>OX235279.1:153809608-154409608 GCA_944472155.2 Trichobilharzia szidati | reverse complement strand
AATCGCACATTTTATTCTGCGTTTCACAATTTAATATAAAACCAAACACTATTATCTAATCGCTATGATGCAATAGTTTATTCTTCTCTCTGCCCGCGGAAATATGCACATTCTACTCACGATCATTGACCACATAGTTAGTACAAGCACTTGTATCAATTTATCTTCTTATTGTTGTTATTATTATAATCACTGTGATAATTATCATCCAAACATTGATAGACCTGGAGTTTACTCGTTGGTGCAAGTCCACACTTGACAATATTGTTATGTTACTGTGATGTATGATGAGAAATTACGGGAAATGCGTATTTGCTTATTTTGTCTAGAATGACGATACTGAAAATATAGTCATATGCACTTTGATTGATAAATAATTGAATAGCCTCTTATCTGCTGCTTTGTGTTTATAAGGTTGAAGTTGAATCTTTAAAAGCAACACTTTGCTTACTCTGAAACATATTAGACTTTGAAGCATGATTTCTGAAAGTCATACAAAATCTCAGGTATCATTTCATGTAACCGTTTGTTTTCTGTTCAGTTTTATTCTCGTCCAAGTATGATTAAAAATATCTAGATCAGAATACATCCTTTCTCCATATCTACAGTCAGTGTCCCAGTGTATTCAGTGGGTACACATGTTTGAAGTGACGACGAAAGAGGTAAGGATAATTCGTTGTCTTTTGTAGAATATCTCTTATATTTTTGATTCTTGAAGGATGTGTGTCATAGTAAAAGTCAGTCGCACTACAAATGGTCTCTTCTGTGTACTGGGGAATCATCTCAGCTAACATGTGATTTCTGTCAAATTTGCGACATATCCCACCCAAATGATGCGTGCCAAATGCTACGTGATGAGTGTCCTTACTTGCTATCACTTCTAGTCACCATGTATCTAATGGCTTCCCATTTCAATGAAGTTTTGAATGTTCGATATGCAATTCACATATCGGTCTCTGGTGTTTTTCCGCAAAGTCAGCACTTTATCAGTTGTTTCCTGG
The DNA here is from genome assembly GCA_944472155.2 of Trichobilharzia szidati. NCBI lineage: Eukaryota > Metazoa > Platyhelminthes > Trematoda > Strigeidida > Schistosomatidae > Trichobilharzia > Trichobilharzia szidati. The sequence goes on along the minus strand of OX235279.1, from coordinate 154,408,607 downwards.
ATTGAGTCAAAGTAGCAGAGTGTTCGATGCTGGTTAATCAATACCGTTTGAGTTGAATTTATTTCATGTTAGTCAATCTCTCCATTAATGCTTAAATTCAGCTTCCTATGTCATTTCTCTATGTTAACAGGTATTTTCTATCGTTGTTGTTCAATTGGCTATAGCATGTAGCGTAGGATATTTGATCACGCAAATGTATGTTCTGTAACCAATCCAATGTACTTACACTGAATCTGTTTTGTAGACTGACTGTCTCCTTTTGGATCCTAGAGAACCTTATTTTTCTTTGGATGTCAAGGTAATTGAGAATTTATTTTTGTGATATTCCAATCGGTTGAATTGGTTTTTATTTTGTAATCAGCTGTATTAATTTATTAAAGCTGGATATTTTTGGGAATTTTAGTCAATGCCTTTTTAGTTTTGATGTTTAGCCACTATCTATTTGAGATGTAAATAAATACATTACCGGATGATTCACGTTATTTCTACAGGGATTCCAATACTTGTGTACATCTGTGGACGATGTTTTCTTATCATCAATAGGAGAATCTGATAAGTGAATAAGCAAGAGATGAAGCTATCTCGTTAGTTCAGGTGAAGCTGTACACGCGATTTTAGCTATAGATGAGAAGAGAAAATATACCGACAGTCGAATGCTTTGTGAATATTGAGAACAAGAGAAAAATTATTGGCTACAAGTTGTTAACATATAAACGACAGATTGCAAGAATTCTCTTTACGATTTCTAATTCGATGAGCATATGTTTAACATTTAAGCTTACAAGCTACTCTGGTGATAAGTCAAAATAAGGTAATCTGATATGTCGAGTTTGTTGTAATCATCATCATCAGATTTTGGAGCTAGTTTAATCGGGACTGTTAGATGCTGACAGCACTGAGATTTGTGTAAATGTAGAGTATACTGACATAAGTTACATGCAGTAGCGTTGACGAAGAAGATGAAAACGACTTCTTATCTAGAGGAAGTAACTGGTTACTGGAACACTGTCGAATATCTTTAGCATTTTTAACCAGTGGCAACGTAAATTTCTGGTCAGGAAATTAAAAGTCACACGTAAAACCATCAACAACAGCATGCAAATTGTGTCGAAAATCAAATGGTCAATGGTTATAGATGTTAATTTACTCCTTCATCTAAAAAAAACAAGTATACTGTTATATCTTTTATGCCATTGTTCTCTACCTTCCATTACATCTGTGCAGTTTCATCTACTTCGTCCTAGAAATTGTATGGGCCTTCGTCAAATCAGTTCCGAGGATATTTCCATGGAACTTTTTATATCTGTTTTTGATGGTAAGCACAAACATTTAAATTTCGTCGACATTGTCTTGTGTTAACACAACATGAACTTTATGTTGACGGTTAATTAGGAAAACTTACCAGTGAGTTTCAGTCCGATGTGTTATGAATACAACACTTATATAGTTTCATTCACACCTTTGCTTGCTATCACATGGTTCGGTTATGACGATAATTCCTAAATAGAAAGTAACGCGTGTTCTGGATTCCACTAATACCCACTATCAATTATTTAAGGCTGTGCATAGATCAAATGTACAGTCAACTGAGCAGGATGACATTTGTCACACAACCAAATAAAAAGCGACTAATTACATTAGCAAACTAGTAAACAAGTAAAATGTGATTCAATAATTGGTGGATTTTAAATTAAAAGTATAAATGTTTCACTAAGGTGAACTGAAACAAACTTTAATAAAATGATGGGCCCTGGGAATAATATAAGTTATTGGATTCTGGAGACATTCGATTTTTCAAATTTTGTTAGTTCCTTGCTTCTCTTCGAAATTTTTTCCCCTATCCCAGATTTCTTGCCAACAGATGCCCATTTAAATGTAGACTGCCGTTTAATTTACGGAAGATTTCAAATTTTACACTACTTGTATAGGTAGTCTTGCACAGTATATACAACATTATTGGTTTTGTTGATTCATGTCACATGACTTTCGACACTGGATTTCTCGATGCTTTTTCTTTTCGAGACCGAGTATGTAGTTGCTAATCATTTTCTCTTACTTTCATTTTCATCACAGACATTCATATCGTCCTACATAATTGGATGTGAATGCTTATCATACAAAGACGAGGTTCCATTCGTCGCATTCGCGTTTCTATGGACGATGTTACAAGTCATTGTCTGCTTTGCACTCTTTGTAGTGAACGATTTCACGGAAAGTTTACTAAGCAGGATAATAAACATCCTATTCGGTTTGTCAATATTATCTGGTCAAATTGCTTACTTTGCTAGAAGGCAATCTACGGTGAGTGGTGTTTGAGAATACCTTGTAGCTTTTCTTCATAGACTGATATTAACAGGGGGACTGCGTTTGGTGCAGCATGTCATTTTGTTGTTCAAAGCCGCAGTTCACTTGTCGTTTGTTTATTGTGGTGGAATAGATAACCACAGAGGCAAAGAAAATGAGTTGCACTACACATTTGGTGGCTGCAACTGCCTTTGGTCTAAGATCAAATGGGCTTCAGGCATGTTGCATCTGATAGGCATCAAGATTTCCTCACCATCTAGTTCTGTGAAAGCTACGTGAACGAAGTATGACAGTTTCGTAACTTTTTCTCTAGTAGACGTTCTTGGAAGATCCCTCTCAACAATGGCCTAGTTAGTGGTTATACATTCATTACCACCCTATGAATGAACTTTAAAGGCTTCACTGACAGAATTCTCCACCTAGTTTCCACTAATCGTGCTCCTTCTGATGACAGTCCTTGAAGCCTAATGGTGATTTCCTTGATCAGAGTTGTTTTTGAGCCGGTATCTAAAAACACATATCCACTAAATCCTTTATCACCACGTTTTAATCGTATCGGTACTAAACCCAGACACAAACTTTCTCCGAAAGACTTCGTATAATTGGAATCAGTCTTTGCCAGTTGCTCATTCGATACACTCAGCGGCTTCAACTCATGCAGAAATAGGTGATGGGACTCCTTACAGCCTTCAGAACTACATGAATCACTAGCCTTACATGCTGAGGATATAGGGCCTCTCCTGAAACAACAGAAACAAATTACCACCTGCCTAGCCTTTCCCTACCTTTGATCCATACAGAGTGCCAAGAAGTGAGGATATCTGGTGGCCATGTGGCCTCCTCCACATTTTGCGCAATGCTTTCTTTCTATCCTAGACACAACAACCACAACAGGCGTCAGTTGTTTTGTTCAAACTGTCTCTTATATTTTGAGTAATTGTCTGGCTGCCCATAGAAACAGCAAAGTACCAATTTTTTCAACTCTCGGACGACACTGAAGAATGATAATGTAGCGTTTCTTTCGTTTTCACAACTATCGAACACGTCAACTGCTTCAGAAACGCACTCATTGATTATAGAGTAATGCGACTGTCCATCATCATTGCACAATGAAACGCCATTTATATTATCATTTAGTTTTAGCTCTGTATTTCAGCTTTTTGTCTAACCTCAAACCTACGGAATTCTGATTCCTGTTTCCGCCTAAACTCAGCTTAGGTTACCCTAGGGTTGGTCATAACATGATCACTAACTAAACTCAAAGGAGAAGCATGATATGAAAATGCACCAAGAGAGACTTACCGTGTTTATAGAGGCAAATTTGAGGCCGCGATATTTTCTTTCTCCACGGTAGGTTTGGCAACCATCTTGTGCGCTTGCCAGGCATAGTGCTTCTGTATACTGAGTGCTGTAGAGACCAAAACCCGAAGTGTTGTGGTCTGGACACAAGAAACCAATCTTTGCCTTTTAATCTATAGCTAACCAAAACATCCTTGAGTGACGCACAGTCGCAAAGTGTCCTGACGGCAGCAAAAAGATATTTATTTGCGATGGAATCTGTGATACTGTTTAACAATAACTACATATTATAGCTCAAAATTACATCAGTAATACCATTAGGTAGCTATACAGATCCAGCACTTTCTCCGACACAAAGCAATTACTGTACAACAAAATTATTTTACAAAAATCAACCGTAAGAGATACATCAGACCATTGCAGAGTTTCATCAACGGCTTCCTTCGCTTGATGCTGAATATCGAAAGGCCTACAATGACTAGCAGCAGGGAACTCTGGCGGCAAAGCAAACAAAAACTCTTTACCTAACCAATATGTAGAAGGAAATGGAGCTAGATCGGGCACAGGCTGAGGACACCGTTAAGTGATATCACCCGCCAGGCTGTCGAGTGGAATATAAGTGGGAAATAGCGAGCAGTCTGTCCGAGGGTAACATCCAGGAGATCAGTGTGAGGAAGAGGTGCGAGCATATGTGTAGTGTGAGCCAGCTTAGAAGGCTGCAGAGAACAGGATGAAATGGAAATATAATCCTGAAGTTATATGTTCCACTCGGAGCCCAAAGGAATGATATTTTGATGTACAAGCAGCCTAAAGAAAGTTACAGAAACATTTATTTCACCTGACTGTTCATATTCCATTTTGACTGCTTGCTTAGTCTTGAGAAACTTTTTATTTATTGTCTGAAAGATAATTCACCCTCGATGTCAAAAAATAGGAGATAGTATGGAATCTATGATTCTGAAAATGTATTTGTTTGACGTGGCAGGGGAATCAATATAATAAGTATTGATTGTTTTAAGGCTATTGGCGAATTTGTGATTTGCATCTGATGCTTATTCGCTTTTCCCTGCAACACCAGAGAAGTACGTTTTTAATCATTCCAGTATATTATTAACTCCTGGCCAAATACAATCTTTGTTGTTGTACACAAAATTTAATGATATTTCGATAAATTCGCATAACAGGGATTTGAAATTTCAGTTTGAAAGACTGATATGTTAGACGAGTAATCTGTGCTTTTATTAATCAGTATCTTCCTATAACACCCTTGTATAAAACCATAGAATAATTGACATTGGTTAGAAAAATATTTACGATTGTTTATTTCATTCTAAAATTAATAACACCATACTTGAAGGAGCATTAACTCTACACTGACAAACATCGTATTCCTCAAATTTTCTCACTTCACTAGATCGCCTTACTTATTGCTGGATGTGTTGGGTTTCCATGCACATGTTATGTAAGTTTAATTTCATTATTATTCAGCACTTCTGTTAAAGTGAACTAATTTGACAAGCGAGTCTGGACAGTGTTTATTGTTCTAATTTAGTGCTGCATGTAACCAGTACAATTTCGCCAGGTAGTGCTGTTATGACTAAAATTCACATGTTCTTCCATTATGGAGAACATTTATTTGATACAATCCGACAGTGTAATACAACATTATTTACTGAAGACGTTTTAAACAAAAACTTTTGATGCTCATAATCATCTCAAGGTACTCAAATAACTTGCCGATTTCTTTTAAATAATCCTAATATTACAAGCTATCAAATCGAGAGATGATACATATTTTCCATATCTCTAGTATTTGTGATGAGTCATTCCGATCGCATGTGTTTGGGTAGGATTGATGAACAAAGATTCAATAATCAACTTTTCTCTTTGTTTATCTATATTATTTTTTAGAATTATAACTCTGCCAAAGCCTATTTTGTGGTTGTGTGTAAATGCATGCATTGCGATTGCTGAGCTTTTTTCCAGATTACTTATCTTCACATAGTCAATCATTCTACAGTTAGCTAAATTCTTATTTACTGACAAACTGGCTACCCCTGATTAACCGGTTCAACTTAAATTATAAAGAATATAAGGCACCTACGGTTTTAACATATTATTATTGTCTCCTTTAGTTCCTAGAGTAACATAGGGCTTCAGCAACACGTCTCCATTGCGTTCAGCTCTCCGCCAACGTTTTCACCTGGCTCCACGTCTAACCACATGCTTTCATCTCCTCTCAGCATGACATCCTCCATATCACACACGCACTGACGACCAACTAGCCACTTCCCATTCAGGTTCCACTCGAGCGATGGCCTGGCGCATGATGTCAATTGATGGTTTGTTTCCTCGACGTATAGCCAATCCACCTCCATTTCTTCCTACAGATTTGTTGCACATTCGGTTTCTGGTTAGTTCGCTCCCAGAGATTCCCCACTATTACTGATCTCTTCTGGCCGGCCATCTGATCTTGAGTGGTGTTGAGCGGCGATAGTTGTTGATGAAGGTTTGTAGTTTGTTCGAAGTGGCCATCGTGACGCGGCGCCAAGTTTCTCATCCGTACGTTAAATATAACTGACTTCACATAGTTGAAAATCCGCATCTTGTTTTTCATGTTGAGTGTTGTTGATCTCCACACAGACATGGGAGAGATGAAAACTTGCCTTGATTTCTCGATCCTCGCTACTCTGATATCTTCATCAGTTCCGTCTGCTTGTAGTTGAAACGATGCTTCTCAGGTAGGTGGGTAGGTAGGCAGAGGAGGTTTCTTCTTTCAGATTCCTCCCATTTATGCTGATTGTCGTCTGTTGTTGCTACTGTTGGTGTTGGCCAGGAATCTTCATCACCTCCGTCTTCTCTATGTTCACCTGGTGTATCTTTTCTGGATGCTTGTTCTGCCAACTTGTTGCTTTTCACTTGCATATCTTCCAGTTTGTGGGAAGTCAGACATGTCATTGTCGAAATCCAGATCCTTCAAGTTTTCTGTGTGGGTCCATTTTATGCCGGTCTCCCGTTGCCCGCTGTCTGTCACATTATCCAGTCTATCACAATCAGGAAAATCATCGGAGATAGTAGGCAGCCAGCCGGCCAGCTTGCCTTACTCCCGTCTTCACTTCGAAGGATTCCATGAGTTTCCCGTTGTAGATTACTTGGCATGCAGCATTGTCATACAGCTGTTGGATGAGGTGTATAATTGTTGGTGGCATCTCGTAGTAGCGAAGTAGTTTGCAAATCACTTCTCGATCGACGCTGTCAAAGGCCTTTTCAAAGTCGATGAAGTTGAGATAGAGAGGTGACTGCCATTCCAAGCTTTGTTCAATGATGATCCATAATGTGGCGATCTGATCAATGCATGACTTGTTTCTCCTGAATCCAGCCTGTTCCGGTCGAAGTTTATCATCCAGGGCATGTTTGATTCTCTCCAGGATGATGCGGCTTAGTATTTTGCTTGGGATGGACAGGAGCATAATGCCGTGCCAGTTCTTGCATTGACTTAAGTCTCCTTTCTTTGGTACTTTGAATAAGTAGCCTTTCTTCCAATCCGCAGTTAACTTTCCCTCTTTCCACACCTTCTCCAGTAGAGTTGTCATCAAGTCTGCTGATGTCTCTGGGTCCATTTTCAATGCTTCTGCAGGGATTTCGTCTGGTTCTGCTGCTTTTCCATTATTTAGCATCCCGACTGCCTTCAGGATTTCTGCTTTCGTCGGAAGGTTGATGTCCACTTGTAGTTCTGCTTCTGCTCTTGGTATTATCAGGCGCGTTGCAGGTGGCGGTCGATTTAGAAGTCTTTTGAAGTGTTCAGCCCACTGTTTTCTTTGCTCCACCTCTTTGGTGATTTAATTTTTATCATCATCCTCCACTGGCTAAATTTGCGTCGGACGTTTCCCTGATAGGAACTTAGTTGTTTGGTAGAGTGTTGCGAGGTCTCCTTTGCATGCACTGCAGCTTGTTCTTCTTTACTTTCCACAGCTTCATAATATTTTCTTCTGTCTTCCCTGGCATTCGTATTTACTCTTTTGTCGAGTGTATTGTAGTTTGCATTCGACTCCTGTTTTTGTTGCTCATCGATGCACTGGATAACCTTTTATTTCACTCTCTCTTCTACTAGTCTCCATGTGTCCGTAGTGAGCCACTGTTTGTCCTGTCTCTTCTTTCTGCCGAGAACTTCCATGTAGGTTTGACTCTACACTGCTTTCAGGTTATTTCAGTGTTTCTCAACTCTGGTCTCTTTTCCAGTGTTGATTTTTGTCTCCGCCTTTTTCATTATGATTGCTGTGAAATGTCCTTTGTGGCCTGATCCTTCAGTTTTCGAGTATTGAACTTGGCTTGTGGTCTATCTGCAGCTCCTGTTTCTTTGAAAGCTTTTAATTTGCTTTTGAGTGTTCCTAGTACGAGATAGTGGTCTGAGCCAACGTCTGCTCCTCTTCTTAATTTCGTATCCAGTAAGCTGCATCTGCACTTTCTTCCACACCATTGAGATGAAGTCATTTTGATTTTGGTTCGCCCATCTGGTGACACTCATGTAGCCTTGTGGATATCCTTGTGCTTGTATACGCTGCCACCAATCACTAGTTCATTGAAGGCGCAGAAGTCGGCGAAGAGCTCTCCGTTTTCATTCATTTCTCCGAAAGCCTCTCCACCCATGATGAGTTCTCTTCCTGTGTTTTCTGGACCCAGTTTGGCGTTCATGTCTCCCATTAGAATTTTAATGCCACCAACTGGAGTATTGTCCATTTTTACATGTAGTTGTCTGTAGAACTCTTCTTTCTTTTCGAGGTCTGCGTTGTTTGTGGGTGCATAGCATTGTATAACTGACACTTTCCTTCCTTTGGAGTTGAATCTGGCGGTCATTATCCTGGGCGAGATCGCCTTCCATTGCATCAGGGCCTTCGTTGCCGTCGGTGATATCATGATAGCCACACCCTCGGTGTGCATGTGGTTGTTCTCTGGGTGACCAGAGTAGACCATCGACTCAATTGTTGACAATTTTGTGAGTCCATTCCTATTCCATCTGCTTTCGCATATTCCCAGTACTTATATACGAAATCTTTTCATCTCGTTTCCAATCTGGGCAGCTTTGCCAGTCTCGTACACGGTGCGGACGTTCCATGTCCCCACACATACTTTTCCTTTCATCGCAAGGATACTCATCTTACTGAAGTTTCTGTAGCAGTTTTGTTTACAGGATGGGGTTGCTAGCCTCACGCCCAAGGAGGAAGTTCTTACATAGAGATGTAAGTTACATAGGAGCGACTTTTGGGGTTGCTGCCTTTTGTATCAGGAAAATAAGAAGTAAAGCAATCGGAACAACAACAAAAATCACAACAGTAAAAGCTGTGACAACAACACTAACAAGAACTGTTACAAAGGTTTTCACTGTTAAAATAATTACTGAAAATAACACTTAAATCATAGACCCACTGACTTGGGTCAACTTGAGCATGTAAATCCAATAATACATACAATTACTGATAGCATTTAATGTTAAATGGTCACAAAATAGCAAACAATTTGTTATAGATATTGACAGTCAGCAATATTATATCCACAGGATCAGTATTCGAAAGTAAACTAAATAAATAAATTCCACCACTTTCTAGCCCAAAGCATCAGAGAAATGAGATTTTTATGTAACTAAGCAAATGTAACACATAAATCGAAAAGCGCGTTTTACCACATAAGGAGGGGATATCTAAACCCCTACGTAGGACTCTTAATAAATCAGGATTGAGGATGATATTTTAACCTACAAGTTCACTCAGGGACAAGCTCTGTACGTCAAAGGACCCTACTGACCCAATGAGACAAAATAATATAATTTACAAAATACCTTGCAATGACTGTGAATTAAGTCAACTACATGGGTCAAAACAGTAGATCAGGGGTAGCCAGATTATCAGAAGATGAGAATCTAGCTAACTGTAGAATGGTTGACTCCGCTAAGGTAAGCTATGATGGCTGACCAAAGTATTTAATGAACGAAATATTCCCATATTGAGTCATAAGAAAAAGGCACAAACAGCGAAGAAAATTTTCTTTTCGACGATTCATTTTCATGAGCTGTACAATCGTTATTATAATTAACAAAGAAATCTTTAGACCAATCAGATACTGGTAAATTTTGTCCTCGGAAAATTGTATTACATAATGTAAGGTGTAAGAAGGGATGACTAATTGTATTTAAGTATAAGATAATCTGAAATAAGTCACAGAAGGGTTAGATCCTCAGGAATTGAGGCTTCAGTTAACATTGTAGAAACATCGCTTGGCTGATATTAAAGGTCGGCACCATGCTGGAAAAGAAACTTGACCATCTTCACATTCCGAAATCTACAAGCTAATGATAAAGCATTGGCATCGTTTTGTAAAGTAGTCTGATCAGTAGTCAGTCCACGCTCCAGAAACAATTGATCTCCAGATAACCCGTTGTTGCAGCCATCACCAAAGCAGTTCGTCCAATTTGTGTTATATCTCCGAAACCATCTTCCCAATCAGACTTTCACATGTCCATTTCCTTATGTATTATGAAAAGCTGTGTCCTGAGTTGCTTTTAATGCTTTGAATTCTGCGCCATGCTATAATAACTGACAGACAAGTTCTAGGTTTCTTACTTGAGCAGTTTCAATTAAGGTAGTGGAGCAACTAACTTAGGTGTCAGTGGTAGTCGAAAAGAGATTGTTGATCTAGATATCTCCTCACCATCACGCAAAATTAAATTACCATCAGTTCACACCATGAAAAAAGTTTGAAAATGATCGTAATTCATATGTAAAAATTATATCAGAAGGTATAGGCACCAATATGTATTCATATTCATGCATCAGCAAACTTAAACTTTGTTTTGACAGCTTCATTGCTTTTTACGTTTGTTTGCAGCAACTTGTAAAAGAAGTGAAATTGGTGTTTGGTGGGGGTGGACGTTATTACTCAGAGGAAAATACAGTCATTCCAGCCAGGAATATTTATGGTTACTGTTGGTGCTTGTTTCTAACGATTATATGGGCGTATACACCATTTGGGTTGAGATCTGAACAACCAGTCTCTCCAAAAAGACCTGGATGATGGTATAACATTTTCAAAACTGAAGTAAAACTGTAACGAATTCAGTAAGAATTAAACTAGAATGTCTTTCTTTCAGCAATCATCTGTCTTTGATTTGGCCTTTAATTTAAGATATTGAAAACATATAAATTTCCTACTACAAGGGAATCAGTTAAAACTAAATAGTGAGTATGGTTCCGGACAAGTGAAATATTTGCAGAGATATGTCATTTTAGAATGTATCTTATACAAGTAAACACTGGAGAGTACATTCATAGTAAGTCGGTAAATAAATAACTACCGTTGTTTTCGGACATAATACACCATACATTGGAATGTTTGGAATAAATTTAAGAAAATTATGCAGACTTGTAAACGCTGTATTCTGATATCATTGGCTTCACAGCTGAAGAGTTTCACTGGATTATCATTTATTTACACTGGAAGTAAAGAAAGTTGAAACTTCTCTGGATTTTATGAGAAATGTACTTTTGACTTATAACATTAGCGTCCTACAAGTATAAGTATGTATTAAAGAATTCAATTCAATCCAATAAAAGAAGAGAACTTGGGCACTATGTTAGAGTATAGTTTCGTCACAGAGTAAATTCATTTATTTATCATATAAATTTACTATATATAATGGAATTCAATCAAATCTCAAAAATGAAATGGCTTTCGTTAAATATTTTTGTAGTGATTCGTAGATTCTCACGGAATTTATGCACTAAAATAAATATTTAATTTGTCAGTTAAAACTGAATTGCATGGAACTCGTACTTCAAGAGCCTGGTGATTGGCAGTATTTATTGTGTTAGTGCTGACCATAATACCCAGTTACACAGGGTGATATGAACCATTAACTGATATTTGACTGCTTCCTCCAGCAAGACACATTTCCACTAAGAAGTAGCTATGGGATTTCACTTTGGACATGATATTTTAGTTGCTTAAAGATGTTAATATAAGAACCAAAAATATTCAGCGAAGAGTCTATTTTTGGCGAATTCATTCACTAACCTGTACAATCGCATTTATATATAGTTATTGTGTGTGTGTGTACATTAGGATTGTCAAACAAAAATAATAATAATAATTTGCTTTATTCCAAAACAGTACTTGTGATACAGAATGGAATTCTCAGCATTCTTACTACAGTATTGCATCCAGTTAGTACATTATCAATAAATAGAGTTCTACATAGATTAAGGAAATCTCAGTTCATTATGACAACAACATATTGGCATGTCGATAGCAAAGGTAAAGCTGAACATTGTTTGAAGGTGTTAGAAAAGCAGGCGCTGTCATATTTACTGGCGTAAGCGGAAGAAAGAAACAAAGCAGCACATAACGGAAAAAAGAGAGAGAGAAAAGGAAAAGAAAGAAAGAAAGTGTACCTATAAATGGTATGAGTTGGAAAGACGAGATCCAGTTGTACTACTGACTATTTAATGAATTATAGGTGTCACGCCTAATGCTTTCTTTATCACACAGAACACGAGCTAAGTAGGGTATGGTTGAGTTTTTGTACTTGCTGGTGCGAGCATATAGTGTTCTATATAGGCTTCTGGTTTTACCTGATGAGATGCAAGGGGAGAGTTGTGAGTGAAGAGGGTGGTGTGAGTTAGATAAAATGGACTTGGCCCATTTTTCACATGAGTCCATGTGCCTGTCAACCAGAATATTAACAAGCTGGTTAAGTGGCACGTTGCTTACCCTGCTAACAACATTTAACATCCTGCGTAAAATGTTATAGTCTTTCTTCAGTAGCCCGGGAAAAACTAAGGGGGAACAATAGAGAATAATAGGCAGGATGCGAGAATTAACGAATTGTAGGAGTAAGGGTTGGGTTATACCAGAATGTTTTAACTTCTTGATGTAAAAGGTAAGACGGAATATTTTCTTAGAAATCGCTAAGATATGAGACGACCAGGAGAGATCAGCAGATAGAATGATACCTAGGTATTTAATGTCTGATTTAGTTTCTATTTCAGTGCCGTCTATGTTGCATACCTCGTAAGAGCCAACCAGTTTGTTTAGGTCGGATTTATGCCTAAAGGTGAAATTGACCGTTTGGCATTTGGAGGGGTTTAGGGTAAGACAATTTTCCTTGGACCACTGGCTGATTTCTGACAGAAAGCCATTAAGTTTAGAGCAGTCGCTTTGACATTTGATAGGCAAAGATACAGTTAGGTCGTCAGCATATTCGACAAAATCAGTGTCATCTGAAGATGGTAAGTCATGTAGAAAGAAAGAAAAGAGAAGTGGGGAGAGTACAGCGCCTTGGGGGACTCCGGCTTCAGTGAGTACAGCAGAGGATGATTTACCTTTGTATACGGTGTACTGCATTCTGTTAGAGAAGTAGGAATGCAACCAGTTAGTGACCCAGGACTCAGTTTTTGTCAAAGTGAGCTTATTTAGCTGGAGACATCTAGGAACAGAGTCGAAAGCAGAAGGGAAGTCAAGAAACGTTTGTGTCATCAAAATGTTCCCAAAATGTGATGAATAATCAAAATTGTAACTAGGGGAGTGGAGATTGGTAAGTACTGACAAGGGTTGTGTAATATGAAATAGGATGTTAATAGAGACACGTGTCCGAAATAAATTATGTAATAGGTAGAAAGAGTAAATAAAGGGTCGATTAAGAAAAAGATGTTACTAAGACGTTAGATAAAAATTTGAGAAAAGCATTATTAACAAAGTAGTGGAACTTGGAATTATGCTCACGGTAGAAGGAGAAGTTTCTTCTGTGTACATAAATCAGGGTTTTCTATTCGGATCGCTAAGGCCTCAACAATGTAAAGTATACGGGAATTCACCATTTTCGGGAGGCTTCGTTTTACTTTGTAGATGACTATCAATGAATTCTCCTTACATATCGCGTGACCATTGTTGACTATATTTTCAATTATAGCACTCTTTATTGATCCACGGTTACCTTTTCGTAACCAATCAGTATAGTGTTCTTCGACTCTTTTCGATAAAACACGCGTCTCGCTCCACATGAGCAAATAAATCGGTAGATACACATAAAAGTGGTCAAATGCGATAGTTAATCTTTGGAGTTGTTGAAGAACAGTGGGCGACTTGAGAATACCAGTCGTATTGTAGCAGCAGAGAATGTTCTTTTCAGGGCGCTAGATATTCTTCTTTTTAGGATGTCGATCAGAAGGTCGCCTTTGAACGCCAAATTTATGTATAGCATCTTCTTCGGAGTAGAGATGAGCTGTTCTTTGTTGATTTTCAGCTTTATTTGTCTATCGATAAAGCGTGATGGATAGCTATTCTCAGAGGAGTGGTTTTTTCTTCTACTGATTTAGGGTTGCATATTCTACGGATTACAGTAGCAAGAGATATTATTAGGTTCCACTTGTTAATGATGGGTACCCAACTGTAAATTTTTTTTAGCCGACCGTTTCACATATATTTTCGATCCTTTTAGAGTCTCATCAGTCCTCTTTGCTAATAGGACTTTCAGTAGTAAGGTTGTCTCTCCGGTTTCTGCTTCAGTTGTATATTTGGTGGCTAGGTGGCAGCTATTGAAAACCTGAAGGAAATTATTTATCATAGGTGATAAAAGTGTCATCAATGTACCCTTTGTATAGAGAGAATTTGTCAGTTGTCAGTTTCAATGGACCATTTTCCAAACTTGCTATGAAAATACCTGTAAGTAATGGGTCTAAACGTGAACCCATAGCCACACCATCTTGCTGTCTAAAAATAGTACCATTGAATTTGAATTGAACGTTTAAAGTGCATCTAAGTAGAAGTTCTCTTAACTTGGGTGTAGATATTCCGATATTCAAGTCGTTGTATCCCAAATGCTTGCATAAGAAATAAATCGTCTTTGTAATCGGGACATTTGTGGAGAGAGATTCGAAATCGAGTGATATCATGCAATTGTCACCTACTTTCACATCTCTGATACAGTCAAAGAATTCAAACGTGTCACGAAGAAAGTATTTTGAAATTTGTTCTCTAACAGACTGTAGGAGTTCTGCCAACCATTTTGCAGTTGGATGGTATGGAGACCCAGACATGTTCAAAATAGGGCGTAATGAAAGTGGAATATAATTCCATATTAGATTAATTCAAATTATGCAAAACTTCTCGAAAAAGAATCAGACTTCAATTTGACCGTTGTTAGATTCATATCACAATATGTCAGTTTTAGTGTAGAGCTTGCATTAAGTTCAGTATATAGGATGATTACAGATCAGGTAATTATCAAGACTCGGGACATTGGCTGTAAAAAGTTCACAGAATGATAAGGACACAGTCATTACTATATTTAATAATGGTAACTGAACAATGGCCATGGAAATATCATACTGCAAATGGATGACCCACGGGCATGATCAAATAGATCCTTGCAAGTTGATCAATAAATCTAAAGATACTGTTGTATAAAGGATGAAAATATTTAAGATTTATCAAGTACAGCGAATGAAGTAATTAGTGGTTAAGTCAAAATTAATTGAATAAGTGGATAAAACTAGTAATCTTACTAGAAAGTAGTAGTTAAAGCAGGACAGATTATTAGGTCGGTATTTGATAGTAGAAACACCCACGTATATATAAACAGTTTAGATTTTTCGCATCATCATTATTAGGCACAATTAGGAATTCTAGGCTAACTAATATGAACTGAAACAGAGACCATCGAAAATTCAAAGGGAAAAGAATGGAAAAAAAATAGTTTTGATTTGACAGGTTCATACAATAATATTTTATTATATTAATAAACCTCTGGAAGAAAATTAGGGACCAACTAAGTGTCGATCCTGAACTGACACGGTGAATAAGGCATTTGCTGAAGAAATAATGTTGGATATTTATTTGTATACGACTAATGTGGTCGTAAGATTTACAAACAGAAAAATGGTTAGGTAGTGAGATCATCAATTTCATCAGTAGTAGCAAATACTTTTATGAATAGTTGGGAATATAAAGCTGTTAGAATATAAGTATAAAACTTGGGCACTGTGGTAGAGTATAACTCCATAAGGGATAAGATTTTATTTTGATAAATCACACAGTGTAGTACAGTTACATTAACTGATGACGTTTCGAGCACAAACTATTGCTCATAATCATATCAACTTGATATGATTATGAGCAATAGTTTGTGCTCTAAACGTCATCAGTTAATATAACTGTACTACACTGTGTGATTTATCAAAATAAAATCTTATCCATTATGGAGTTAAAGCTGTTAGAACTTTGAATAACCTTCCTAAGGTATGGTGAATATATGTAGACAATACAATACTGCAGTGAAATCCGAACACGCACCCGATTTCTTCATATACTTAAAGTCAGTGACGAGTGGAAACCTATTCACTTCGAAGTAAGAAAGTGTACAAGGTAGACTGACTATACTAGATTGCGAAAAGAGCTGAAGAAAGGAAGAGGTTAGAATGCTAATATCTATGGAAAAGTATTAAGTTCTGTTAATCACTGAAACTTAGAATCATTCCACCAAAAATCACTGGTGTTGATTCTAGCCAGATATCTGTGTAATCCAGAGAGGACTGTGATGAGTGAGAAAATTTACGTAAAACAAATAGACAAGGCAATATTTTTGAGTAACTACCCACTAGAACTCATTCAAAAATGGATATATCAACTGTTAGATTTGAGCGATATCAGTCAAAATATTGGTCATTTGAGGATGCAAACAAATCGAGGCTAAAAGTTCAGTTGTATACTTAAATATAAGTCACCACTATAATATAAGCGACCAGACAGAATTAAAACAAGAATCAGTGTACTCTGTTTGATATTACTCAAAACAGAAAACTAGAAGTGCGAGCAGATAATAGAAACACATTTGAGAAATGCGGTAAACTGACCACTATACAAACATACAAGTTCACAGTGATGTTTTTAACCGTTTGTCTGAATGCATTGCCATCAGGAATTATTTAATCTCTATTGCTCGGTTATCAGGTGCTCAGTTTAATTTTATACTTTTGCCTTAATAACAACCGTTCCTGTTCATTAAACTACTGACATTATATTTAGTAAATTAACCGATCTTTCCATTCATCAGCTTAACTCTCAAACAGATGATTCATCAATTCAGTCCATTGAATTCATTTGTTTTTAAAGCGTCAGTGTAAATCCTGCCACCTAGTTTCTGTTAAAGCTGTATTAACAATAAAGAATATTACATTCTAATTAAATGCCTTCTCTATGGTGCACAAAAGCAAATTGAAAGCGGACAGCATGTTAACACAATTTATTTCCTGTCTCTGTCGTATAAGTCTAGCTCAGTGGTTAGTTATTGACATATTCGGTGTCGTAACTCAAAGGTATATTACTTATTCCATTTGAAAATTTGTTTATATGGTACAAACAGGTCTTATCCCGAATAAAACTTCTAATTTCCTGGTTTTGTAAGTGGATTAATCAACTTTGTAGTGGACCTAGCAGCTAGGTAAGTATATACACACAATTAAAAGGATAGAACAGGTACTAACAAATACGTATATATAAGATATTCAGTTCACTTAAGTTAATATACACAAAATGGACTGAGGTTATTTGAAGAAAAACTATACTAGTCACAAAATACACAAATTATAGACGTACGAAATTATAGGAATGTAACTGTCCTTTTCTTGATTATACAAATCCTCCACTACAACTTAGAGCTATCAACCGTCGGAGGTCTCCGTGTAGAGAAAAGCAGATAGGAGCAAAGTTCTTGATGGGGATGTGTCAACCAGTGCGAGACAGCGTTGGTCGGCAGATGTGCTGGGCCAACAGCCGGAGAGAGAACAAACGATTCCTTCCTTGCGCGCGGTTCAGGGTTGAAGGTTGAATTCCATATTTTTCCGTGAACATATAATTTGATATGTTTTTAGGCCGCCACAACTTGAAGGCCATTAAAGTTCTCATGTTCTGTGACTTATCTGAATCTGTTCTTGTCATCAATTTTCACAGCCATCAAAGTTCGAAGTTTTGAATGCATAAATCTAGAATTTTTCCATATATGGTCAAGAGGGAAATGAAAGAAATTCCTTTCATTAATCTAATAAGACCTTCGGGGATATGCTCACGCCACTATCAAAGAAGGTGTATAAGAAAGTGAAATTACCTACAGATTGGAAGTAGAGTGATCATGTCAAGCTACCAATGAAGGGCTTATTAAGCGTCTGAACAAAGTGGAGCGCAATAATGCTCCTGTCCACTCTAAGCAAAATATTAGGTCACCCCATCAAGGAGAGACTGAGAGATGCTCTGGAAATATGGATTTTGTGTGAGAAGGTGAATACAAAAAAGAACTATAAACGTTTTAGTTAGCAAATAAACCTTGAATTGTAACTGAAATTATTATTACACATATCATTCTTCTGCTAACTTTAAATATTTGCAGTCTTACTGTTTTCCTATATTTTGGGTATTTATTTGTTTGTAAAAGCAGGTAAATTGCTCTAATATGTACAGTGCTCAGACTCACATCTGTATACGACAAATTATTGTTTGGAATAAAATAACTAATATTAATAAAACTCCTCCTGAAACAAGATGAATTCAGTCAATGTAAATCATGTGGTGATCAGACTGCAACCCTACGCATCATCACCAGATGAAGCCACCAACGGCAGTCAGCTCTCTATTTCATCTCCATACACTTTGAAAATAATTTCGACAGCACTGACTGTTCGGTAATTTGAAAGCTGCTTCACTAGTACGTGGTGTAGTGCGTAAACCCTTATACACCTTATTCAACAGATATACGAGGATGCTGCGTGTCAAGTGGTTCAGAGGAAAACTCAGAGAATCATTCGAAGTGAAGACAGGAGTAAGAAAAGGCTGCCTACTATCACCGATGATATTCCTGATTGTGATGTACTTGATCATGCAAAAGACTGTGGGTAGCGAGAAAATAGACGTACTTTGGTCCTTAATCTGTAGCTAAGATTACAAAAGCTGTCTCTAACCTGAAATGAAGTGAAGCAGCAGGACCCAACAGAATGACCCCAAAGGTGTTTAATGATGGTGGTGACAAACTGTTGTCTGCTTTAACTAAGGTATTAAGTAATATCAGGGAATCAGAGATAGCCCCATTAGACTGGTGTAAATCGCTGATTAACCCCGTTTATAAGAAAGTGGACGTGTCTTCCTGTAATAGCTGTAAGGGGATAAGCCTAACTAATATGGTTTCTGAGTTTCTTGGTTGAATAGATTAAGCGATTTTCGGGAGAAACAAAGCTGAGTAAAACCGGGCAGGCTTTAGGCGAGGAATAGGATGTATCGATCATATTTTAGCCCTTCGATAAATTCTGGAATATAGGCGTACTTACTGACGTCCAAAAGTTGCTGTATTATTTGATCTGAAGGCGGCATTTGACTTCGTTTACTGAAAGTTGCCATGGCGGTGTTCGATAATGAAATGAATACCATGAAACTATGTCTCACTAATCAAGACATCCTTTTCGGACTCACTAGGCCGTGTTAGAGCTTATGGAGAGTTGTTTTTGGAGGTGACGACAAACAGTAATATCCACCGTCCCAATTTTGTCAAAGATGTACTAATGAATTGACCCCAACTGACTTTAGCGACTTAGATATTGACTCGTTACCATGGATTAGTCCTGTTGACTTACAGTAGGCATATGATATTGTCGTCTTAGGTGAAGACATTTCTAAAATACGGTCTTCTAAGCATCCTGGGCAGAAATCTTCGAATGTTTGACATGGCATCATCCCTTGTCAAATGAAAGAGGATAATGCAGGACTGGACCACACTGACTCTTAGTTTACAGATGGGGAGTGAAGTGGTTGAGTTGTTTTCATAAATGTGAATGGAATGATGGGTGATAAAATTTCAGCACGGATACAAAGAACTAGTGTGCGATTCTTCAAGTTACGCAATCTCTGGTGTAGACGTGATATCTCGCTGTCAACCGAAGAACGTGCGTACTGCTCAGCAGTTTGCTGCGCCCTCCTTTATGGCATTGAAACAGCTAATGAAAGTTTAAGATATAAAAAGGCTACCTGTTTTTACTCATGGCTGTCTGCATTGTCTCCCACGTTAGATGGTAAAGAAGGGTGAGTAATATTGAGGCTAGGAGTACAGTAATTGGTATAGAGAGTAAGTCAATCAGTGGGATTTTGAAGCTAAATCGATCAAGGTGGCTGGGACATGTGTTGTGCATCTCGAGCCATCGCTTTCCTTAACGGGCAATGTTAGCCGACATAATAATAACATCTTTATTCTGGATAGTATTCATACAGTGTACAGAATTTTCAGAGGAGTTTATTGCATGACATTTTCCTTTCGTACAATATCTTCAAGTAAAATATTAACTGACAGTATGTCCTATGACACAATGGTGTCTAAGCCGAATCACAAACCTTTCCATTATGATATATCTACTTTATCTCCTTCAAGATATCCACGATATCTAGTTGAAAGCCAATTAAGAGATGTTCAGAAGTATATTTTGAGACCCAGGGACATAACTGAAGAACAGTTATCTCATGTATTGGGACACGTTACCATCCGTACTCAGGCTATTCCTCAAGTTGAGTAGGAGTTTACGAAACAGGAGCTTGTAAACATTTTAAATATGCACAAGAGTAGATAATGCCAACAGAGGTCATATCTTAATCAATCGAAACAAACCGAACGAGAGGAAATATATGCAATGGAGAGGTAGAATTATTATTTCTTGCTCACATTTCTCTTTATCATAGTAATTTGAATCTGTTTATCTATCTTTTGTCTGATGTTATATGCTAAATGGAGTGCGGCAACTTGAATTGTTACATTTCTCTGCTGAGTTTCGTAGTGAAAGATTTATCACAATGCAATCGCATGTGTTTGCTTGACACCTCTATCAACTTCGGATATTTTCTAACCATGGTGAATTCTGTACATTTTCTGTCTGTTCCCAGTTTGGCATTCATATCACCAATTTGGATTTTCATGTCGCCATTTAGGAACTTACCCATCACTGTCAGCTATTGCCTGCAAAAATCTTTCTTCTTCTGGTGGTCCACTTTGTTTGTAGGTGGGTAGAATTGAGTAATTGTAAGCTTCCTTTGTTTTGAGTTGAATTTGGTTGTAATTAACCTAAGAGAAATTATTTTTGGGACGGTATAATCGGATGTTTGTGCTTCGGTGACACAGTGGTAGAATGTTTGCCGACCATTCACGTGGTTCGGGGTTCGATCCCCGGCCGACGCACCCCTTTACCTCACTTCAAGCCTCTAGCTTGAAGCCATATGTTCCACTGGGAACATGAAGGAAAAAAAATAATAATCGGATATTTGCAAATTTAAATAGTCTCCTGAACTTCCTACACCAGTGGATGTAATTCAAAGATAGAAGAATACAGTCTTTCTTTGACTGTCTATGAAGAAATGGGACTTTCGAGTATGCTGCAAAAAGCCATAGTAACAAGTTGAGATCCGCATCCATTTTGGCAGACTGTATGAATTTTATATTGAGGAAAAGAAGAAATCTATAACAGAGGGACAACATACAGTGAAAATGCTAATTAGTTAACAGCGATGCAGGTGAAACGAAAACATCAATAATAACTGCACATAAATGAGAGAAATATTTTTACATAAATATGTGGATAGACAAACAGATAGATGGGTAGATAGATAAACAGACGTCTCAGTATTCATTTAGACGATTAAATAAGGTCCATTATTTTTTAGAAGTCGGCATCTTCGTGATCGATCGGTTCAGAATGTGGACTTCAACAAATGAGTCAGTGTTCGACAAGCTCGCCTTGTTAGCGGTAGCTTCTGAGTTCAGTTGCTGTCGGGGTCATAGTTGTGTGCTGCTGAAATGTTCCAAAAATGAGAAAGAAATAACTGTATTATACTCTCTTGTTCACGGTGGTTCCCTAACTGAAGTCAGTTCACGAGAAATCTTGAAATCAATCAAATAATTGCAAACCAACACCTGAACATTGTTCTAGTGTTCAGTGGTGACTGAATACAGGATGAGGTGGTAGTAGTAGTAAATCGTGACCGGAAAGGTTCACCTAGTTGGATGTATTGACAAATCCTCGCTGACGACATTAGAGAGTTACTGAAGACCGAGTAAGAATATACGGTCACTTTGTCTTGGATTAATAATTAGGATCGTGCATATTGATGAAATATTCACTGAGAATAAACGGATTCCCATGAGCAAATATATGAAATGCAATACTATCCAAACACTGGTGAATTTTTTTTGAATGAATGTCTCGAGGTTCTAAGGAGAATTCGTGGTTGGTATGTTCTACCACGTTGGGTGTGTGGTGGGTACTTATTGTTGGTATTGATGGATGTCCGTGTCATATCGTAAATTAACAGTGCTAAAACCGAAACCAAATTGTTGTGGTCTGAGCGCAGGAAATCGATCTCTGCTTCCTGCTGTATAGCCAACAGAAATTCTTTGAAAGGAGTGCAGTCACGAAACTCTCCTAAGACAGTAAAAAGATGATTGTTCTTCGACAGGTCCATGGTTGTATTCACCAATATTAACATGAAAACTCAAAACTTCCCATTAGTGCCATTCGGCAGATATACAGTCAAGATTATTTTCTAAGTACTTAGAATCAAGTCAAATATTCGCAACAAGATGTGATCAAAATCCATGTCCACATGAGTCACACTCCCCACAAACAGTCAAAGGTCAGAATGACTTTGACTCACTCAAACAAAATCATAGCATATAACACTTTATCAATAGGCACGTAAACACAAAGAGAAGCATCAAAATTAGAGATTGCACAGGGATAAAGACAATTAATAAGGATCAAATCAACAGGTGATGTGCAAATATCAGGACAGAGAGAAAAACGGATAATATTATAAAGTTATTTGAAACCTCCAAATGAGTATGAATATTGTGATTGAATCATCCAGAAGGGATTTTCCAAAATAGTTTTCTGGTATAAACAGAGTTCACGCTAATGGTTCATTTGATGGCTACTCAGTGTTTCTTTTTTTAATAACTTAAATTTCACGCGAGTTATGAGCTGTGTGAATTGCTATATGTCGATTTGAATGACTTGCTCAAAGTGTGAAATGACTTGTTTAGTGGAGCGCTTACATGAGCAATTTTACTCGTGTTGGTGTCATCAATAGCAAGTTTAAGGACTGGCGGAAATATTCTTAGCGGATGCGTGAGCACCGAAGAATTGTCCCTGACTAGGAAGATGTGTTTGTCGAGTACTTTCCGGTTTTCCAGTGTTGAAGGAACCTACTAACAAATCTGTTGATTGAGTTGATTCTGACTAATCACCGTTATTGTAATCATAAATAATTAGTCAATTTATGTTAAATTTTAAAATGCCTGAACTGACAGCGCTTAGTTTGCTAGACGATCTTCAGCTTGAAGAAGGACGTTTGGCGGGTGGGTGACAATAGCACTCCTGGACAACGAACCCTATCCTCAAAGAAACTTCAAAGAACAGAAAATAATACAGAAGACAGAGTTGATAAAAATACGCCGTCAAGAATAAGAGACACCAGTTGCCATAACCTAACTGGGTGGCATCATTCGAAAAGCAAAGCCAATGTGTGGATCCACATTACATCACTTAGTACAAGAAAGAACAGCTGAAGTTCTAGCACCAATTTGAAATCACTGGATTCTTCATCGATCTGATTTAGAGAATTGACATTTCATTTGTTGAGAGCATTTCTGACAGATTACTGAGGAATGCTAGCTGCCTCGACAGTGAAGATCAGAGAACTGGCTGGAAAAGGTAAGTAAGGAAGAAGAAACTATGTCAGGCAGAGAACCAACCAAGAAACTATCTCTGAACAGATATGCCAAGTAAATGAGGATATATTGGGCCACATGTTGAGGAGATCTTTGAGTATAACTACATTCCAAACAGTCTGTAGAATAAAGGAATCCAATATTCATCAATGCTGTATTATTGATTACTGTATGAGATAAACGTATCTGAAAGGGAATCATACTCGACAAAGGTGACAGAACTCTTCTTTTAAATACTACCTGCCAATTTACGATTTGCAGTCAGCCACTATGGCCAACGAATACTCGTCCTCACACTCAACTCGGTGTACACTCTCAGCATCTTCGTAATTCAATCACATTTGTTTCCATCCACCCTATTCAATAATTCTGATGAAAATATAATTTTGGCTTTACTGGCCATTGTACAATAATATTTATGGACTTATAATTGCAGAGTATAAGTAGAAATTATTGAGAAGAGCTGCAGGGTCAAATCCTTCTTCTTTAGATTACCTATTCGGAATTTTGAAATTGCACAACTCGTTTCTTTCTTTCATTGTCTTGACGACCAATTAGATTTAATATCGAGAAGTTTACTTACGATTGTACTGCCTTGTTTCTTGGCGATGTAATGATTGCTACAATTTTGTCGCAACCCTATTGCAATTTTGAGTAAACCGTTTAAATGTGTCCAGGTATGCCTCACTTATGACTGCTGACATTTGAACAATGTCATCCGGTGAATTGTGTTTTTAGACGGTGTGATTTTTCTATTAAACTGATAAATATGATTTAATTTTTGCTAGCATTTTGTGGTAACACTATTTAATGCATTAGTAGAATCCTATCAATTTTGAAGCAGCATACATTCAGTTATCAACATTGTGTGTTTCTAATTTGGTCTAGATTAGAGTAATCGAAACCAATTCCGGGATTCGCATTCAAATGCTGATTCAACAAAACCTATTTATCATTCAAATTATGCAGCTGCACCGATACAACGACCAACCGATTATCTCTGGTCTGTTGATTTAGTCATTTATCTACTTATGGACGTTTATTAGCTGAACTCGCTTACACTTAGCTCACGATAAACAGAACAAATCTTTTAGATCAGAGAAATAAAGGGAAAACGAAATCACTAGATTGTTATTCAGTTTCGCGATATGTTCAGAGTTATTTGGCTCACTGTTACTTGTTTCCAGATAATTAGGGGCAGTCGGAAGTAAGCCTCAGACTTATTGCTGATGTGTTCAAGCACACGCTAGCAAGAAGTATGTGCAACCTCAAGGGAATTGTATTTTCTGTAGGGTTTTGAACCATTTCCTTTCTAAGTTTATATAACATGAAATCTTGGAGGGATGTAGGCATCTCGAGGTGAGTGCGCCATCCAGGTTTCCAATTATCGGTTTTTTTTAATAATAATAATAATTTGCTTTATTCCAAAACAGTACTTGTGATACAGAATGGAATTCTCAGCATTTTTACTACAATATTGCATCCAGTTAGTACATTATCAATAAATAGAATTCTACATGGATTGAGGAAATCACAGTTCATCATTACAACAATACATTGGCATGTCAGTAGCAAAGGTAAAGCTGAAATAGTGTTTGAAAGTGTTAGAAAAGTGGGAGCTGTCTTATTAACTGGCGTAAGCGAGAGAAAGAGACAAAGCAGCACATAACGGAAAGAGAAGAGAGAGAAAAAGAAAAGAAAGAAAGAAAATGTTGTACCTATTGATGATGTGGGTTGGAAAGACGAGATCCAGTTGTACTTTTGACTATTTAATGAATTATAGGTGTCACGCCTAATGCTTTCTTTATCACACAGAACACGAGCTAAGTAGGGTATGGTTGAGTTTTTGTACTTGCTAGTGCGAGCATATAGTTTTCTATATTGGCTTCTGGTTTTACCTGATGAGATGCAAGGGGAGAGTTGTGAGTGAAGAGGGTGGTGTGAGTTAGATAAAATGGACTTGGCCCATTTTTCACATGAGTCCATATGCCTGTCAACCAGAATATTAACAAGCTGGTTAAGTGGCACGTTGCTTACCCTGCTGACAACCTTTAACATCCTGCGTAATATGTTGTAGTCTTTCTTCAGTAGCCCGGGAAAAACTAAGGGGGAACAATAGAGAATAATAGGCAGGATGCGAGAATTAACAAATTGTAGGAGTAAGGGTTGGGTTATACCAGAATGTTTTAACTTCTTAATGTAGAAGGTAAGACGGAATATTTTCTTAGAAATTGCTAAGATATGAGACGACCAGGAGAGATCAGCAGATAGAATGACACCTAGGTATTTAATTTCCGATTTAGTTTCTATTTCAGTGCCGTCTATGTTGCATACCTCGTAAGAGCCAACCAGTTTGTTTAGGTTGGATTTATGCCTAAAGGTGAAATTGACTGTTTGACATTTGGAGGGGTTTAGGGTAAGACCATTTTCTTTGGACCACTGGCTGATTTCTGACAGAAAGCCATTAAGTTTAGAGCAGTCGCTTTGACATTTGACAGGCAAAGATACAGTCAGGTCGTCGGCATATTTGACAAAATAATGTCATTTGAAGATGGTAAGTCATGTAGAAAGAAAGAAAAGAGAAGTGGGGAGAGTACAGCGCCTTGGGGGACTCCGGCTTCAGGGAGTACAGTAGAGGATGCTTTGCCTTTGTAAAACTTCATCCAGCGCGCCATCATTAGCAATCACATCAAGTACATACTATGTCAGAATAGAGAAGGAATTTCAAAAAAGTCGTTGCATATGCCTGAGGTGCAACTTAAATCAAATGAAAGGTCAGGTCAAACTCCTATATTGTCCGATTGACATTAGGGTGTATACTCTGTAAGTGCTAGAAATGGGCACTACGTGTGGTGTTAAGATACGCATGTTGGATGTGGCAGTTGAAGCTAGCAATTATAAGGCAAATATTTAGTGACAGAAAACGGTCGCTACAGAGAAAACGTTTCAGCAATAACGAGCAACTAACGAATATACAGATAACAAAACACATAATGTAATTCAATTATGGGAATAGCAGTGACAGTAAAATGTTAACAGATCAAATAACTGAATATATAACTGATGACGTAGCAGCTACGGCAGTTCATGAAACCGTCTATGCAATCTGAGTTTTCTATTGAGTTGTCCTTTCGTAATTCTTGTCAGTAGTAGAAAACTTCATAGATAACCATACCGGAGCAAGTCATTGTTTGAATGCAGCACTAATTCAGACAGTTCAGCATGTTTCCTCACACCATCTATTCAGCTATTTCAGATATAATTTGGTCAGTGAATGTATCTCGAGAATTTTAATTTCCCCTTTAATATGAAGACTCCAAATCCACTGTTTGCTTCAGATAGCAAAGTCACTCTCTTGAAATTTCAGTAGATTGAATGAATATATATGCACTCAATGAACGGTGAGAAAACTGGATTGTTCAATTGTCGAATGTGTATTTTGTTTCAAAATTATTCAGGGAGGGGTTGACAAATATGCAACACATTAAAAACATGAATTGATCAGACAGTTCTTCGATTCACATTGAGCAAGGTACATTTAGGTATGTAAGACATTATTATAGTGTACTATCAATGTATTCATTCCTCTTCACTGTCTATTTCACCAACCAATTACAAATGGCGTAACACATCTGAAGTGTAGTGTTTCACAAATGAGAAACAATTGAATTGATAACACAACACTGTGACTATTTAAGTTCTACGAAGAACATTGAGACACATTCCTACTGATAATCTAAATATCAAACACACCTATATATTTCTCTTAGTCCAGGAGTTTTTATCGATAGTCGATTAAGTCTTCCATCTGGAACACATGCGTTCTACTTGTGGAAGCGATAACTCCGTCAGCATAAGTATATCAGAACCACATTATTACTACTGTTGTCAGAACTCAGAACCGCTGTCTCTGGTTGGTGTTCAAGCCTCAAAATCGAGGATAACATTCGCACTGAATGTAAGCCGTATGCTTAATTTACAAGTTATTGACTGTCTTGACGCAAATCGTTTTCTTATTTTAATTCCGGTAAGTGATGGATCCATCACAACTATGCAATTCAAGGTATTTTGGCATGCACAATATAACACATTCAACTATTCTAAAATCTACTGGATATGGTGTGGACGTTAGACAGGTATTTGTGAGTAAACAGTTATAAGCGGACACTGTATTCCCTGTCAGAACTGTCGTGGATGTAATTGATTTAACGATAGAACGAATGTGTCTTTTGAAAATGTACTGTCCAGTCTCTTCTGGAAATCTCATCAATTTTTACACCTAATTACAGTTTGTAAGGTTGTATATATCTAGTAGATTCAAAGAAAGTGACAATAAAATCATGCATATCGACAAATATTTTGAATGTGATAATGACAGAAGTTGTAGTCATTTTGAATTTTTGAATTTTAATACATGGGTTTCCACTTCACACTAAGATAGTGAAATGTAAAATGATCCATTTCAGTTCGCTGACACTGTCATTACTTATATTAAATCCACGGATTAACAGTGATCACTTTTCCAATAGTTTTAGTTCTGTTTCAGCCCCGTAACTTTTTGTCATGGTTATTCTCTAGGGTTACTAATGGATTATGTGGCTTAAGCTGCACATCTCGACTTCAAATAATTCACCGTGGTCATCTCAAGATGGCTACACAAATGAGCATTAGATCGAATATCCTCCTCATAAGATCTTCATGTCCTCCTCGGACACACGCCCAACTCTCACTTTCCGATAAGTGCTTCTCTAAAGCTGTTGTAAGACGTCACATAAAAGTCTCCTCACTGAGCGTCCGATCCATCACAATTTTATCACACATGCTTCTTGAGCGATGGGATTTTTACCGGAGTTTCTAGTTGCTAGTACTAACTGCGATTTGATATTAACTATTAAATAAGAGTAAGAAGCTGTTGAAAGTATGAAGCCCGTTTGAAATGCGTCAAATGACGTGACAAATCTCTCAGCCATACAGCAGCATTGACGACTAAAGTATTGAAAATTCGAATATTTTTCCTTACGCACAGTTCAGAAGATTCCCACACTGACTTGGAGCTAATGAAGCTCAGCCATGCCTTTTGAAACCTGTCTGTGACGTCTTCATCCACAAGGGCTGTAGTTGAAATTATGGTGCCTAGATAAGTGAAGGTGGTGATCTCATCAAATTTCTCTCGTTGATGGTGATTGGTGCTTGTTGATTTTGCTGTTGTTGGTGGTGGTCGGGTATGATTATCACCTCTGCTCACTTGTAGTCATGCCTCCACTGTCAACCTCTTTGCCAACATGCTAGTTTTCATGGGTGATGGTAGTCAGCCTTGTCATACTCCTGCTTCGGCTACCACTTCAAACGGTTCACTGAGGTTTCCTTAGTGAATAACTGGACATGTGGTATTGTCGTATAGCTGTTGAATGTGGGCACTGCACTCCACAGTGTTGAGGTAGTTTCCAGATCACTCCGTGATCGACACTTCCGAAAGCCATTCTAAAGTAGACAGAGTTGAGGTGGGGAGTTGACTGGCTCTCTTCACTACGTTCGATGATGATGATGATGATGATGTGTAGCGTTGTAATTCTTCCAGTGGAAGAATGGCTTTCCCGGAACCCAGTTGGTTTTATTTGCAGTTCTGCATGCAGGCTATCTTTCATAGGCCGCGATTTTCTATTTTGCTTGGCGTGGAGAGCAGGATGATACGGTGGCAGTTATTGTGGAGGCTTGAGTGGACCTTCTTTGGTAGTCTGGTAAGGTAGCCATTCTTGCAGTCAGTATGTAATTTTCTTTCCTGGCAAGCGGTTTCCAGTTTTGGCTTGATCATGTCTGCTTCGATCTCTGGATTCGTTCTTATTGCTTCAGAATGAATTCCTTCTGGTCCCTTTGTCGTTGGAATTCAGCAGCTTCATTGCATTGAAGATTTCTGCCTTGTTGGAGGATTGATGTCCACTGGTAGCTCTGTACTTTCTACTTGCGGTATTTCTGGAGGATAGGCGGATTACTCTCGGTTCAGGTGTCTTTCCATGTGATTGGCCCATTATTTTCTTTGACTACCTGTCACAGATTAAGTATTTTTTTGATCTGTGTTGATAGATATCTCATTATTTCATATAATGTTCTGGGGTCCATTTTACCCGAAGTATTTTCTGCTTCAGTTGCCAATGTGTCTTTTGTCTTTGGGAGCACCCGTATTCACTCTTCTGTTAAGTGCAGCGTACACTGAACTCTGCTTATCTTTCTGTTGTCAATCTGTGCATTGGTTCGTCGTTTGTTTCACCAACACCACTACTGTGTCAGTGGAGATCCGTCACCTTTTGTGCCTATTGTTTATCAACAGAATGGCTACACATGTTCCCTTTAACATCACCTCAACAGATTTCCAATGTTCTTTATTACGGGTTTCTGCATTCTCTTCAACTTTTCTCTGATACCTTCAGTGAATGCGTCCCTCATAGAATTTTCCTTCAATGCCTGAGAGTTTAACTTTCAGCTAGATCGTGAAGGTTCCTTGAACTAGAACAATGGTCTGAGACCTAAATCTGCTCTCATTCTCAACTTTGTGTTCAGCAGGCTGCGTCTTCACTTCCTCGAGCAACATTCTCATGAAATCTATCTGAATTTGGTGTGTCCCTCAGGAGAAATGGATGTTGACTTGTGCATATCCTTGTGCCTTTACACACTGCCTCCGATCACCAAATCATTGAAGTCGCAGATGGACGTCTGCGAAGAGTTCTCCAATGTCATTCGTCTTACTGAGAGTCTCTCGGTGAATTCTCTTCCTGTATTGTTTGCTCCCAGTTCGGCTGGTATTGTTATTGCCCATGAGGATTTTGATGTCTCCATTGGTGATTTTGTCCATTAGTGTTTTCAGTTGTCTTTAGGAATCCTCCTTCTCCTCTCATGTTCCGTGTTTTTTGTAGCGTTGTGCGCAGCATTGGTTAGTAGCGATCTTCCTTCTTTCTATATGAGTTGGATCGTGCCGTCGTGATCCTGGACGAAATTGGATCCCACTGTTTAGGGCTTTGCCTGGTGCTGGTGACATCATGATAGCCACCCTCTCAATGTGCTAGTGGTTGTCATCTAGGTGACCAGAGTAGATTACTGACTCTTACCAACAGCTTGGTGAATTCACATCCATCCTACCTGCTCTCGTGGATTCTGAGCACTTCCGCACCATATTTTCTCATTTATTCACCTCACGGATAGCCTTCGCAGCTTCGTACATTGTATGAACATTTCATTTCCCGATGCTTATTTATGCTTTCGTCAAAAAAAAACTCCTTGGTTGACTGAATTCCTGGTGACTTTCACCAGCCCTTATAATTTCGTTCCTCCAATTCCAGCGAAGAATAGGTTTGTTTTTTATATTTTTTTGTATTTATGATATTTTTTGTGCAGTGTAATTTCCCTAGGGATTGCATTGATTCTCCAGTGTAGGGTCGCTAGCCCCTCGCCTAACCTTCCCTTTTTTGCCGCGCTTGGTAGTGGATAGAAAA
Source organism: Trichobilharzia szidati (assembly GCA_944472155.2). Classification (NCBI taxonomy): domain Eukaryota; kingdom Metazoa; phylum Platyhelminthes; class Trematoda; order Strigeidida; family Schistosomatidae; genus Trichobilharzia; species Trichobilharzia szidati. Next base: position 154,377,725 of record OX235279.1, on the reverse strand, counting down.
CTAGCGAGCTAGTAAACTAAGCAAGATTAGCTTCATGTCTTTCTCAGGAATATTTTGCACATCAATGAAAACATCCATGATTTCCATCCACAAATATTTTCCTATACACCTTGACTAACTTCTAACGACATTGGTGAGTGGCCGTTCTTATTATGAAGGCTACTCACTTATCAATAACGTCGATAATGTTATATTAAGTGAAATTCTCATGATATGTATCCCGACACTGTCAATAAATGATGAGTAAACGATCAGACAAATGAGGTATAACGTGTGCTGAATATGGTTTCGAGTGATATCTGAGTGCACAGTATGAAATATTTGCGGAGTGGTATCTATCTTGGCTGAGATGTGATCCTATTTCGACGAGCCTCTGGCTACACAATATAATGTTGGAGACGTGAATTTCACATTCTTTTATTTTCCTTCACGTTCCCATTGGAACATAGGGCTTCAAGCTAGTGGCTTGAAGTTTCTGTAGCAGTGTTTATTTTTACAGGATGGGGTTGCTAGCCTCATGTCCAACCTTTCCTCTTTACCAGCATTATTTCTGGCTTAGCGAGGTAAAGGAGTGCGTCGGCCGGGGATCGGACCCCAGACCATGTGCATGGTCGGCGAGCATCCTAACCGCTGTGACACCGATGCCTTTCCATATTCTTCATATATTCTATTGAATGGTGTAGAATCAAGAGAGTGTGTGATGCCAGTTAATTATCACTATTTGAATAAAATATATTTCATGTCACGTAATCTCCAGACTATCAGTAAAACTAAGGCTTATGATTATGAGCGATGATTTGTGCTCGAAACGTCATCCATTAATATTACCATACAACACTGTGTAATTTATCAAAATAAAATCTTATTCATAGTAAAAGTTCAGGATTCGATATCATTTCTCTATGCCAACAGGTATTTTCTATTGTTGTTATTCAATTGGGAATCACGAGTGGACTAACATATCTGATCACACAAGAGTATGTCTAATAATCAACAAATGCTTTTACACTGAATCTATTCCGTAGATTCCTAGTCTCCTTTTGGGTTGAACATAATACTGTATTTCTTTGGATGTCCAGGTGATTATATATTTATTATTAACACATTCCATTTCGTTGAATGGCTTTCTGTTTGCAATCCACTGAATTTATATAACGTTTCTGAGCTCTTCTGCAATATTTTTCGAAGTTTTTGATTCGATGATAATAAGTGTATGTACCGAAGTGAATGTACGACTGTCTAACTCAGTTTATTTGAAGATAAAGAATGATTTTTCTGTAGACTGACACACGACTCCATTGCGTGTTTAAGCAACAGGTCAAATTGTCTCATCAATTCAGGATAAACTAAGAAGAGTGAGTTGAACATAGAAAAGGGAAATCACCAGAGATCAAAAGCAGTCTTCAGAACTGAGTAACTATTTGGAGGAAGAAATGATGTTGAGACCGTGATGGAAATTACTGTCTCCGCACTGTCAACATTTGGATGGATGTAAAGAAGCCTGTTTGAGATTCTTATTGAGCGATTATATGAGTAGTATTCAAACCTACAAGCCATTTTGAGTGATAATCTCGAGAACCAAAATTGAGAAAGTAATTTGACATGTTGAACATCCTGTATTCATTATCAGATTTTGCAGCTAGTGCATAGGTGTTGATTGACGCCAGTTAGATACTTACAGCATGCAGATTTATCGAAATGTAGAGCACACCAGGCCAAAGTACACTCAACAGTGTTGGAAAGAATCAAGGAAATCACTGTTATCTGGAACAGGTGGTTGGTTAGTGAAACATCGATTGAGAAACATCACCTCAGACATCCGTCAGGAGTATTACAATGCTTACACCACAGCTATTAGTATTTGTCTAAGCTGCGAACTGTGTTGCACTCTTTATCGTAAGGTTGAATAAGACATACCACTGCAGAATAATGTGAGCAACACTAAGCCGTTGAGAACATTTATTTGTAGTTTTGAAATTAGAAGCCGCATGTAAGGACTTGAAGCTCTGCAAACGCTAGCGCATCAAACTAGAACTGCAAAGGCTTTTGTCTGTTCAGTTATTTCTAGACACGGTTCACAGTTATATTTAACACACCATTGTTCTCTGTCTTCCATTATACCTTTGCAGTTTAATTTACTTCATTCTCGAAATTGTATGGGCCTTCATCAAAGCAGTTCCGAGGATGTTTCCGTGGAACTTTCTATACTTGTTTCTAATGGTAAGTGTTATATGGAACTTATTTTAAAAAAGTGCTACATAAAGACTTCTGGTTTTGTTTTTCTCATTCCACTTATGATCTTAAAATCCTATTGGAATTTGAATTTTGATTTCTCGATGCAATTAGTATCTTACATTTAAAGTACATGTATATACATAATCGTTTTCAACAATTTTCACTGCTGATTTGAGATAGTAAAAGCTCTCTACGTCAACAGTCCGTTTTCACTTCTTGTCTTCCTACGTCATGATTTTGGTGGTATAGTATCGGGCAGTTGCTGCTAGTAGTGCTTAGAACAGTAGGCGACTAGGTGGGAAATTCGTCAGCGTAACAACCAATTGTATCAATGGTCACATCAGTAAATGGAAACATCTAAATCTCCTCAATATTTTCATTGATAACACCAGTAATGTAATGGATTTTCTGTTGGCGGTTAAATAGGAAAAATTTCCACTCAACCTAAAACTTACTCAGGTTATTATGTAAGATGATCAATTTGGTATTGTCTAAGAGATTAAGACAGAAGGTGAAACGGAACAACACTGTGCCGACCATTTCAAACGACTCTAGAATCGACCTACATTTACGGTTTCTTGAAAATATCCAAAATAGCATTAGAGGGCATAGAAATAGAGGCTTAATAAATGTATCTTCCCTAACAGAGGAAGACAAATCCTCTAAAACGAATGTCTTGAATGACAAAAGTCACTGGAAGACAGGAAGGTAGAAGGATCAGACGGAATCTTACCACGGACACTGAAAACGAAACTATATGCCTCGGCACATATGATCACACTATTATTTCATGAAGTCTGTGAGCCAGGAAATCTATCTACTAATTGAAGAAACAGCTACCTTGTCAAAGTACGAAAGTAGGACGAGTTAGGATTCTTAAAATACTGGCGTAAAATCATGACCTACCCATTCCAAATGAGATACTAAACCATGTTATTCTGGAGAGACTAAAACATACTTTAAATGCAGAACTGCAAATAGAACCAACTGGATTCAGGAAACGCCATTCTTCCACTGGAAGAATTACGACACTATACATAACCATCATCATCATCATCGAACGTAGTGAAGAAAGCCAGTCAACTCCCCACCTCAACTCTGTCTACTTTGGAATGGCTTTCGGAAGTGTCGATCATTGAGTGATCTGGAAACTACCTCAACACTATGGAGTGCAGTGCCCATATTCAACAGCTATACGACAATACCACATGTCAAGTTATTCACAAAGGAAACCTCAGTGAACCGTTTGAAGTGGTAGCGGAGGCAGGAGTATGACAAGGCTGACTACCATCACCCATGAAAACTAGCATGTTGGCAAAGAGGCTGACAGTGGAGGCATGACTTCAAGAGAGCAGAGGTGATAATCATACCCGACCACCACCAACAACAGCAAAATCAACAAGCACCAATCACCATCAACGAGAGAAATTTGATGAGATCACCACCTTCACTTATCTAGGCACCATAATTTCAACTACAGCCCTTGTGGATGAAGACGTCACAGACAGGTTTCAAAAGGCATGGCTGAGCTTCATTAGCTCCAAGTCAGTGTGGGAATCTTCTGAACTGTGCGTAAGGAAAAATATTCGAATTTTCAATACTTTAGTCGTCAATGCTGCTGTATGGCTGAGAGATTTGTCACGTCATTTGACGCATTTCAAACGGGCTTCATACTTTAGTTAGCAGCTGTCTTCTCTCATTACTGATGAGCGAATGACTGGATAATACATACGCTGATGTGACTTTCCTATGGCTTAATGTGCGAGGCCATCGAGTTGAAGGAGAAAGGGAGACCACGAGTGGAGCTTCCGAGTATGACATAGAGGAGATCGTGTGAAGATGAGGTGAGAGGTCATGGGCAATTGTGCAGCAGGATGGATGAGAATGCAGAGAACAGGATGAAATTGAAATGTGCTTCTGAATCCATATATTCCACGTGGAAGTCAAAAGGGAATAGTAAAAATTTTGTGATAATTTTTCAGTCCACTGCAACATTATTTCAACACACATACACACACAGTCACACCTTTCATTGGTTTATATTGTTCGGTTATGACTTTCAGGTTAATATTTGCAAGAATTCCCCACGAAAGTTGGAGTGTGATAAAAGAAATTCTTAGAACTGTTGGTGTGTTTTTGTGTGAGTGTGTTCAACATGACGCACTGCCTTACACACACATATACACACTCAAACTATGTTTCCTATATATGACCAAACGTATGCTCTTGATTTCACTGCTACCAACTGTCAACTATCTAAAACTATGCAAAGCTGTAATGTAGAGTCAACTGAACAGAATGACATTTAGAACGAAACCATTGGAATTTCACTAACAGGTTGCATAGACAGTTAATCAAACAGTCATCCAATAAAGCAGTTAATATATAGAGGAAATCCCTTCACTTCTTTCACTGACGGGATTTGTAATTAAAACTGCAAATATTGAACTAGCGAGAGCTGCAATGAGCGTTAATAAACTGACACATCATGCAAATTCAATGAGTTATAGGGTTTGTGGTGTAATCAAGTCATCACTCTCCCGCATTTCTCTCAGACACCTTCTCATTTAAATATAAGGGATCATGTGTTTCATATTTCATATTCATACGTTACTTGTTTCATTTGAACGGAGTGCTATACACCACAGCATGTACTCCACCTTTTCATGTCATATTTGTATCGATTTTGAGATTCTTGTTGTTATTTCTCTTCGCCAACTGTTCTCCCCTACTTTCATTTTCGTCGGAGACATTCGTATCATCATTCATAATTGGATGTGAATGCTTATCATACAAAGACGAGGTTCCATTCATCGCATTCGCGTTTCTATGGACAATATTGCAAGTTATTGTCTGCTTTGTACTCTTCGTGGTGAACGATTTCACGGAGAATTTACTAAGCAGGATAGTGAATATCATATTTGGCATTTCAATATTATGTGGCCAAATCGCCTACTTCGCGAGACAGCAAACTACGGTAAGTGAAGTTTGAGAGTATGTTGTAATGTTCCTTCTTGAACTGTGATTTCAGCGAGACTGTGTTTAATGCAACATATCACTGGATGATTCAAAGCCTCTGGGCCGATTATGACACAATCAGAGGAGACGTTTAGGGCGCATGAGTGATTTCTGTAGTACTGGAGTTTGTCAGCTGAGATATGAATTGCGGGGTTGAAGAACCTTACAGTCTTCACATCACTGTGCGTAGTAATTAAATGAAAGCGTTGTACCAATGATACTGCCTTTATTCCCACGTCACTGGGCATCAGGAATTGAACCAGTAGTGCAGTATGCAACCTCGCCTAGTTTACTAGCTCGCTAGTTTTCTACCCACCACCAAGCGCGTTAATACTTACGAATCTCCGCCTCCCTAGTTACAATTTTGATTATTCATCACATTTTGGAAACATTTTGATGACACAAACAATAACCATAACTAATTTTTATTTTTGTTTTACAATCCTAATGTATACACACCCACACAATAAATGCGATTGTACAGGTAAGTAAATGAATTCGCCGAAAAGCGACTCTTCTGTGAACCTCGTTTTTTTTTTTAAATTCACGTCTAGATGGGTATTTTCTATGAATTCAGTAATACACTGGCAAATGAAGCAGGACAAGCAGGCTACAGGTAAAAGAGACCTCAGCATATTGTATCAGATAAGTAAGTCTCCATCTGGAAATAGGCCAGAGTAGGCAAAAACTATGAAAGATATTCAGGAGAACCCGGTTATCAAAGTGGACACCAAACCTGAAACGAAAACTGCAGTTTTAAATGCGATCAAGCCAGTGAAGTCCAGTAGGGGAGGTCGCGGGGCCAGTCAGAATTCCCTCAAAGCACTGTAAATGGATTCAGAGACTGCCCACACCAATATTGCAAAAGGTATGGAAGGAAGGAAAGCTGTCTACGTATTGGAAGGAATTCTACCTTGTCAAACTACCAAAGAAGGGTGACTTAAGCCTCTGTCACTGTTAGGGTGGAATAATGCTCTTCTCCATGTCAAGTAGAGTACTAAGTTGCGTCATCTTAGAGAAAATAAAAGACACCCTGTATGCAGAACTCCGTCCCGCGTAACAAGCTGGATTCAGGAAAGGCAAATCATGTGGTGATCAAATAGCAACTCTATGCAACTTCATCGAGTAAAGCATATAATGGCAGTCAAACCTCTACCTAAAATTCATCGACTTCGAAAATGCCTTCGACGGCGTTGACCAAATTAAGAATCAATTTGAAAACTACTTCAACACAAGGGCGTACAGTGCCCAAGTCTTTATCATCCTCATTCAACAGCTGCCTACATGACAGTACCACGTATCAGGTGATCCACAACGGAAAATTCAGCGAGGTGTTCGATGTGAATACAGGAGCAAGACAAGTCTGCTGCCTATTACAACCAATGATACTTTTAACTGTGGTGGACTGGATTATGCTTCAGATTCTGCGCTGGGAGTGAGTAGGCAAGAATACGCTGGACATTCAATAAGAAGACTCCACGAGATCTGGATTTCGCAGATGATTTATTTCTAATGTTACACAAACTCGAAGATTTGCAGGCAAAAACCAACAAACTGGCTGAAGGAGCAGGCAGCGAAGACAGAACTGCGGTTTAAAATCGAGAATATGGAGGTGATGATGACCAACCAACAGTGACAGGAACAACAACTAGCAACAGTCACTACAACTCGTCTAAGCAGTCAGCATCTTTTTAAACACAATCTGGCGGAATGGATGAAAATGTCAAAGCTAGCGAGAGTCGGAATAGCAAGAACGCCTTCATCAACTTGCATTCAGTTTGGAAATCTTCTGAACTCAGCAGAAAGAAGAAGGTTAGGACTTTTAGCACAAATGTGAAGTCAGTCAGTTCCTCTATAAGGGTAAGAAACTTGAGCAGAGTTTCACTAAAAGTATTTTCAACAGCCAGTTACAGACTTTTATCATCAGCTGCTTTTGCTTGCTCCTTAAAAAAGAACAAATGGCCTGCCAGAATGAATTAGCAACAAAGAACTCTGGTGATAAACCAACCAAGAACCTATCATTCAAAGGAAATATAGGAGAAAATGGAGATGGATAGGGCACATATTCAGGAGACCATCCGATTCTGTCTGGAGCCAGGCCGTCGAGTTAGACCCAAGTGGGAAGTGACGAGTGGGTCGTCGGTGGGAGAGTGTTGTGGAGGAGATCGTGTGCCGAGGAGGAGATGATAGATTATGGGCAATCGTGGACTCAGCTGAAGAAGACAGCAAAGAAGTAAAGAAAGTGGAGATGTATTGTTGTAGCTCTATGTTGCACTCGGAACCAAAGGTAACAATAATAATATTAAAACAACACAGGAATACGGAGTAGTAAATATGAAGAAATCAATTTGTACTACATTTTTGGGAACGGTGACAAATTTAAAAGTAGTTACAAGAATGTTGATTGTGTGAGTACGCTCACACCACTTTTGTTACTTTCACAGTATTCCCAGAAGCTGATTCATCCTCACTGTTGATTGAAATAAGAGATGGTATGGAATCTGTGTTTTAACTAGAGAATAGATGTCTAAACAGCGCTTGGCATCATCTTCAGAGAATGACAATGATGCGTATGTCTGTGGCTTGAGATCCACGACTATTTATTTTCATGTTCAGAATATCGACACTATTTTTGAACAAGCATCAACTCTGTATTACGAAATGTCGTAATCCTGATATTTTCCCGCTTCACTAGATTGCCTTACTTATCGCTGGATGTATTGGATTCCCATGCACATGTTTTGTAAGTTGAATTTCATTATTCTCTCGTGACTTTGTCCAAATGAATTGACTTGTTTTAAGCTGACTAGATTTACTCTAATAGCATGTCAGATGTAATATGAAAAATATGATCTATATGACTTCATCTAGAAGTGTTGTAGTTGTAGTAGTGGTAGAAATCATCGACAAGCATGAGTACTCTTCAGCCTCATTGTCATTGCTTTATTGTTCACCGCATCTTTGTTTGTAGCAACTCGTGAAACAAATGAAGCTGGTGTTTGGCATGAGTACTCATTATTATTCAGAGGACAATATTGTTATTCCAGCCAGGAATATTTATGGTTACTGTTGGGGTTTTATCTTGACGGTTTTGTGGGTGTTTGCGCCGTTTGCACTGAGATCTAGACCGCCCCCAGCAACACCATCAGGAGGTTATTGATGTAAAGAAATTTGTCATAATTGAAATAAAATTGTAAAGAATTCATTAAAAGCTTTTACCTACATTGTCTTGTGTTCAGTGGTAATTTTTGAGTGTTTTATTTTCATTTTGCACACAAAACACTGTAAATAACTTAACCTTCCTAAATATTGAGAATATTACTTCTACATGATTACAACTAGACGGCAAATATGAGTTCGGGTATGTCATATATCTATAAAAGTCATTTGTTTTATAGTGGGGAAGTAAACTCTGAATAGTGAACTCATTGTAGGCTGGATAATAAATTGTCAGTGTAGTTTCCAGACGTAATATATTATGCATGGGTGTTTTACTTATTTTTATACTCAAGTAATTTTTACAATGATTCACAATTCGTCTTGGAAATATTTAAAAATTCAGCTACTCTGGACACATATTTTGTGTTCCTGGTTATTGGGCTTAATTATTGTGTTAGGGCAGATGACAGCACAGACTGATGTAGTCTATTTAGATTGTGAAATCTAGAATCTATTGACTGATAATTTAACTGCTCCTCCCAACGAAACATATTTTAACTAGTTACTTGATTTTAATTTCTCTTCGATTGGTTTTAGCGTGTCTCAGAAAGCGTGTTGACATCTGTTGTAGTTCGAATAAAAACTTATCAAAACAATGCTGATTTAACGAAAATCCTATTCCTAAAGCTGAAATCTTGGAGACCTATAATTCGATCGATTAGTGAGGTTGGTATAGCTGTTGCGTTTACCGTTTTGAAAGTTGACATAAATGCTGTACATAAGTTTGCAATCAGCCCTATTTACCCTATCGAATGTAATCAGGTATATTAAATATAAACTATTTATGCTTACTTCTCAAATGGATGATAAGATATGATTTGCACAGCTAATCAGAATAGTATTAATAATTCTGTTAATCACAATAATTAAAAATGGAACTGTTCGTGACAATAAAAACAGTTAAAAACGGCAGAGTTATAAAAACAGATGACCATACTCAGGTAGTAAATAAAAGGCAAAGTAAATAAAGACAAGTGGTGAGATTACGCAGCATCATATTGTGGGTGAAGTAGATGAGGTGAGTTTTAACGAAGATGCGGTAAGAGGAGGAACGGATTGGCAAATATTGTAAAAAAAAGTGGTTGAAAATATATAACAGGTGTTGGTACTGATGATATGAGCAGTAGGTAAGGTTTTCATTGACCAATAGAGAGATAAGAAAAAACTTCTGAATGCACTGCTTAGGTTAACAGTTTGAATACTCATCGTATACGGTGGATGAACATCAAGAGCGTGGGAAAGAGTTCACAGTAATACAATGATTCACCTTGCGTGCTTTCATTCTATCCACTGAATGACTACTATCAAGTAGATGAGTCAAAATAGAGGTCCGGATAGCTTTTACGTTTGCTTCACTAGGCAACGATAGACATTCTATGACAATTCAGATAAGATGTCTGGTTGATACGCCCAACGTAGCTGTTTCCACAGGAGCAGTTCAACTGACAAATACACATGGATGTTACAGTTACTTAGTACAGTTCACTCACTTTGTAGACAAAATACTATGGTAGATTTGTATTTAATAGCTTATTGTAAAGTTATGCAAATCACAATAAAGATTGATGAGATTTAATTCAAAGCAATGATGCAGGCTTACGTGGATAGTTATAAGTTTTACTATGAGAATACTTAATATTCTGAAATCGGTAATGCTGACAACTGCATCTGTTAGTTTGAAAATCGCTCATTTGTATTTACTGAGCAACAGTTATTCATATCACCATATTTACTATGTATTTGTGACGCAGTAACAATGAATTCTGATAGTATCATGATAGTATCGTGAATCCAATGTTGCCAAAGCTGAGCATTTTCACTCTATACATTTCAAAAGTCAACTGGGGTACATTTAAGAAGAAATGGGACACAACGTTACTTTCTAAACTCTGTTCATCTCTACAAAATTGACATAAGCAGAAGTATTTAAGGATATTGTCAACTCTTCTTTGAAATTTTATCGCATTCATTCAAAATCAGGAGTAATATATTGCTTTAGCATCCTTTATGACAAAACACTTGTGTAATGTATGCATTTATACAAATAGTCTAGTAGATGAAGAACAATTTATTGGGCTTTGTGCTACGTCGTGTGACAGTAAAAGCTTGTTGAAATCATAGATGGCTTACGTTGGCCATCAATTTCGAATCACACAGACCAATCAAAAGTCGCATACCACCAAAGAATACTGGAAACCTTTACACAAGCTTAAAAAGGACAACAAGCCCCTTAAGACCAATTTTTGCAGATTTCTTATTGTCAGGCTTTAAAGCCGGTATTTTTCAAAAGCATATACAAAAAGCGGAATTATTTCCAATATGTATTGATGATATTTTTGTTATCTCTGACAGCAAATCAACAGTTGAAGACCTACTGATAAGATTCATATCATGTAATCCTGATCTTCACTTCACAACAGAACACGAAGAAAATGATACCATTAAATTCCTATATGTTTCTCTAATGAAAATTATTGATAGCACAATGGAAAGATCTATATTTCGAAAGTCTTCACAGACGGGACAACATAAACACTTTAGAAGTTTTGTCCAAATTCAGTATAAGAAGAACTTAGTCAGAATACTGTTCAATAGTTCACAAAAAAATTTGTTCTGACAGTACATTTAGACATGAAACAAAGACTCTGAAGGATATTCTGTTTAAAAATAAATATTCTGAGAAGTTCATCGATAAACAGCCTTGATAAGTGAGTCCCACTAAGACTATCGCAACAGTTTCAAAAAAGTCTGTAGAATTCAATTAGCCGTTCAAAGGATATGATGTACGAGAAGTAGTTAAACGATGACTTGATAAAGCTATCAAGAGAACTTATTAGGCTGCAAAACTCATGTTCTTTAACATCGTCAAGCGGGTGCTTCGACAATATGAGAAGGACCAGTCGCCAACTCTCAACATTTCAAACTGTCTATATGATTTTGAGTATTTTTGTGGAAGCAAAAACATAGGTCATACCGGAATCGGTTCTCTACTCGCATGATAAGGCATTCGATAAGGTGGTTTAAGACAGCTTAAGTCAAAGTATTGAACGGTTGAACGACAAAGCATCCTGTGGGTTACGGACATCATATTGACGCTATCGAGCCATTCTTTGTTGTCAGCAGAAGAACAAACAGGAAGATGCAATTTTGGAGGCTTTCGCAATTAGGTTGTATAAACCAGATCTTCGTGTACAAAAGGAAACGGTGGTCACTCTGAATTTAACATGGTAATATGTTTTACCTATTAAATATTGCTAACATTAGCATTTTATTCTATATTTTATTTTATTCTACCTCTTATTGTTACTATATCTGGTTCATTTAAAACTATGTTTTATCAGTAGCATTATTTTAACTAGTTTTAACACTATTATCATTGTTGTCACTATTATCAGAATCACCACTAATATCAATTTCATTTAGTTCGCAATTTTTGATAAATTCAAGTGCTTTCACTCACTGATAAGGAATTGTCAATTTAATTGATGTGGTTGAAACATAATGCTTCTTATCTTAATGTTATGTCCCTGTATGTAGAGTATCTAGCTGAAGAGTCCAACCGAAATTTTATGAATTCACTAAATTATGCTTTATTAACTTTTGTTGCTTGTTTTAAGACGAAGGAAGAACCACAAATGCTGTAGAACAGCATAATTTAGCTGCCAAAATGTAACTGAGACGAAAGGCCGCTTGTTAGCTTTGAATTAATTTACTTCGTTGTAAATGGCTGTCATTTTAATAAAACGCTTTCGCGTGCAGTGAAGTAACAACACGCAGAAGGTGTTGGTGTACACGCAAACTTCACGTGTATTTCCGTCTGTATCTTGTTCGGAGTAGTGAATGAAATGAAACAAAATATTGCGAATAATTTTTACAGTAAATCTTTGGAAAAGAAACGTATTTCGATTCAGCTTTAGGATTCCTCCGCTCAATAATTCCGAATTGCATGTAACCAAATTCATTTGTGTGCTGAAGTCGATTGTAATGTTTGAAATAAGTGCAGTGTTACAATCAATACGAATCAAGTCTTTCTACATGTGAGCAAGTTTAACAATAAACTGCACGACAGGCTTAGGCAGAAATTCCTAACCCCAATGCGGTGACAGGTAATTTAATCAAGGCACTTGAAGTCAATAAGCAGTGAAGATAAAATGATGCTGCAGTTTGTTTATCGAGTCAAGTGTTTCTTACTTTTAGGTTAATTTCTCGTTAAACATTATAATTGAATTTGAGATGATCCAAGAAATACGAAATTTTTATTATTATTGTTTCCTTCAATTCCTAGAGGGACATAGGGCTTCAGAGACACGTCTCCATTGCGTTCAGCTCTCCGCCAACGTTTTCACCTGGCTCCACGTCTAACCACATGCTTTCATCTCCTCTCAGCATGACATCCTCCATATCACACACGCACTGACGACCAACTAACCACTTCCCATTCAGGTTCCACTCGAGCGATGGCCTGGCGCATGATGTCAATTGATGGTTTGTTTTCTCGAAGTATAGACAATACACCTCCATTTCTTCTTGCAGATTTGTTGCACATTCGGTTTCTGATTGCTTCGCTCCCAGAGATTCCACACTATTACTGATCTCTTCTGGCCGGCCATCTGATCTTGAGTGGTGTTGAGTGACGATAGTTGTTGATGTAGACTTAAGAGAGATGAAGACTTGCCATGATTTCCCGATCCTCGCTACTCTGATATCCTCATCAGTTCCGTCTGCTTGTAGTTGAAACGATGCTTCCCAGGTAGGTAGGTAGGTAGGTATGTAGAGGAGGTTTCATCTTTCAGATTCCTCCATTTATGCTGATTGTCGTTTGTTGTTGCTGTTGGCCAGGAATCTTCATCATCTCTGTTTTCTCTATGTTCACCTGAAGGCGTATCTTCTCTGGATGCCCAATTCTGCCGACTTGTTGCTTTTCACTTGCATATCTTCTAGTTTGTGGGAAGTCAGACATGTCATTGTCGAAATCCAGATCCTTCAAGTTTTCTGTGTGGGTCCATTTTATGCCGGTCTTCCCGTTGCCCGCTGTCTGTCACATTATCCAGTCTATCACAATCAGGAAAATCATTGGAGATGGTAGGCAGCCAGCCGGCCAGCTTGCCTTACTCCCGTCTTCACTTCGAAGGATTCCCGTTGTAGATTACTTGGCATGCAGCATTGTCTTTCAGCTGTTGGATGAGGTGTATAATTGTTGGTGGCATCTCGCGGTAGCGAAGTAGTTTGCAAATCACTTCTCGATCGACGCTGTCGAAGGCCTTATCAAAGTTGATGAAGTTGAGATAGAGAGGAAATTTTTAGTGTTGAAAAATACGAGAAATAAATGAGTGAATAGATTAAATATGAAAATCTTGTAATGGACCAAACTATAGACACCGTAGAAGAATGTGGCTTTCAAGTGAACTAAAATTATAGGAGATTATCAACTAAAATCTTATAATTGTTATAAATCAAAAATAATTAGTGTGCCCAGTTGAGCCGATTTAATGTAGATTTCAAAGAACCACATAAAGTACAAGTCAGTGAGGCTTCTTCACTGGAGGTTCGTTGACTTCACAGCTGACACTTATTGCAACTAGAACGAGTATCATCCTAAAGATTCCAAAAGGTGACCGGTTGTTACAGAGCCAAGACAGCAGCCAACAATTAACCAGAGTGAATATGATCATAGTGTGAACAAACAACTGTACTTTTCATGCAAGACAACTCGGAAAATGAATTGAAGAGGAATCGTACAAGGTAGTCAATGAACAAACATTTGCTTCAAGCAAGCAATCAGGGAAGTGTTCTGGCTGAATGAAATTTTATTTTTAAATTTTTACTATGGCTGAATTGGGCAAATAAAAGATAATTTTAAAAAATGATAACTCCTAACTGATACAGAGGGAGGGAGAAGTGATCAGACTTAACATTCATGTGAAGATGGTTGAGATAAAGAGAGATGCTGTACACAGGTTTGGCTTCCTAAGTTAGATTCCGATAGCTTCTCTTTTATGCGAATAAGACGGATTCATAAATGCGAGATTAGGATTGGTGGGAATGTGATAGATAAATCAAAATGCTTTGTTAATATTGATTGTCTGGTGATAGTCTATAGTGTGAGCTGAAATATAATGACGAGTCAACTTCAGTTCTTGCACCTCGCCTAACCATGCAAGATAGTGCTCGGAAATTACACAAATAGTCCTTATTTCTGGGATGCGAAATCGGTATGATTATACAGGAGCGAACCTCAAAAAATGAGATTAATTATTCACCTTTCAGTAGATGTATCAGATGGGTGGATGCATTTTTCGTCCTGCTATCTCATACAATGGACAAATACAGTTTGTGTCAGAAAATATGACAAATTAACGGCTTTTTAGTGGCTAATATTGGAACAGTAAGGAAAATAGATTCTAAAATGTGACATAATTACAGGTCTTTTGCTGAATAGTGTATTCAATATTGAAAGACTGATTATTGAACAAATACTATTTTTTCGGTAGCTTCTTCATCAGATCCCACAGTTATACATTATTATTATTTTTATTGTTCCCTTGGGTTCCTAGTGGAACATAGGGCTTCAACTGCACGCATCCACTTGCTTCTGTCTTGTGCTGTACTTTTCACTTGCATCCATGTTAATCCATACTGTTTCAGTTCCTCTTCACACGATCTCCTCCATGTCACTCTTGGACGTCCCACTCGCGGCTTTCCTTTCGGGTTCCACTCGAGCGTTGGCCTGACGCGCAATGTCACCCAACGGTCTCCTCAGCGAGTGTCCAATCCATCTCCACTTCCTCCTGCATATTTGTTGGGCGATTGGTTCCTGCTTCGTTTGTTCCCATAGCTTCTTGTTTGTGATTCTTTCCGGCCATCTAATCTTCAGTATAGAGTGAAGACAGTTGTTGATAAAGGTCTGCGACCTGTTGGAAATATTCTTTGTCACCTTCTAAGTTTCTGATCCGTATAGAAGAAATGACTGACATGACGTTTGTATTGAAAATCCGAATTTTGTTGTTGATGCTGAATGACGAAGATTTCCAGATTGGTTTCAGGTTGATGAATGTGATTCTCGCCTTCCCGATTCTCGATTTGACATCCTCGTCCGTTCCTCCTGTGGTTGAGACAATGCTCCCTAGATAAGTGAAAGAAGTAACCTCTTTCAAATCCCTCCCGTTGATGGTGATTGGCGCTGGATGTTGCTGCTGTTGTTGTTGTTGGTTGGTTGGTTATTTTCATAACCTTCGTCTTGTCTATGTTCACCTGGAGTCCTGTCTTTTCTGCTTCTTCGACCAGTTTGTCGGTTTTCGCTTGTAAGTTTTCGATTTTGTGTGACATCAAACATAAATCATCCACGCGCGAAATCCAGGTCTTCTAGGTTCTTCACGTCGGTCCAGGATATCCCTGTCTTCTCGTTTCCCACTGTCTGATGCATAATCCAGTCCACCACAACTAGGAATATCATTGGTGATAATAAGCACCCTTGTCTGACTCCTGTGTTTACTCCAAACGCTTCGCTGAGTTTTCCGTTGTGGATCACTTGACATGTGGCGTTGTCGTACAGCTGTTGAATAAGGTTGATGAATATTTGGGTACGCCGTAGTACTCGAGTAGTTTCCAAATTACTTCGTGGTCAACGCTGTCGAAGGCCTTCTCAAAGTCTATAAAGTTGAGGTAGAGGTTTGATTGCCATTCCATGCTTTGTTCTGTGATGATGATGCGTAGAGTTGCAATTTGGTCAGAACATGATTTGCCTTTCCTGAATCCAGCTTGTTCTGGTCGGAGTTCTGTATCCACTGCGTCCTTGATTCTCTCCAGGATGATGCGACTCAGGATTTTACTTGGCGTCGACAGGAGCATGATTCCTCGCCAGTTCTTGCAGAGTCCTAGGCCGCTCTTCTTTGGTAGTTTCACGAGGTAACCTTTCCTCCAGTCAGTAGGCACCTTTCCCTCCTTCCAGACGTTTTGCAATAATGGAGTCAGCATATCTGCTGTCGTTTCTGGGTCCGCTTTCAGTGCTTCCGGGGGTATTCCATCTGGCCCAGATGCTTTTCCAGCTTTCAGAAGCTTGATTGCATTCATGACTTCAGTTTTCGTTGGAGGATTGGTGTCAACCTGCAGTTGTGTACGTGCTGTTGTTGGTATTTCTGGATGGGTTGCAGGTGGTGGTCGGTTCAAGAGTCTTTTGAAGTGGTCCGCCCATTGTTTAATCTGTCTTTCTTCTTTGGTAATTGGGTTCCCTTGGCTGTCTTTTATAGGTTTCACTTGAGTTGATCTCTTCCCGGATAAAGACTTGGTTATCTGATATAGTGTCCTCAGGTCCCTTTTGCCTGCTGCCTTCTCAGCTTCAGTAGCCAGGTTGTCGTAGAATTGTCTTTTATCCTTCCTGGCACTCTTCTTCACTTCTTTGTCCAGTGCTGTGTAAGTTGAGCTCAGCGTCTTCTTCTCTTGTCCATCTTTGCATTGAATCATTTTCTCTTTCACCATTCTCCTCTCCTCTATTAGCTTCCAAATGTCCGTTGAGAGCCATTCCTTGTCTTGTTTCTTCTTTCTTCCTAAAACCGTTGAGCACGTTTCGTTGAAAATCACCTTCAGAGAGTTCCAATGGTCTTCCACGGATGATTCCTCAGTGGTGCCAGGTAGTGTTTCTTGTTTTGCTCTGACAGTTGCAGTGAAAATGTCCTGTGTGATTGTGTCCTTCAGTTTGTGAGTGTTGAACTTGCATTGTGGCCTATCCCCAGGTATCCTCGAGGCTTTCAGCTTCACCTTGAAAGTCCCTTGTACCAGATAGTGGTCTGAACCGACATCTGCTCCTCTCCTCGATCTTGTGTCCAGTAGGCTCCGTCTCCACTTCCTTGAGATTGAAATGAAGTCTATCTGGTTTCTGGTGTGTCCATCTGGTGAAATCCATGTTGCCTTGTGCATATCCCTGTGTTTGAACACACTGCCACCAATCACCAAATCATTGAAGGCGCAGAAGTCTGAGAAGAGTTCACCATTTTCGTTCATTTCACCGAGAGCCTCATGACCCATGGTGAGTCCTCTTCTTGTATTGTCTCCTCCCAGTTTCGCATTCATGTCGCCCATCAGGATTTTGATTTCGCTCTTTGGGACGTTGTCCATTACTGTTTGTAGCTGACTGTAGAAATCCTCCTTCTTCTCTTGTTCTGAGACGTTTGTAGGCGCGTAGCATTGAATGATTGTAACCTTCCTTCCTTTTGAGTTGAACCTGGATGTCATTATCCTGGAGGAGATTGGTTCCCACTGCATGAGAGCTTTGGCTGCTGTTGGTGACATAATGATGGCTACTCCCTCGGTGTGCTCGTGTTCCTCCCCTGGGTGACCGGAGTAGATTATTGTCTCTCCAGTTGGCAGTTGGCTCCTTCCGCATCCGTTCCATCTGCTCTCGCAGATTCCCAAAACTTCTATTTTATATCTCCTCATTTCTGCGGCTACCTGGGCAGCCTTTCCAGTTTCGTACATTGTACGAATATTCCACGTCCCTATCCTTATTTTTGCTTTCATCGAAAGAAGGCACATTGGCTGACTGGCTTCCCGAAGGCTTTCACCAGCCTGCGTCATTTCCTTTCCCCGATTCCAGCGAAAAATAAGGTTATTGTTTGTATTTTTAGAATTTTGAATATATTTGTGCGTTGAAGTTTTAGTAGCGATTTGGTTAAGTTTTGGGTGTGGAGTTGCTAGCACCACGCCCCAACCCTCCCTCTTTATCCGGGCTTGGGACCGGCTAGAATACTAGCGACCTAGTAATCTAGGCGAGGTTACAGTTATACACATATATTCATAATAATGAAAGAATTATTGTTTTTGATAATATTAGTGTTTTTTTTTTCAAAGTTAACATCGAGACATTGACATCAGAATTCCAAAAGTTATTTATAATTAGATTGTTAATAGATTATAGTCCAAAACATGTGTATGTGGTAATATGTACAATTGTAACATTAACTTGAACACCAATATTCCAAAGTATGTAATTATGAATAACAACAAATATATGATAAATAATGAATTCTCACGAGTACCGTTCATATTAAATTCTATTCTTATTGATTATAAATTTCATTCGCATGAATGATAATCTCATGAATGTGAGGAGAAAAACAGAATCGGAAGTTTATGTGCTTTGTATGGCTGTCAGTGAGTGAGTTAATGGCTACGTTTAAATAAGGAAACAAAAGGTTAGTTTGTGTAAGTGTAGTGTCGAGGGGTAAGGGAATTTATACATATAGGATTGAGCGCTATACTCAAGAGACCAACGTAGCAAGGTACTTATGAATTAGCTGGCTCCACAACAAGCCGGGGCAGAAATAGTGTTGTTTCCTGGGATTTCTAGTGAAATATAGGGTTTCAACAAGATATCACCCTCTCTTGCTGACCTCACGATTTCCCACAGGCTTCCATCTACTCCTCGCACAGTGTCCTCCATGTCACCCTTGGACA
The DNA here is from genome assembly GCA_944472155.2 of Trichobilharzia szidati. NCBI lineage: Eukaryota > Metazoa > Platyhelminthes > Trematoda > Strigeidida > Schistosomatidae > Trichobilharzia > Trichobilharzia szidati. The sequence continues at coordinate 154,358,804 of OX235279.1, read as the reverse complement.
CAAGGTCAACTCGTCGTTTCTCGAATCACGTTCCACTTGAGCGATGACCTCGCTCATCATCAGCTGATGTTCACCTCAGTGTGTGTCCGATCACCTCCGTTTTCTCCCACAAATTAGTCGAGCAAGAGGATCTTCCTGGCCACCTGATCTTCAGTACGGAGGTAGCGAAGGCAGTTATTGATGAAAGTCTGAAGCCTATTTAAAATGCAATTCTCCAAGCGTAAGGCTAGTTTAAGACCCATGTAGAAGAAATAGATTAATATTGGTGTTAAAAATCAGAATTTTCCTTTTCAGTTATGCTTAGTGCAGGTTATATACAAACAGATTTCAGAGCAACGATTTTCATTGTTGCCTTTCCTATTCTGGCTTTTATATCCTAGCCTGCAGTAGAATCTGTGCCATCTAGATAAGTGAAGGCGGTGATCTCCTTCAAATTTCTCTCGTTGATAGTGATTGGTGCTTGTTGATTTTGCTGTTGTTGGTGGTGGTCGGGTATGATTATCACCTCTGCTCACTTGAAGTCATGCCTCCACTGTCAGCCTCTTTGCCAACATGTTAGTTTTCATGGGTGATGGTAGTCAGCCTTGTCATACTCCTGCCTCCACTACCACTTCAAACGGTTCACTGAGGTTTCCTTTGTGAATAACTTGACATGTGGTATTATCGTATAGCTGTTGAATGTGGGCACTGCACTCCACAGTGTTGAGGTAGTTTCCAGATCACTCCATGATCGACACTTCCGAAAGCCATTCCAAAGTAGACAGAGTTGAGGTGGGGAGTTGACTGGCTTCCTTCACTACGTTCGATGATGATGATGATGATGTGTAGCGTTGTAATTCTTCCAGTGGAAGAATGGCTTTTCCTGAATCCAGTTGGTTCTATTTGCAGTTCTGCATGCAGGCTATCTTTCATAGGCTGCGAATTTGTATTTTGCTTGGCGTGGAGAGCAGGATGATACGGTGGCAGTTATTGTGGAGGCTTGAGTGGACCTTCTTTGGTAGTCTGGTAAGTTAGTCATTTTTCCAATCAGTAGGTAATTTTCTTTCCTTGCAAGCGTTTTTCAGTTTTGGCTTGATCATGTCTGCTTTGATCTCTGGATTCGTTCTTAGTGTTTCAGAATGAATTCCTTCTGGTCCCCTTTGTCGTCGGAATTCAGCAGCTTCATTGCATTGAAGATTTCTGCCTTGTTGGAGGATTGATGTCCACTGGCAGTTCTGTACCCGCTGGTAATTTCATTTCTGAGATAGAAATTAAGTTGTGGTGTACTTCTGGTAGCTTTGGAGGCTATCAGCTTGACTGTCAAAATTAATGGAACTAGATGGTCTTAGTCCAAATCTGCCCCCCTTTTCTACCTTGTGTCAAGCAGGCTGCACCTTCACTTCCTTGATATTAAGATGTAATCCGTCTGGTTCCTGCTGCGTGCTTCAGGTGGAATCCATGTCGCTGGCCTTGTGTATATCCTTGTCTTTGTACACGCTGACTCTAATCACCTAATCATTTTTACGTTATCGTTCATTTTTCCAGACCTCTGGATGAATTCGCTTGGTGTATTGTCTGCTCCGAGTTTGGGTGGAATTTTTGTGGCCCATTTCGATTTTGATGTAGCTTATGGGATATTATGCATTGGTATTTGTAGATATCTATGAAAATCTTCGTTCTTTTCTTGTTCTGAGTTGTTTGTTGTGGTGTAGCATTGGATATTATTAACTTTCCTTCTTTCCAGGCTGAACCTTGTGCCATATCTTCTAATTTATTTGCCACCCTGGTCAGCCTTCACACTCTCGCACATTGTACAGATACTTTTTGTCCCAGTGCTTAGATTTGTTTTCAAAGAAAGAATGGAAGTCGACTGACTGTCTTCTCGAAGACTTTCACCAGCCTGGGTCATTTCGTTGCTCCAATTCTGCTGAAGAAAATGTCTGAAAATGTGATCTGAAAGTCATGGAGTGACCCCCTGACAACCAAAACAGAAGGATAACTGAAGTAAGCATAGAGCTGAATTCCTATGATGCATTAAAACTATTTGCATTTCTCGGCAACTTGAAACTGCAGTGAGTGATGCAGCGTTGCATATCAATACACATGCTGCAATACACGTTGATGGGTTCGTTTGTCTATTGTGAAGACAAAGTGATTATAATCGTCCTGAAATGTCTCATTTATATATGCTCAGATACAGACAACGGCACTGATCATAATCTCACTAAAGATTCATACTGGAAATCCAGTATGACTGCCCGTCAGGTTTCCTCTAAATAATTTGTTTATTATTTCATCAACTTCAGAATTCGGTGACACAGCTAACAACAGTGAGACACAGAATCAGGATAAACTCAACAATCTAAGGTCAATCATTTTCAACACCGGCCATAAATTCACGCGATACGCAATCAGAGGGACTAGAATTCTTACAGTTTATTTACAGCTTGTTGGTGTTCTTTGTGATGCTAGCATGAACTCATGATACAAAATATTTCGTGGTGTATGTGTATACCAGCAAAATGTGAAAGGACTCAGTATGTATTTGATTTATTAGTGAACTGTAACAAACGATTTGCATTTAGGAAGGAGATCTAAAACTATCGAACTGTACACAAATTTTGAACATAATGTGTATTCTGACTATTTTGAGCATACGCTATGGAGTGAATTCAATTCACCCCACAATGACTTGTCTCGCTAGGCGCAATATTTCCTATCTGGGGTGTTAATTTTGACGAAGGGTTTACTTTCACACATATCACTCAGAAATTCTAGTTGATATATTCATATTTCCTGTCGAAAGATAAGGCTGGTCGTACTGTTCGATTTTATTTCAGTTTACCTAAAATTGAGTAGAAAGTGTTTTTTGATGTATCTGTGAATGCTCAATCGGTTACAGTGTTTTAACACCAAGTCAATTTATTATCTGATGTGATAAGGTACACTTCAGATGTAAATCAATCGCCTAATACTTGCTGAGATGATAAGTAATTGTTTACTGACTTCCGAATAATCAGGTGGACTTTAATCCGTATTAGATAAAAGACTATCTAAACCGCTTTATTTTATTCACATACGAATTATATACTCAAATAGTTTGGTGCACATTTTAAAATGGCGTGGACTTCGAAATATTCAAATGTTTAGGATTTGCTGTTGCCCTTGGAAAGCTTGACAACTGTAATCTTTATATATTACGACTATGCAGTCCTCTCTTCCACGTTATGAACAAACTGATCGTAGTTTGAGACATCAGTTCTTTTGTGTGTCGACTCTAATTATCAATATTGATATTCCACTCACTTTAGGATAAAATACATAGTAATAATCATCAAAGAAATACTGATAAAAATAAGGAATGGATAAGGAGACCGGATAAACAAAATGGAAAATAAGTGGGTCTAAGGTAAGGATGGTTACTGTGATGTTTTGAACCTAGCAGATAAAGACTAAGAAAGAAGAAGTGGTTGAGCAGACGTTATCTGTACACAGAGCTTTGATGTTTTTTATTTCGATGGTCGATTCTTCTGTAGTACAGATGAGTCGGATTCGTATTAATTTTGGCAGGCTATTTTGTGATTTTAGACCGAAGATGACCAGAGTCGACTAGATATTCAGTTATTGCGCCTCTTATAGCTCCACTTGCTCAACTTCATAACCACTCAAGATAGCATTCTATCACCACGCCGTAAACACCCATGTTGAACGACTAATATACCTAGCTCCATCGGAGTAGGTGAACTAGTAAACAGATGGAGTTGGTCAACTGCAGGACCTCGTATTTCATGTTTTAGAACCTTAATGGTCGACTAAGTAACACTATTCTGAAAGACGTTAATGTTCACCGACTGTGAGATCCTCCTTTGAGAATGTAGTCTCTTTTGAATTCAAGGTTCATAAACAGTATTTTCATGTATACAGACATCAAATCAATTTCGTAAGTTTCAACTGTATATTTTTGTCCATCAGCTGTGGTGCATGTCCATTCACCTTCAAGATTTATCTCGGAACATTTAAGTCTTCCTTCTCCGAATACAACAGGCAAGTAATAGAATTAAGTTTTTTTCGATAAACAGGCACCTAGTTGTAGAAATTTTCCACTTGACCATTCCATATCACATTCGTTCAAATCTATCCGCCAAAGTTCCATGAATCATCCTTGATAGGAAATGAATGTTTAACACGTCCTCCAGGCATCCAAATAGATGACCAAGAAATAACGATATCCTTTGACGTCACAGCATTATATACCTCAATCGGACAAAAACTAGCAAAAGAGACCATGGAGCAATTACTCAGCAACGACGAACACATCCCACAACAATCAAAAATGCAACATACACGTTGGATGGAATGCATAAACCTATGCCTAACAACAGCCAAATATATGAACAAGTCAAAGGAACACCCATGGGATCGTCAATATCAGGTTTAATTGCAGAAGCAGTGATGCAAAGGCTCGAAAACATAATCCTAACAAAGATCAAACCCAAAATTTGGATACGTTACGTAGACGACACATTTGTAATAGTCAAAAGGAACGAGTTGGAAAAAACTCACAACTTGATAAACAACGTCTTCAACGATATCAAATTCACAAGAGAAGAGGAATCAGAGAACAAAATCCCATTTTTGGACGTCTTAGTCAAGTGAACAACCACAGGAGAATTAGAAACTCAAGTTTATAGAAAATCAACTCACACAGACCAAATACTGAATTACAACAGCAACATTCCAAAAACACAAAAAGAATCGTAAAAAAACACTATTTAAGAGGGTCAGGACTCATTCCAGCACTCCCACCTGAAGGAAAATTGAAGAAAAATATCTTATGGGCGTCTTCCAAAGCAATGGATATCCACGGAATTTCATATACCCCCAAGCCAACATATCAAATCAAAATCCCTCGAGGAAAGCACAAAGAAAAACGCCCTGCCATATACAAAGTACATCTCAGGAATCACTGCAAGATCATTCAAACCTTTAGGAATTGACGTCGCACACAAACCAACAAAATCACTTCACTCAGTTCTATGTCAACCAAAAGACTCAACAACGAAGGAAGATAAAGCCAACATCTTTAAATATTCCCATTTATAATATTAGAACAAGACATATAAGCGAACAATATTGTTTTCAATGACGGTGATTTTGGGAATCAAATAATAATAGTAATGTGGTAAATGTTTTGAACGAAATTAACAACGATGATTATAATGATAACAAAATATTGATAATAAGGTTTATGCAGGTGATAAGAATAACAAAGATAGTAAATGTATATAAGTGTATATGTAGACAATTCAGTAAATAAATAAATTAGGTCAAATCTTAAAAGGTGAAGTGGAACGACAATCAGAGTTTAAGTAAATATTATTATTATTATTATTTTGTTATCATTATAATCATCGTTATTAATTTCGTTCAAAACATTTACCACATTATTATTATTATTATTTGATTCCCAAAATCACCGTCATTGGTTAAAATTTTATGTATAAATCTATGTAAATTAGAGTAAAGCCTGAAGAAGATCTAATTGAAAACAATATTGTTCGCTTATATGTCTTGTTCTAAAGCCAACATCATCTACAAAATAAATTGTAACAACTGCGAAAAACACTATACTGGCCAAAGTGGACGTCCTCTTCGTCTTCGTATCCATGATCATAAGCTAGCCGTCAAAAGACATGACATCCACTCCATCATATTACTACATACAGACAACCATGGACATCAATTCGACTGGGACAACGTTCAAATATTAGACAGAGGAATCACCAAGAATGCTAGAGAATTTTTAGAAGCCTGCCTGGTATTCCAGTAAATCATCAATCATTAGACACATGGAGATAAACAAAATTTATCAACCGATAAGAAGGAAACGTCATACACAAAGGGTCAAAGTTCAAGTCAAAGAAACAATTAGTTCCAATAGAAGTAGCCTACAGGGTGTGGAAACACAAAAGCAACCAATCACATTCAGGGTCACCAGAAGAGATGACTAATAAACTCTTGGAGAAATCTAAAAGCTCACTTCAAATTGAAGTATGTGCTGGAGATGTTGCCTAGTAGGGCGATGAAAGCTTCGCAAATAAACTATCCAGCTCAGAGAACACAACCACATCAAGTATGAGTTTATAACTGAATGGAGACTAATAAATGCACTCACTATGTTAATTAAATAACAACAGTCGTCATAAACTACAAAGATGTGGTCTGTACACACTTTATGCAATTGAAAACAAAATTATTGACTTCACTCGATCATTTTCTAGACTGATAATAAAAAATCTGCAAAGAAAGGGTCCAGAAGAGATCTCGTGGCTATAACGTCTTTTTGTCTGTTGATTGTTCAACTGAATTCAAACTGCAAATTTAATTTGTATCCAGCTTGTAGTTATTTTATATCTGCAGTTGGTATCTTTATATTCAGGAGAACATGTTGTGTGGGTAAAAAGTGTTTCCAATCTGCATAAAGGTACTGAAGCTATAGAGGCCTATAAGAACAAACTGAGCCTATTTGTGCGACAAAGTACATTCCCTGTCAACATTTACCTTGTCCTACTATATAGTTATCATGAATGCAATGACCTCATGTTTTTATGTCTTTCCTACACCTTTCCATCTAGTTTACTTCACACTAACATTATTATTCACAATATTACTGTTAGAATAAATATGAATTCACCAAAAGAAGAGTCTCCTCGTTGAAACGTGTGTTTTCTGTTTCTAAAATAGTATCATGCAGTTGCATATCAGTGATGCTTAGGAAAAGCTGAGCTGTAGAGGAGATCAGTTTATTGGGTTATTGCTGTAAACTTCTTTCAATATGTAACGGCTCAATGATACTTGGTGTTTTAAAGATACCCGGTGCCATAGAAGAAAACATGGTCAGCTTATTTCGATCCACTAGCTCGCTCACGGCTTTACGCGTCAACATAGATATCGTGATCGAAGTGGAAACGTCCATCGATAAAATCCAAAACACAAATAGACAGAAGGCTTATCGGGTAGTTTTCAGAAAGCTATCAGTAATAATACTGTTGCTCCGAAGATTCAATGATACAGAAAATACCTGTTCAAACATTTAGAAAGCAAACCAATTGAGCTAAGAAATATGTGTATTTCTGAATGATAATCACTTTTTTCCAAACAATAATAATGATAAAGATTCAAATTTTCAGCGTTTTCACGCACAGTGGTTAGAACTCTCGCCGACCATCCACATGGCCCGGGGTTCGATCCCCTGCTGACGCACACCCGATATCTATGGTCGGCCTGCGAAATTTGGGCTACCGATATCCATGCTGAGAATTCCATACTTGTAATACGGTGTGGCATTAAGCTGCAATCAAAATAAATAAATAAAAATATTGCAACAATTCAGCTCCTTTTATAAATGCATACATACATATAATTTAAAATATTAAAAATAATATAAATCAAGAAACCGCTAAAAACAAAATGATGGTGGAAACATAATGAAGTATAAGTAGATAGTATCATAGATAATAAATGTAATAGTGTGGGGTTGGGATACAGATAATGTGTGCCAGCGGAATGTTATTCTCACATGTTCCCACAGTTCATTCCAGCATTAACAACAGAATACGATATATCTATCTGAACATTCTATTTGATGTTAAAGACAGAATACTTTCCCACAGTTCACTACTACATTGGCAACAGAATACTATGTGTATTTGAACATTCTATTTCATGTCGTTTGATGTAAACCAAAATCACAACCTCAGTGATTGGTTAATGAATACAAACTGTAGATATACAAACAGTGGTTAGATTAATAAAAAATATACTTTTGCTCCCTATCTAGTCTCCTCTTGTTACAATAGTAATAACCTTTGCTTATACTTTGTGGTTCAGTTACTGATTTAAAAAGTTTATAAGTTATTTTCTGACATTTGTCTCTCTCCACACGAAACGCGTGCTAAATATAGTATGGTAAAAATTTTATATTTAGTTGAACGAGTGTTAATTCTTATCAAGTTTCTTTTGGTTTTGCCCGAAGAGATACAAGGTGAAAGTTGAGAATAAAGACGATTTTCAGTATGAGACAAATAACTTTAGCCAAATACTTGCAAGAATTGAGGTGCTTATTGATTATAATGTCAGTTAGCTGAGCCAAAGGCACACCACTAACCCTACTTACAGTCGTCAGTCTTCTACGTAATATGACATAGTCTTTTTTGAGAAGTCCAGGGAAGAATAATGGCGAATAATAAAGGAGAATGAGTAGAATACATAAATCAATTCACTGTATGAGAAGAGGTTGAATTATGCAAGAAAGTCTCTTAAACGAAAAATCTTGTGCTTAGAAATCACCAGATTATGAGACGATGACCGACAAAGATTCGAAGAGAAAATAATGCCGAGATAAGAGATATTCGATTTACCCCCCATCACACAGTGCCATCAATAATACAGGAAATAATGGGACTAAATAAGCTAGTCCACGCAAGTCTTGCTTGTATCTGAAACTTAAACCAACGATATGATATTTAGATGGACTTCCTTTAAGACCATTTAGGTGAGACCATTTGTTAACTTAGGACAAGAACCTTTTCATACAAGAATACAAGAATGAATCTAAAAGAAGAAACCTCCTCTATCTACCTAACTAACTACATACCTACATACCTAACTGGGAAGCATCGTTTCAACTACAAGCAGACGAAACTGATGAGGATATCAGAGTAGAGAGGATCGGGAAATCAAGGCAAGTCTTCATCTCTCTCAAGTCTGTGTGGAAATCAGCAACACCCAACATGAAAAACAAGATTCGGATTTTCAAGTCCAATGTGAAGTCAGTTCTACTTAACATACGGATGAGAGACTTGGCGTCGCGTCACGATAGCCACTTCGAGCAAACTACACACCTTCATCGACAACTGTCGTCGCCTAACACCACTCAAGACCAAATGGCCGGCCAGAAAAGATCAGTAATAGTGGGGAATCTCTGGAAGCAAACTAACCAGAAGCCGAATGTGCAACAAATCTGCAGGAAGAAATGCAGGTGTATTGGCCATACTCCGAGGAAACAAACCATCAATTGACATCATGAGCCAGGCAATCGCTCGAGTGGAACCTGAATGGGAAGTGGCTAGTTGGTCGTCAGTGCGTGTGTGATTTGGAGGATGTCATGCTGAGAGATGAAAGCATGTGGTTAGACGTGGAGCCAGGTGAAAACGTTGACGGAGAACTGAACGCAGTGGGGATGTGCTGTTGAGGCCCTATGTTAAATTAGGAACTAAGGAACAGAATGATATGTGTGTAAAACTTAGGCACTGTGGTAGAATGTAATTCCATATTAGTTTGTTTGTTAGATACATCATACAGTGAAACAGCATTATTTACCAGATGACGTTTCGAACAAAATTTATTGTTCATAATCATATCAATTATAACCACACCACTTCGAAACTTGTTTCTTATAGTTTTCTTTGTGCACCCCTATTTTTCATAGGGGTAGTAGAACTTGCCTGATGTCTGTGACAGGTAATGAGTGTTTCTCATTACAAGTGTTTGCAGTTGATTCGGTAAATAAAGCTTCCCTTTTTCAATCTCTCCCTCTATCCTGTTACATCAGATTTTAGAACTGTCATCTTATCCCATCTTATCGTTTGGTTGTGTGTAATTGCATGCAGTGGGTGCTAGTTTGACTGACCCCTTCTTTCTACTTCGACCAATGTATTCGACTCAACAATCATTGCAGTATATTAGATAAGCTAAACTGTTTTGATCATTTGGCTCCATGTAATCCTTTATCCCATAGTGCTTTTTTCTAATTGAATTTTGTAGGTTTGAATGCCACTTTTATTCCGGCTTTGTTAAGAATTCTCCTTGAAGTTTCCGAGTTACCTTCTTTGTATGGAAATACTACTGACGATTTAGATTCCTTATTGTTTATGTTGTCTTGTGCATGTTTGACATGCATATCGTCATTAATATTATTATCACTATCCCTACTATCATTATTTCTTTTATTTTTACCTTTCCCTACATATTTCCTGACTAATTTATCCGGGTTATTGTTAAGTTTCAAGGCTTCTTTTATGTGTATCAGTTTCTGTTTTAGATTTTCTTTGGCACTACTTAGTTTTTGTGCACTGTTACTTCAACATTTCACCAGTCCTATTTTTAATCAGATAGGATGGGATGATCGGAAGTCCGAATATCTGTTTGAGTGTGTGGGTTTCCCATCTTTTTTTCCTTTTTACATTGCAATCTAACATTGGAAGCTTCCTGATTTTCCAATTCATAAGTGAATTCAATTGCTTCAACCTTCGATTTGATGTGTTCGGAAAACCTATCTATGTCTTGTGTTCTAAGTACAGTGAGTGAATGTGTCATCTACGTACCTCCACCATACTTTTAGGGTGGAGTCGACCGTTTCAATTGCTATGTTTTCCCACTTATCCATGAATATATCTGCTACAACTGGGGATATTGGTGATCCCATGGCAACTCCCTCAGTTTGTTTGTATATTTTCCTTTGGAATTTAAATACTGTGGAAGTCAGGCATAGCTGCACTCCCAGAATTATGTCCTCAAGTGGAACTCTTGTCCTTAGTTCGAGTTCTTGGTCAGAAATGAGTTCGTTTCTGACTGCCTCCATAGCCATATTTATTGGTATACGTGTGTATAAACTGACAATGTCAAAACTAACCATTTTCTCTTCATTATCTGATTTTAACTTATCTAATCTATGTTTCAGTTCATAAGAATTTGTTAGTCTAGATTTTGAGTATCTTTTAAGGGGATTTAATACCATGGCTAAATATTTAGATAATTCATAATTAGGTGAATTTCTAAAATCAACTATGGGTCTAATAGGGTATCCTGACTTATGAACTTTAACAACACCATACATCCTACTGGGGTTATTAGTTTTGGGCATGAAATTAAACCATTTAGACTCACCTAGAAACGGCTTCATTCAGCGTATAAGTTCCGCCGTGGATTTCTTAACTTTATTCATAACAGTGTCTATTGATTTATTAATTTCCGCATATGGTCCTGTTTGTATGTGAGTATTTAACTTGTCCAAATAGTCTGATTTGTCTAATATTACTGTTGCATTTCCTTTGTTTGGCTTTGTGATCACTATGTCCTTGTTATTCTTAAGCTGTTTTTGGGCTTCTATCACTGGTTTTGTCAGGTTGGACTTTCCCCATTTTTGTCGTTTTAATGTTAGTGCACATTGTACCCATACTCATAGAAACTCATTAACAAGTATTGGAGATGCCAAGGCTCAAACATCAAACAAATCACAGAAGGAAAAAAGCCTGTCCTCATTCAAATCGATTTAAGTGTGGAAATATTGCAGCAGTAGTCGACTGAAGATTAATTGTGTCACTAAGCGCAGTCTGTCCTGCAGCTTAGTTGGTTCCTGTCTACCAGACAATATGCTCTTTGGTGCAGTTGAAAGTCGACAGTTAACCTTCTCATGTTAACTCCAACTGTGTATACAAATTAACATGTTTCTGTGGGAGCAGTTACACTGGGAGAACAGAAAGAAGGGCACACCTCCGATTTTCTGAACATGTACCCAAAAGCCTACATCTGAAGGGAACAAACGTTGACAACAATGGATTACCAAGCATTTCCTTGATACGGATCATGAGGTGGAAATCTCAGATTTCTTTCACAGTATCAATGGACAAACAAGCTCAATTCTCCATAAGTTTGCCGAAGCAATCTCTATCAAACACTTGAAACCCGATTTAGGTGTTCAGGAAGAAGCAGTTATCAGTCTCTCCTTCCCCTGGTAGCTGGATGTCTTTATTCCCACTCTCTTTCGCTTCATTACCTAATCTTTAGCTTTAACCTCAAACCCATTTGATATGATGCAAATCTGCTTAACTCTTGATTCTATGATTTGAGCTGAACTGAGTGCACTGTTAACTAATTTATTTGTTACTCATCATCTTACGCATCTCTCATCTTTATTGCGTAACTCCTTTACCAATGTATACGTACATTTACTTTGTTTAAACCTGAACTTCCTGCGCGAAATCTATGTGATTGTAATTTTCCGAGCACTGTACACCGAGTCCAGAACCTCCTGTCAGCTGACATCATGTAAAATTTGCATTTTTAGACTTTTCTGTACATAGACTGAATAATCTATTAAGGCTGAAAGCAGATAAGGAGAAGTCAACGAGATAAATGATGGTACAATATTTTTCCACAAAAACCGTTGTTCTTTCTTTATCCAAATTCACAAAGGTGAGTAAATGTATGAAAAGTAATATAATCTTACAAACACCATGTAATGACTGTGAGGTTAGCGGCAGAGGTCAAACTAGTAGATGGGGGTGAGTTGGATTGTTATTATTATTTTTATTATTATTATTTCCTTTAGTTCCTAGAGGAACATAGGGCTTCAGCCATGCGTCTCCATTGCGTTCGGTTCTCTGCTAGAGTTTTCACCTGGCTTCAAGTCTGCCCATACGCTTTCAATTCTTCTTCACATGATCTCCTCCAGGTCACCCTTGGACGACCGACTCGTCGCTTCTCTTTCGGGTTCCACTCGAGCGATTTCTTGTCTATTGATGTCACTTGAGGGTTTCCTCAGAGTATGGCCAATCCATCTCCATTTCTTCCTGCCTATTTGTTTCACAACCGGTTCCTGGTTGGTTCGCTCCCAGAGATCTCTATTGCTGGTCTTTTCTGGCCGGCCATCTGATCTTGAGTATTGAGCGAAGACATCTGTTAATGAAGGTCTGTAGCTTGTTTGAGGTGCTCTTTGTGACACGCCAAGTCTCTGATCCGTATAGTAGTACTGACTTCACATTGGAGTTGAAAATCCGGATCTTATTTTTGACGCTGAATGCTGTTGACCTCCACACAGACTTGAGAGTAGTGAAAGCTTGCCTTGCTTTCCCGATTCTTGCTTTGATATCCTCGTCAGTTCCGCTGGCCTGTTGTTGAAACGATGCTTCCTAGGTAGGTAAAGGAGGTTGTTTCTTTCAGATTCCTCTCATTTATGCTGATTGTTGTCTGTTGTTACTGTTGCTGCTGGTGGTGTTGCCCAGGAATCTTCATCACCTCTCTTTTCTCTATGTTCACCTGAAGTCCTATCTTCTCTGGATGCTTCTTCTGCCAACTTGTTCCTTTTCGCTTGCATATCTTCCAGTTTGTGGGAAATCAGACATATATCATCGGCGAAGTCCAGATCCTCCAAGTTCTTTGTGTGAGTCCATTTTATGCCTGTTTCCTCATTGCCCACTGTTTGTCGCATTATCCAATCTACTCCAATCAGGAAAATCATCGGAGATAGTAGGCAGCCAGCCGGCCAGCATGCCTTACTCCCGTCTTCACTTCGAAGGATTCCACAAGTTTCCCGTTGTACATTACTTGGCATGCAGCATTGTCATACAGCTGTTGGATGAGGTGCATAATTGTTGGTGGCATCTCGTAGTAGCGAAGTAGTTTGCAAATCACTGCTCGATCGATGCTGTCAAAGGCCTTTTCAAAGTCGATGAAGTTGAGATAGAGAGGTGACTGCCATTCCAAACTTTGTTCAATGATGATCCGTAGTGTGGCGATTTGATCAATACATGACTTGTTTCTCCTGAATCCAGCTTGATCCGGTCGAAGTTTTTCATCCAGGGCTTCTTTGATCCTTTCCAGGATGATGCGGCTTAGTATTTTACTTGGGATGGACAGGAGCATAATTCCGCGCCAGTTCTTGCATTGACTTAAGTCTCCTTTCTTTGGTAGTTGGATAGTTAGAACGTAAAAATTCAGCTAGAGACAGAATGACTGATCCTGCTAGGTTAAATAATCTGGAAAAAGCTCAGCCCCTGCACTGCATTTACTTGCATGCAATCACAAAACAAGGTTGATTGAGGCAAAAAGTATTACAAAGCAATTTGTTAATTCGAAAAGAGAGAGATTAATGACTGAATTTTTGTTCATCGATTAAACACGCACACTTTCAATCGGAATGATGCGACTTCAATACCGAAGATAATGAAAGTAGAACCAAACAACAAGGGTAAGACAGAGAGGAAGAGAAATACATATAAAGCAAATCACAAAGCTGTGTGACTAAATGATATGATTATGAGCAATAAATTCTGCTCGACACATCATCCAGTTGTGGACACTGCATCACTGTCGGTTAGTCAAATTAAAGTATCTAGTAAGGTATTATTTCGGATAATTATGAGGCGAAACCAAGAGCAAGTTATTACGGAGAGACATTCTAGTTTATTTTCATTAAATCTGTCGTAGTTTTATGTGTATTCAGTTTGAATATTGACTATCGGTCGGTCGGTCGGTTTTCGACATAGAACTTTGCACATATGTGCGGTAGTTCAAAGTTCTATTGACTATCATTATATCCGGAGTGATTAAGGGGCTTTGCTTCTCAGTCTGAACGGTACATACACCCATCTGATCATCAGGAATAAACTCCAATGTAACCATATACATGTCGCAGGCTGGAAGGACAATGTTATTCAGTGGATAGGAATATTCACTTCTCTGAACATTCTTTTCACTTATTTGACCAGTCGCTATAAACAATGAGACGGAAAAAACTAGAAAGTCAAAAGGAAGTTAGGGTTTGTCGGTAAATTTGTGAAACATCTGTGGACATAAAGTTTACATTATTTTCCGAATATTATTATTAGTAAAAGCAATAACCAGAGCAATGTAGAAGGTGTATTTGTACGGGAATTTTATTTGTCATTGCCTGCCACACTTTTCCTGTAATATGTGAAGTTAATGTATCCTTCTCCGTTTTCAAAAATCATGCAGGATTTCAAATACGTATACGTAAATCATAATTCGCCACCCTTATTTATTATTAATTAACGAAAGAATTTCAGTGAACGGTGAGTATGCTTTAACAATGAACAATCGATATGTCTATCTCATAATTAAGCACTTATAAATAGACTCTCCATGATATCAGTAGTGATGGAATATAAATTGCGATACACGGTAGTGGTTTTAAGATGCTTTGAGTGATGCTAGATTTCGACTTGTCATTTCACCAACATTCCCATTATTATCAAACAATGTAACACTACAAATTTTTCTTGGGTTTATGCAGAACTTCATTACACATGACAAACTCAATTCAGCATCCTGAATCCAAGATATCCTGCCATATTACTGTATGTGTTGTTGAAAGCACTTTGAGTTCAATGCTTAAGAAGGAGAGTTTACCAAGTTGGTAAAATTGAACCTTCTTTATAATTTACCAGTGAGATGGGATAATTTATTCGAATTACTGATTTGCTCTGTTAGTTTGAATTTCATCGTGTGCACCCAACCGCATGCTACATCTACTCACTTATACGTGTCGTTCGAGTTCAGGTTCTTTCAAATTATTCATGCATAGAGAGTTTCTTCAGTCATCTCATGTCACACTTTAATACTGAAGACAATTCTCTCAATCAAAGTTGAAGTTGTGTTCATGATTCAGTATAATGGGGTTGACTGATAACTTTGCATAATTAACTGTTTGAATAAACTCGTACTTTTACGTTACATTGAATAACAAGCATAACTTTCAAGGTGATTTCAATGTTTTGCTTACCATTATCAACAAATATACAATATTCCATGGGAATGTTCTTGGAACTTTTCTGATGAAGACCTATACAATTTCGACGACGAGGTAAATTGTAATAAACATGAAGACAGAGTATAAATGTGTATTAAGCATGTGGTACAGAATTTAGAGAAACTACTGGAGATTTAACACTTGATATATTATTGTTTTGCTGCAGCAGTGTCCTTCGAGCTTGATGGATTTATTTGGGATATTTGTCCACCTGTTTTATTTGAAGTGTTTTGTACATGTGGATAAAGCTGCACGACTGAATATTTCATGTGCTCACCGTATTGTATTTTGAATAGAACCTATTCCAATGCTTAGGTGACTTCTGAGAGACTGACTTTTCGTCACTACTAGTGCATTCATTAACCGGCATCCAGCCACTTTTACCGAAAGAGAACAATGTATTTACTGTTGTAAGTAGCTTTGGGTTAAGACTTATTAGCAGTAGCTGTAACATTTCGAGACTACTCATGTTTCGATGCCATTTGTTCAGCATTATTATAGTTGGATTTTCCCCGATCAGAAAATACTGATTTGCCTTAAATAACTATTTTTGATGAGACTGCATTATAAATAGTTGACTGGATTATTTTTTATAATTTGATGTGTATCTTCCCAGTGCCTGTGAAATTTAACAACGAGTGATTTGACAGGTTCAAATACCACCTAATTTTACTAAATTAGGATTGTTATAAAGGCTTTTGGCCTTAAATTTCCCTCAGTTCATAATGTGGTTAGTGGTCTCAGCTTAATTCTAATTAATTCACAGTCCTTGTGAATGTATGAGCAGGTGAATTTGGATCATTCCTCAATGTTATTGCTTTTCTCAATTATTTCACTCACTTTTGAAATTCCTATACTTTACTGGGATATTCTGGTTTATTGTTTAGATATCTAAGACTTTAATGCATTCACTAACATGATAAGATATTTGTCATTGTTTAATGATATCAAATGAACATATCACACTTATTTTGACTGAAAGCCAGGGATGATTATATCATTTAAAGTACAAAATATCAACCAACTCATTTTGGAATCAATATCTGCACTTAAGCGAATCCAAAGAATTGCAGATGTGGAATTTAAAAGTCTAAGTTATACTTATCTTATGGCCGACAGAAACGCAGGATATTCTATAATCCAAGAGGAGACGCATATTCTGTGAGATGAAGCTGCCATTTGGTTATTTGATGGGTTATTCAGTTTACACCTGAGTGAACAAATATGTTATACCGAATGCAATTCCTGATTGCAAAACTAGAATAGCGAATACCTGAATAATGAAATGTAAAGTTGTTTGTTTATTTATGGCGAATAATGTGGGAAAAGTGGCCAACGGTGTAATTGTTTGGAAAATCCCTCCTGAATGATCTAATCACAATGTGCTTGTGGTCTGATGTTTTCTCCTTGATTAGAATCCGTCATTCGCTAATGACACTAGCCACTTCAATAATTAATCGTTCAGGTTACAACTGAACTTCTATAGAACTCAATTATGCATACCAGTTTTGTCACAGAATGATGAATGATGCAATTGTCAAAATGAATATCTGTTGGTCAGAATTTATTCATCAAGTATGCAGTGTGAACACTTAGCACTAAATCTTCTTACCGACTGACTTCCCTTAATATTTATCATGGAAACCTGCTTTGTATAAAAATGTAGTTCAGTGTTATGTCTCTTAACCTACTGACCACATAGCAAATAGCACATGACCAATAAGGTTTGACCAACAGATCGAATACTTAATGGTCACATTTTTGCAATCTATTCACTTATTTGAGTTTCCAGTCTGTTTATGATAAATAATATTTCAAACATAATAATAGTAATAAAATGATAAAGATGAAAAATTTGAATTTATTTACATTCAAAGATTGATGAAATAATCACTTGTAATTTTAATCAGGAAAAGTTGTTCAGATTTCTTTTGATAAATCCAAAAAGATAATTGACATCTGAACTTTCGATCTAATGGAGCAAATATTTCGGTTATGCGTGAAATTCAGAAGTCAAGATTTGTCCAACACATGGTACTATATTAGTCGATACGAATAATAGACAATATTTCGCAATTCTCAGATAGTAGGATATCTGACGTGAACGCAGTTTAAAGAACTTTCACAGTGCTTCTGCAAGATGACACAAGAAGTCTGTGAAACACTATGCACGAACATCAATAAGAAACGGGAGAATAATCTTACGTTATAAAGGTCAAGCAAAAGTAGTTTGAATAATCAAGGGTCAAGAAAGAGTGGTACATAAAAAAAACACATTGAAGATAGATACAGATCAACTTTCAGAACAGAATTATTACGTACAAAATAGAATCTTGATATATTACATGAGGTACGGTTTTATTGAAATAAACAACATTTACGGCATAACATTATATTAAATGATATCAAAAGAGTACAAAAGATGACTGAATGAATTTCTGAATAACAGGGGTGTATTACTAATTCGTTCAAATAATGGATCGGGCGCAGTTATTTTAGATCATGAGGATTATATTAACAAATTATGTACTATTCTTCACGACGAAGCAAAAGTTTTAAAATCATTAGGCCAGAAAGATACAATGGAGAGTACTGGGAATGAACTATCAAAAACTTTGAATAAGTTGATGGACGAATCTGTCATTACGCCGTATGTGTATGAACATCTCAAACCGTCCCCCGTTTATATGGTCTTACTAAGTCGCATAAAGGTGGTATCCCTCTGCGACCTATACTGGATATGCTGAACTCCCCTTATCATTCTACAGCCAGATGGCTCCCTGAAATCTTTGAACCAGTAAGATCAAATATGTGTAAACATAGTCTTTCGAACACTTTTGACTTCGTTAGTTGTGTTGATTTCACAAGATATTTGCTCATTATTTACAAATGCATCTTTAGTAGAAAATATTTGTTACCTATGTCATTAAGTTAACCCGAAATTTATAAACACTAAGGTACCAACTAACCATCTAAAGTAGCTTGTAATGAGATGCACGCTTAATTTGCAGTCTAGATATAACGATGTCATTTATAATCAAAGGGATGGAGTCGTCCGCTTAGGACCTCTCCCAGTGGATATCTTCATTGCGAGCTTAGAGAGTGGTCCATTGAAAAAACAATCTCGAGTTTATATGTGTATAAGCAATATATTGACGACACCATTATTTGTAACAACAATTGTTCAACTACCGAGCTACTTGAAAAATTTCATGCTTCTTACCCATCGATGCTTTCCACTATAGAGGAAGAATCGAATTCCGCATTTCACTTCCTAGATGTGACGTTAGATAGAAGAGAGGATGGCACGTTAAAAAGGTCAATTTATCAAAAGGCGACATTTACAGGGCAGTATACCTAATTCAACAGTTCGTTACCTCTAGGCAGGAAGAGAAATTTTATCCGTTTACTATGCTCCGGAATTCGGAAAATTTTCTCTAAAGATATGGTCGGCATGGAACTTTAAAAACCTCGCACAGCTGTCTTAAATTACGGAAATCGTAGGAGGTTAATTGACAGAAACATCAAGAAAGAAACCGTCCCCAGCCACATCACAGTGCCAAAGAAGAAACTGTTTACGAGGTCGGCATTCAGAGGTGTCAGAGATGTTGTTGATGTGATTAAAAGTCGTTTATCTAAGTGTTTTGAACACTGTTTCCATGCAGCTCACTTACATTTAGTATTCACCGGTCGAAACATGATTCGACAATACTTTAAGGATAAACCACCCCTAATGTACACCGCAATGTGCATATACTCATTCACAAGCTCTTGAAGAGCTGATTACACTGGACGTTGTGTGTCCTCCATAAACGCGTAGCTTAACACTATCCGGTGGTGAGCATAGAACGACGAAGTCTTTAATTTGTGAACAGTTCAGGTTATTCAGCCCCAAATGATTTATTCTTGAAATTTATTTACAGGTCAAATGCAACCTTTCGAAAAGCCAACGTTTTCTCCACTTATACGCAGACGAAGCTCTAGTTATACATAGACAGAACCCTAGATTATGTGTTCAAAAGTGCTTTGTTAAACCCTTGATCATAATCATGTTCTATTATTTTATTATATTTTACCACTTGAATTCACTCCATCTCACTTCATCTTCGTACTCTGAAATTTTTAGATAGCATTCAACCTACAATTTTAAAATCTCTATATCAGTTCACTTATCTAATAATCTTTAAAAGTTTTGTAATTCATCCACTTCAACTCTGCTTCCTTAATATATCATTTTAATCATATTTATTTTTATCATATGTATGTTGACTGAGCGATTTCTAGTGCCATTTAATGCTGTTTTCCGTAATATAAATACGACTGTACAGCTTGAAAATGAAGTCGTTGAGAAGAGATATTTTTTCGCTGAACAAAAGCTGTGTTTGTTTCCTTATGAACTTATGAGTGTGTTTCGCGATGTATATCTTTGTTTGCACCGGTCATAATTCGGTTCACTGATTTCTGGTTTTGAGATTGTTTAATATTTGTGAATTTCATGCGTCAACGGGTGCCTAAATATCTTAGAAGTGAATTAATAGATTCTGTGAAACGCATATAATAGAGTTAACTTCAACTGAATTGATATGAGCATTAAATATTATATCACTTTTTTTCATCATGAGATGACATTAGTTAGAGAAATGAGATGCTCACTAGCGACTTGCCCTATTCAGGTTCTAGTGAGAAGTTGTGACCAGTAGGGTGCAGCAGGTCGGGTGTGAGGACAAATACTCGCTGAAGACATTGGCTAGGGGTCGCGCTATGTCGTAAATTAGCAGAAGTTGGAATTCATGTGCCATTGGACGGGTCCCAGTGGCTTATTGGTATACGAGCTCGCCTTGTAACCAGAAGGTCCTGGGTTTGAATCGTGGTGGGTGCGTACTGATGAAGACTCCCAAACTAGGACGAAACATCTGTCCAGTACTCCCAGGTTTTCAGTGGTTCTCTAACTAATGTCAGCTCATGATGAAAATCCTGTAACCAATCAAATCCCTACAAACCAACACTTGAATTACATGAGTCTGTTATATTTGAAATAAACTTATCTGATATGCACATACGCTCTACCACAGTGACCAAGTTCTATACTTACATCAAATTAGCCAACTTCCGATAAACACACAGACACACACACATACAAATTACATTTAATATAAAAATTATCCTTTGATGTGTTATCCTTCTCCTCCCTCTCCTCGAAAATATCACTAGTTTGAAATTATCGTAATGTTTGTGGTTTGAAGTGATTTCGTTGACGAGGATTTTACGTTTACAGTCTGGCAGTCTTAAATGAAATGTCTATTCGATTATGCTAAACTTAAGTATGTACACACAGATTATGATTCAGGATGCCTCAGACTGCTTAAATAGCCACAGACTCGTATTATGAATTTAATTATCAATGCGTAGTGACAAGACACATCTGAATAGTGTCAAGTAGTTTCTGATTGGTGGTTTCTACACATTAGGTTTTCATGTGTGTATACACGTGCTGATTTTCAACTTCCTACTCAACAAATATTAATTATATCGATATATATTCGATCGAATAGCTAATAATCAACGTCAGTAGATTTACATTTGGCAAAGATATTTTCATCGTGTACCATTCAACAAAATAATTCAAAGTCCATCTTGATTCACAGTAGTGGAAAACTGGCTCAGAATCTCAGATTGTGATTTTTTTGATTATAGCTTGACTCCACACCTTATTTTTGGTACAGGTATGGATACAGGTAGCCCAAATTTTGCAGGCCGACCATTGATATCAGGTGTGCGTCGGCAGGGGATCGAACCCTGGACCATGTGCACGGTCGGCGAGAGTCCTAACCGCTGTGCCACAGAAAGATAGTTGTTTTGTGCCTCCTACCAGTTTAATTGAAAATGCTGCGTGTTTTACAGAGACCACAATAGTGACTGCATATTGCGGGATAATAACAAAACGTGTAGTGGAATAATGCGTGCTTAACAAAATCATGCATGCGATTTACGCAGACCACATATCACAACGAACTCATTATTATTGAAGAACATGGCGAATATACAACATCATCATTTGCTGCACACCTACTCTATGACAGTGTGATCACATTCGTTATTATATATCCCGAATACTGACAACTGTGTGGAGACCGCAGATGAAATCATGGATTAATTTCATACTGAATGTGAGCTGTGCTCGCAAACTAGACTGGTAAAACTCAGTCAAAACCAAGATTAAGAACTAAACATATGATATTGGAAACATTTTGATGACCAATCAGCATAACCACCACAATTGTACGAAAGATCATTGGTAACCATAAAAAGCTTATTCATAACGTCTTTCATTGCAGTAATGTTTGAAGTGGTTTCGAGTGTCCTAGGGTAAGTTAGGAGCTTCAAGCTTCAGAAGACGCCTTGTTCAATAGTACCAATAAACATGAGTTTAATTCTGAGGACATTCTATGAAATATCTCCAATCACTCGGCATTATTTTAATAACTTATTTGGATTTAGCTTTACTTTTGATAAAAATGACAAATCGAATTTCTCATCTGTTCTCACCTAAAATGACAATACATTTGCAATCTCGAATGTATAATCCAATGTGTTTCAGCAAATATGTCTAATATCTCGTATTGTTTAGCAATTAAAGCGTGTTCAGATTTCACTGTTTGTGTGCCAAATCTTCGACAAATGTAGCTGCATCGATGTATTAGGTATTTGTTGACTTCGGGAAAATAATTGAGAAAGCATGTCAAACTAGACACGATACTGTTTTACGGTTGACGGTGATCAGCTGGCAGCATTTAAACACAGTCAATAATAAGAGCCATACGATGGGGTATGACTTTCTCACTAGCGATTGACCGATGTGATATTCATACTCCTACAATAGGACAGTTATTCATGGTGATTAGCTCAATGACACTGGTCATGACTGCAACATTGATTGATTTGTACTCGAACGTCCTAAGGGGAATCAGTTCGTTGGATGAGTGTGTTTAACCCTGTTAGGGAGTGAGGACATTCACGAATTCTGGATGGAGTACCTCATTTTCATTTTATTCAACAGTGACAGTGAAATCAGATAATGTATTTGAAGGGATAACTGTATTCTAATAGATTTCGACGACGACCGAAAGGGAACAATACAGGTAAAGGATGTCAGCAAGTCAAGAAAATCAGTCACTGATTATAACGGGAGACATCATCACACTAAACCTTATATCTTGCTGTTTGCAGTGGAGTGTAGAGAAATCAATTCATCACAGACAGAAACGGATCGAGCAGCTGATCGTGTTTTACAGCTTTTTTCAATAAATAGGAAAAGAAACTCTTTGAAATCCTTTCTCATAATAATCTGTCCCTTATGCACAAAAGACACGTTTAACAGAGAACTGAAGTCTTCCCAAAACATCCTGACTCAGTATGGTCACTCATCAGAGTTCATGAATAAGCATATGAAAAGTATGACTGATAATCTATGAATGACAGAAGTGGCGAAGAAGAGGTTATTTGTTGACCTGAAGTTCAAACTAGTTGACAGACAGTATTTTGGGAAATATTCCTTCCTGTAACTCTTCACCTTACTTTCTCCAATCGACCTCTAATCCATTAAATTGACGAGTGCAACTTTCTACTGCTGGCAGTATCCATGTGCACATATCACTTCACTTGTTGTTGCAGGGCTGAATACGTAGGCCGTGACATCAGGAAATTGTGTCAACATGTATAGGAAGATGTCTTAATATGTTTGTCAAAAGAAGAAATAGATGAACCAGTAGCTCAATTCATGAGAACCATGAATTTGTTGGGTAATTCACCTTCATTCGTCTTTCTTATAGACTGTTAACTTTAAATTATATAGTATACATATTCCGAATCTCTTATTTTGACGAACAGTATTCCTGCTTGCAAGCGCTTACAGTTATAACGGTGGTCATTTATGTGCTATGAATAATTTTGCATTACGTGAGACTACCGAGACAAAAATCTGAATTTATCCATGTTTCCTTCTTCTCATGTAATATCATCTCTTTTGTCTATAAGTGACAGTATTTGAATTATATTTTTACGATCTCAGAGAAACTGAAATAAAGTAATTCCATCGTGTCGTTCGGCGAACTGGTCCGAACTTCTTCAGAGACCTTAATCGAAATAAAAATAACAAAGGTATATGTGTATAAAAAGGTTACATCTCGTCTTTAAAAACTTTGTCCAATCATGCAAGTCATAAAATATTATCAGAATATAATAAACAAAATTTCATGAATGTGATCGAAATTGACCCACAAACTTATTATAAGTCTACTTGAATTAGTGTGAAAGAATCGAGGTGATAGTAATGAGGATAAATTCATGCAGGTTTAAGACTGAAAGGGCATAAACAATGTCTGGAGGTATAAGCATAAAACTTGGTAGAGTATAACTCCATCATAGATAAGATTTTATTTTGATAATTCACACACTGTTGTACAGTAATATTAATTAGTGACAAATTATTGCTCGTAATCATACCAAGTCACTCACACAGCCTTTTTGCTTCATTTATATACATGACTCATGAATATAAATGAAACAAATGTATACAAATGAAGCCACTTCCGAGTAATTATGTCATCCCCTATTACTCAATAATAGACTACTATACACTTTTGTTATTATTATAATATAAATACGACTGTACAGTCTCTTAAGAGGATTTCGTCGATAAAGAAAATTTTCTTCACTCAACTACCTCTATTCTCACTCAATAGCAATTTTTTTGTTCCTTCATGTTCACAGTGGAACATATGGCTTCATGATTTTAGCTTTGTGCTCGAAACGTCATCAGTTAATATTACTGTGTAGCACTGTGTGATTTATCAAAATAAAATCTTACCATAATGAATATCTAGAGTTGGTTGCAGAGACCTCTGCAAATTCGAAGAAACTAGAAAACAGATCGGTGACTGCACTACACTGAATGAAAAAGGGACACAAGATCGACTTCGATAGGACCAAGGTTATATAGAAAGGTTTCGGTTCGTATGAAGAAAGACTGACTGCAGAAGCCCTACATATACGGATGAAGCTCAAAATCTTTAATGAGGGTGAAGACGTGATGCTGGTTGATTGATGGCAAGTCCTGATTAATGAGTAGTAGATAAATATGTATCACTAATCTATCACACTTCATGTAAATTCCTGACTGTCTGTATCTTTCTATGGAGAGACTAACAAATGCTTTACGATTGTATCCCCGCTTGCACATACACACACCACTGCATACCGCATAAACATATATTTTTCATATTTAGTTATCAATGATCATGAACTTTGATCGAACGTAATCACTAAAACGGATGTCAAAGTGCACACTGTTTACAGTGTTTAACAAAAGTAGACTAATATTTGTATGTTTTCAATCAAATTTTGATCATAGTTCATACAATTTTATTTATTTTGTTTTGATTGCTATTGATGACTAACATGATTCAGCTTCGATTTTAAAGACATGTCCCTGGTTTATTTGTATATATATATATATATATATAACTTTGTTATTTTAAGTTCGATTAGTTGGTATTAGACGGTTGGAGGTAATCGGCAGGAAGCCTTGGACCTAGGTTTCGTGCTAGTTGGCACTCATCAGCAAGGCGTATCTGCAACCTTGAAGGAACTGATGTCCCTTCTGAGATTCGAACCCGCGTCACCCAGTGCTGCAGTCAGAGACGTTACCACTGAGCTATTCAGGCTCGCGCCTCCAACCATCTAACACCAAGAATTCACAGTGCACCGTAATGGCGAGCCACCTAGCATGGTGTTCACATTGCAAACATGACTGATAGAATTCAGTCTGCACCGAAGATAGGACTAGACACATTACACTAGTTACTGACTAGTGTGCAATCAAAAATAAGTTCGATTAATTTCCCTGAAGAACTCCGGACCAGTTCGCCGAACGAGACGATGGTAGTATTTATTACAAACTTCACTGAGATTTTACAAGTTTAATTTTTACATATGTCTATTTCTCACTTGGCGCACAAGTATTTTGTAACTATTCGGTGAAATCTTGACCACAGTTCATATGAATAATAGTAATTAACCTTTTATATTACTATTCCCTTGGGTTCCAAGTGGAATATGGGGCTTCAGCAGCACATCTTCATTTGAATTTTTCTCTTCAGTCTTCTTTAGCTAGCCACGCAGATACCCTTAGGTTCTCATGTCCTCCTTTCATTTGGTTTCCACTCGACGACATTCATTGGCGGTCTTTAGACTTATCAGTGAAATTAATATGTGTGTGTTAAGTTCACTTGATACTTCGTTCTGTACTTATCTGAGTGGTTTTGGAATCAGCTAATGCTGTCTTTCAAAAGTCAGTCTCTCTTTCTTGTTGATTTCGCATATCAGTGGTATTCTAGATGTACTTACTGATGACTAGTTTAGGTCTACTTTGGTGTGTTATGTCTATTACACTCTCAACTTACTGGGTCGCTTTACTGGTCATATCAGTTTCCATACAGTGAAACAGTATTATCCACTAGACTACGTTTCAAACAGATTTCTTTTCAGCAATTTGAAAATTCCCATTCAGTCATAGAAAAGAAAAGGCGTTCAGCAAAGAGTTACTCTTTTCGGCGATATCATTCTCAAGCTGTACAAACCGCAAATTTATAGTAATTTTTCTTGGCAACAAAAGGAATATTTCCAAAGATGTGTTAATGCAATTGTTATTTTTTTTGACAACAAATCACGCAATTTAGAAGGCGTTAATCGGTTAGAAACTAAAATAAAGTTACAAAAGTAGGTTGGGTGACGTAATCTAATTGATAGGGTTCAATGAAAAATGAATGAGAGTCAAGTTAATAATCTGAGTAGAATTCACTTAAAAATAAACGAAAATGGAGTTAGCAACGGTCGTCATGGCGTTAAAGATTTATCCAAACGAATCAGCGAACACTTACCTTCATGGTTTTATAAAGGAGAAAGAAGATCCCCCCGCCACAGCTCTATCCTAGAACACTTGATCGAATCCGGACACCAAGCAAACCCACAAAACAACTTCTCAGTTATCTACACAATACGTGGGAATCTTGCCAAAAGAGTACGAATTAAACTTCTTCAAACTGCAGAAGCAATGGCAATTCACATATTGAATCCTGAACTCTGCATACAAAAGAAGTTTGTTCAGTCACTAAATCTACAATGGTCCTGATCTATCTCAACACCAAATACGTAATTTTGTCTTACCTCTTTCTTCTTTGTTTGTCTGTTTATTAATTGCATTATTTTCTACCCCCCACCCTCTATTAAATCTCTACCCTCATGACGACTGTTGCTAACTCCATTTTCGTTTATTTTTAAGTGAATTCTACTCAGCTTATTAACTTAACTCTCATTCATTTTCAAGTGAATTCTACTCAGATTATTAACTTGACTCTCATTCATTTTTCATTGAACCCTATCAATTAGATTACGTCACCCAACCTACTTTTGTAACTTTATTTTAGTTTCTAACTGATTAACGCCTTCTAAATTAAGTTATTTGTTGTCAAAAAAAATTAACAATTGCATTAACACATCTTTGGAAATATTCCTTTTGTTGCCAAGAAAGATTTCTTTTCATTATTATTTTCACTGTCATTTAGTTAATGGAAACTATTATCTATCATTATCGCTTAAGTCAGGTAATAACCATCAAAAGACTGAAACAGATTTTCACATTGATGTGACTCTCCATATAAACTATGTAATTTTATTTTGAACAGATTCATATATTAACACTTTTCTGAACAGTGATAAGTACGAGGAATTAAATGTACTTATATCAAAACATGTGACATAAAATTCTGACTTTTCCTATGAATAATCATTTTGTTTTAATCACAGTGACATTTTCTATATCAGCACTCACTGATTTGATGTACAATGACCTACCAATCAGTCTCTCCTTACAGATGGAGAAACTATTCTCTTTTATCATTACATTCTATTCATCGGTAGCAACTGATTGCTTACAGGCGCATTCATGCCGTGATGGAGTTTGGTTTATTTTAAAACAGATTATATATTCAATAAGTTTGAAAAGAGATAGTAAAAGATGGAGTTTGTCTGAAAAGTGTGATGTATTTTTGAAACAGACTAACACAAATCTGATCATACATTCACATATCGAATCAACTGATTTCCTGGGTTTCACTGCTAGTCACCATTCACTAGATAACATCAATTTCAATCCTTAGACATGCTTATAGCATCCGTACTAGAAGTCAACATGTAACCAGAAGCCGAAAATTCCGATTTCATCAATCAACAGGAAATTTGAATAGCGTTACTATAAGACAGGTGTTATATGAACAAATGAAATATATATGACCATATATTTACATGTTAAATCAATTTATACGGAAATAAAATGTCAGTAAAGATAAAAATAAAGTATAAGTAATTTAGGAGTAAAAATAATGGAAATCATTAATGCTACATTTAGTAAAGAAATCAGATAAGGATTGCCAAAGCAGGTTAGGAGTTCATGACATTATTGTGTAGATAAGACATAAACCTGCAGATAAGACTCGTTTACTTGATAGATAGAGGAGGTAAATATGTTCGGTGTGCCTTCCTTGATTACACATCCGCATTTGACTCTGTACCTAGGTCTCTCTTGCTAAGTAAGCTTGCTGCAACACAGACTGAGAGCTGGACAAATAAGTGGTTGCATTCCTATTTTTCTGATAGGAAACAGTACACCGTCTACAATGGAAAGTATTTTGATTTGACACCAGTAACTAGTGTGATGCGTCTAGTCCTCTCTTTGGTGCAGACTGAATTCTATCAGTCAGGTTGTAATGTGGCCACCATTCTAGGTAGCTCGCCATCACGGTGTACATTGTTTGTAATGATATTAGATGGTTGGAGGCAATCGGTAGGAAGCCTTGGACCTAGGTTTCGTGCTAGTTGGCACTCTTCAGCAAGGCGTATCTGCAACCTCAAAATATCTACTACAGTCCTACACGAGGTCAATCGCGAGCCCGAATAGCTCAGTGGTAACGTCTCTGACTGCAGCACTGGGTGACGCGAGTTCGAATCTCAGAAGGGACATGAGTTCCTTCAAGGTTGCAGATACGCCTTGCTGATGAGTGCCAACTAGCACGAAACCTAGGTCCAAGGCTTCCTGCCGATTGCCTCCAACCATCTAATATCATCACAATGGAAAGTCCTCCACTACCTCACTTACTTTAGCTGGTGTTCCTCAAGGTGCTGTCCTTTCTCCTTTTCTGTTTTCTTTTTTCTTACATGACTTGCCCCATTCTGATGTAGCCACTTTTGTCAAGTATGCTGATGACCTCTCTGTCTCCATGCCTGTCAATTCTCAGTCAGACTGTTCCAAATTAAATAAATTTCTATCGGAAATTAGTCAGTGGTCCTCTTCAAATGGTCTTAAGCTGAATCCGTCTAAATGTCAGGTAGTAAATTTCACTTTCAGACGAAAAAGTGACCTACAACAACTAGCTAGCTCACATGGTCCCACTATCATTGATGGCATAGAGGTTGAAATTACATCAAATGTCAAGTACCTTGGACTTAGTATTTCCTCCGATCTTTCCTGGTCCTCTCACATCTTGCTAGTGACTAGAAAGATGTTTCGCTTAACATTCTACGTTAGGAAATTGAGGCAGTCTGGTATAAAGCAGTCTTTGCTTTCTCAGTTTGTCAACTCTTGTATTCTAACCATCCCTCTTTACTGCTCCCCACTAATCTTTCGTGGACTACTTAAGAAAGACTTTGCTTCGCTGCGTAGGGCACTAAAAGCTGTTAGTAGGGCAAGTGGGATTTCGTTAAACCAACTGGTTAACACCATTGTGGATAGACACATAATGTCATGTAAGAAACTAGCGAATACTATATTGTCAGACTCCGAGCATCCTCTCTATACGCAGCTCTCTCCTTACATTTCATCTGGTAGAACTAGAAGCAACTATAGGAGGCTATATGCTAGGACTAACAAGTACAAAAACACCACAATACCTTATCTGGCACAGCTGTTATGTGATGAGAAATCCGTTGGTTATGACACGATCAATTTACTGCGGCACTCTAACAAATAGTTCCCATTAGCTTTTGTTCTCCTTTCTTTGTTACTATTATATTGTTGCTCACATATTTTATTACACACTAATTTTATATTTCATATCCTGTGGTGCAATGTGTAATTATGTGAATGCAATGATGTTCCTTTTTATTTCTTTTATTTCTCTTTTTTTCTTTTTGTTTTCGTTGCTTTTTATTTCTAAAATCTTATAAAATTTATGAGGTAATTGGATGCAATATTGCAATGTACGCTGAAAATTCCATACCTGTACAACAAATACTTTTTGGCATAAAGCCATTATTATTATATACTTAACGTCATATAAAATCACGTAAGTCTTACACGTAAGGAAAACATTGCAACAAACTCGTATTCTTAAACATACCTTTGAGTCGGAAGAAGATTGATGGAAAATACTAGACTAGAACTGATTGAATAATGTACAAGTGGCTATCAATTAAACTCATTCCCAGTAAATCTGTTGAGCCTTCAAAAATGAGGAGATACTGTCACTTCGTTTCATTTCTTCTATCCCCTTTAACAATAGCTCTGAAATACTTATCGATTTCCTGCATTTATTCCCCTTGATGAATTTGAATAAAGCAAGAACAACAGTGGTTTGTGCAGAATAATATGGTTCCACCTTATGACCCGTGTCGAGGAGATGCCTGGCAATGGCACTGTTTAAAGAATTTGTTCCCTTTAGACGTAAGCTTTTTGGTACATGTTCAGAAAATCGTAGATATGCCCTTCTTTCTGTCCTTCCAATGTAACTGCTCCCGCAGATATATGTAAATTTGTATATGCAGTTGGAGTTCACATGAGAAGGATATCTATCGATTTTTGATTGCACCAAAGAGCAAGTTGTTCGATAGACGGGAACGAGCTTTGCTGCAGGATAGGCTATAGCTAGTGATGTACTCAGCCTTCTGTTGATCATCGCTGTAATGTTTCCACCTTTATAATCAAGCTCAAAGTAGATTGGTACACACACCACACAGCAATACTGAGTTTACTATGGAACATGAAAATGATTGAAAGTTTCACTTCCTCGACATTGCCTTGGAAAGCCTAGAAGACGGTAGTCTTCAAAAGTCAATTTATCGAAAGCCTACATGGAAAGGACAATACTTGCATTTCAATAGCTTTCGTCCAAAAAGCCTTAAACGCGGTCTAGTCAAGACTCTGTACTATAAAGCGAGAAGAATATGCTCTATAGAGAAATTGGAGGAAGAATTTGAGTTTCTTGAAGAGACACCGAAGAGCGATGGGTACCCTCAACGGTTCTAATATATACGCAGGTTAATCATTAATATTCATTATTTATTTCACACACTAGCATAATCATTGATTTCACGCATCTGCGTGATTATTGATTTAAATTACTGAATTCCCAAGGTCGTTAATATTTTTAAAATGTGACATTGATTTTTCTAATTGTATAAATACGGAGTTGTTGTTAACATTTTCGACTGTTGTTTGAGACAGTAAAAGCTCTCATATCAACGTCCAGTCTTCTCTTTATTTGTCTTGCGTGCCCGGCGGTATTATTGTTGTTGTTGTTGACGTGCGATTAAGACAGATTAGCCAGCGCATTAGTTAGATTCGCTCGTAGTCTACAAGGTCCTCATATTCACATACATAACAGGTTCATCAACAAGTATTGGAAGATATGAAGTCGCAAATGAAAAACAAATCACAGTGAAAAAACGCCAATCTACTTTGAGCTTGATTATAAAGGTGGAAACATTACAGCGATGATCAACAGAAGGCTGAGTACATCACTAGCTATAGCCTATCCTGCAGCAAAGCTCGTTCCCGTCTATCGAACAACTTGCTCTTTGGTGCAATCAAAAATCGATAGATATCCTTCTCATGTGAACTCCAACTGCATATACAAATTTACATATATCTGCGGGAGCAGTTACATTGGAAGGACAGAAAGAAGGGCATATCTACGATTTTCTGAACATGTACCAAAAAGCTTACGTCTAAAGGGAACAAATTCTTTAAACAGTGCCATTGCCAGGCATCTCCTCGACACGGGTCATGAGGTGGAAATCGAGAAATCCTTTAAAAAAATTATCAATAGACAAAGGAGCTCCATTCTCCTCAAGTTTGCCGAAGCAATTTCTATCAAACGCTTCAAACCAGATTTATGTGTTCAGAAAGAAGCAGTTGTTAGTCTTTTCTTGCCATGGTAACTGCATGTCTTTATTCTCTACTCTGATTACGTAATCTTTGTCTTTAACCTCACCCCTCTTTTTTATAATCTGTAATAATGCTTGTCTCTTGTTTCTATGACGTGATTTGAACTCAGTACATCGTTACCAAATTTATTAGTTACTCATCATCTTACTCACCTCTCGTCTTTATTACGTAACTCCTTTACCGTTGTATGCATACATTTATATATTTTGACTTGAACTGCCTGTGTAAAAACTATATAAGCACAAATTTCTGAACACTTTTCACTAATTGTGGAACTTTCTGTCAACTGACAACATGTAAAATTTGCAAGTATGTTAAAACTTTTCTGTACGTAAACCTCACAATTTATTTAGGCTGTAAGCAGCTGATGAGAAGCCGACGAAATAAATGATGGTACCATATTATTCTGCACAAACCACTGTTATTCTTGCTTTATTTAAATTATCGATTTCCAGTTTGAAAATCTAAATTATCAGTTTAGTCCCCTTAATGTATAGCATGTGCATTTTAGGCTGGAATATCGCAACATATGCTTTTCATTTGAATCTCCTGACAACTTCATCATTATCGTGAAAATTACCACTTGACTAAATGAGAAGTTCTTTTTCTTGTTTGCAGTAATGTGTGACTGGACGAAGGATATTTTCAGAACTACAATGGAACATCTGTGGAGTACTCGTTTGCCTTCGAAGGCTATGTAGCCGTTATTGCTTTATATTCAGGCTCTCGACTAAAATACATCTTCATTTCAATCTCATCCCTATCCATTCAATTCTAGCTCGATTTTCCATCCGGCTGTATTGACAGCCTTGATTTCTCTGATGAAATATTCTTCTCTTCTGAAACGTTAAATTTTATTATACTTATTGACTGGCATCACCAAAAGATTGGTATAATTATGACGTAAAACTATATATATATATATATATATATAAAGTGTAGAGCTGATGATGAGGAACAAATATGCGAAGGATATATTTCTACACTAATTTTTTCGTTATTCTGAATTCATAAGCGGAGATTTTCAAATTACATCTATTGACGAAACATTTGATGTTGAACAATAAATTGTAATAAACACTTAAATATGTTCAAACCAAGTTCACTTTTAACAATTTGAAGATATTTGGGCATTGGGTATAAAATATTAATTGACATTCATCAATAAAATCAACACTGACATTAAGTATTGTCGGAAACGCATTCCGAAAACATGGACCTCAACAGTTGTCATTCCACATAGAGGAAAGACGTCAGACGATATCAGAAGAGTACTCAATAAGCTCGACGTCAGAGTTTTCTTCAAAACATCAGACACACTGCGAAACAACCTTATCCATATAAAAGACCAATTCCCTAAAGATTTTCTATTTAATTGTGTCTATAAAATAAAATGGTTGGAATGTGATACATCGGACAAACATCTCGAGAAATCAAAAGGAGAAGTGAAAACCGTAGAGCATCCGTTCGACCACCGAGAAATCCAGTTGAACTAGAAAAGCTTGGAAAATCATCAGCCATATTGCCATTATACAGGCCATATAATTGATTTTAACAATACTGAAATAATTCAGAAAAATTTCAGAAATCACAAAGAACGTTTCACTTCATCAGAAGCACTTCATATCAAGTGGAATCCGAATTGCCTGAAAAGGAATGATGGACTAAAACAGAATTTGACCTGGTTACAACACCTCCCTCCCCCATGAAGTGACAAAATCAACACGAATGTGATAAGCATTTTCATTATACAAACACACGCTGCTTTTATAATTTTATACACTTATTAAATCCAACAATCTACACCTGATCTCTTATCTTTACCAATTGGCCAACTTGACAAAGAAAAATGACCCCAGAGTGAGGAACGATGATTAAGTTGTTATCTCTATGCTAAGATTTTGTAAATTCTGGTTTAATAATACTTTGATTATGCTATTAGCAGCAGTATTAATTAGCGAAACTTCAGTAAAAAAAATATATCGTGTCGTTTTTCACTCATTGGGAAATACAAGAAAAGTATTTTATTATTATTCAGATGTAAGGCTTAACTTTAAAAATAAAAATTTCAAATATAAACCACTCATGGTGTTTTGTCAATAGGATAATAAGATGGTGAATATAAAGTGTGCAATTAGTCATAACAGTAATGATAATAATTATTATTATGGTTTTATCAATAATAAGGATAAGAAAGTGAGGCTGCGATAACACGAATAACGAAAAACAGCATGATTAAACAACCAAATGTCTACGTAGAAATAGTCTATAAAGGCTATTACTTTGTTATTTTCACTTTGTCACAATGTCTTTTATAATTTATACCATTCATAACAGTATTCTTCCTACATGAAACAGTCTTCTATTTATAATATTCTGATTAGCTATTAGTGATATGTTTTTTATGAGTTTGACCACGGATTGATATCAGTTGGAGAGTCATTGAAAACCAGGGAGTACTGGACAGCTGTTTCATCCTAGTTTGGGAATCATCGGCAGTACGCATCCACGTGTGTGTATTTATCTATCTAATATCTCCCAATGTGTTTACACTAATATATGTAAATATATCCCTGCATGCAGAGTATTCAGCTGAAAAGTTCTACCGACATTTGATGAATTCTTTAAATTGTGCTTTATTAACATTTGCTGCTTGTTTAAATTCGTATAGGGAAATAAATGTTTGCAATTCTCCCTTGTTTGTTACCACTTTTCATATCTCCGGTAAGGTGTTACATCATTTCGATCGCATGAGTTCAGTGTTGGTTCGATGAACAAAGATTCAGTTATTAGGCTCTCTCTCAACCTAACTTTAATAATTTTAACTGATTAAAGATGCTCACTATACATTTCAAAAGACTGATTATTGAACAAATACTATTTTTTCGATAGCTTCTTCATCAGATCCCACAGTTATATATTCATAATAATGAAAGAATTATTGTTTTTGATAATATTGGTGTTTTTTTTCAAAGTTAACATCGAGACATTGACATCAGAATTCCAAAAGTTATTTATAATTAGATTGTTAATAGATTATAGTCCAAAACATGTGTATGTGGTAATATGTACAATTGTAACATTAACTTGAACACCAATATTCCAAAGTATGTAATTATGAATAACAACAAATATATGATAAATAATGAATTCTCACGAGTACCATTCATATTAAATTCTATTCATATTCAAATGGATGAATGGTGATCTTAGGGAATAGGACGGAAATTGAGTTAGAAGGTTTCGTGTCTGTGTGTTGACAGTGTGTGAGTTAATGACTAAGCTTAAATAAGAAAACAAAAGCCCAGTTAACATGAGTGAAATAACAAAGGGTACGATGATTTATAAGTTCAGAATTGGGTGCCATATAAAAGTAGACTGACGTAATAAGGTATTTGTGAATTTACAGGCTTCACAACCGCCCACGGCAGTGATGATGGTTGGACCCGTTACTTCTGCGCGCAAAGCACTGGTTCTTTTAGCCGAATCACAATAGCCCTTACCACTGAAGTATTCGGTCACCGGATGCTTTTGGGAATTTATTTACTCTATAATGGGATCATACTCAACCATATCTCCGAAGTTCTATTGTTATACCAAAGATGGAGAACCATATTTACGTCAGCAGTAAACTAGTAGACAAACAGAATGGTCTCCGAGGTTGCTTTGTAATCAGTGTCCTGGATTAGGACCAGGAAAAGTGTGAACTGCTGAAGAGTCTCATACTAGGACGAATTGGTTGTTCAGTACTACCTGGTTTTTAAGTTGTTCTCTAACTGATGTCAGTCTGCGATCAAACCTATCAACGAATCTTTTAAGTGATTTGATTTCGACTTACCGCTGTGATGCTGGTCAAACAGAATCGCTGGATTAATGTTGAATTTTATGTTGCATGAACTAACATCGCTTAGTCCACTAGGCAGCCTTCAGTTTGAAAAATAAAATGGATGGCTGTGGGAGTAGCAACATCACTCCTGGAGAAAGAAAACTATCACCACAGAAACTTCAGACCACAGAAAATATCAGACGACACATAGTTCATAAGATTATGCTGCCAATATTAACACACACCACTCACCGTCGCTATAATGGCCAACACTATTTGAAATGTAATCCAGGATGAAATAAGTATGATAAGAGTTGATTGCTCCGAAACCCCTGTGTAGATCTATATTACAGCACTCAACAAAAGAGTGAACAGCTGGATTTCTAACACTCATTTGAATAAAGTGGATTATTCTATGTGCTTCAAACACTTAGCGTGTCTGTCATCGTTCAATTTTTCGACGCTGACATCAAATTGGAGAGTGCTTCTCTCTATATCAGAGAATATGCGCGCGCATCTCCATATTTCTAAGTGTTCCGTCTTCAGTTGTTGTCATTCCAATCTCGTGAATTGTTTTACATTCATATTTATGCTACTTGTGTACAGTTAGTAGTAGGAACTTTGCATTATAGACATAACATACATTCTTTTTTGCCAATGATTACTGATTTTCGTAAATCTGCATTTTACTCATTTTGTACAAATTCGTGTTTATTCGACATATTTTAATCCAACAAAATTAGCAGTAATAATTGTAGTAATAGTGATAATAATAATGATTGTATGGATGACAAACATGAACAGAATCATAACAGCACCAACAGCATCTCCAGTAGTGCTTCCATATAAAGAAGGTACCTCGGAAACTTCAAGGAGAATTCTTAACAAAGCCGGAATAAAAGTGGCATTCAAACCTACAAAATTCAATTAGAAATAAGCACTATCGGTTAAAGGATCCCATGGAGCTAAATGAACAAAACAGTTTAGTTTATCTAATACACTGCAATGATTGTTGCGTCAAATACATAAGTCGGAGTAGAAAGAAGGGGTCAGTCACACTGGCGGGGCACAAAAACGTACCCCTATGACAAATAGGAGAGAAGAAAGAAAACTATAAGAAACAAGTTTCGAAGTGGTGTGGTTATAATTGATATGATTATGAACAATAAATTTTGTTCGAAACGTCATCCGTTGAATAATGCTCTTTCACTGTATGACTTATCTAATAAACAAATGAATATGGTACTCAATCTTTCGTTGGCAGTTTGGAGAATCCACTTCCATTCCACCTGATCTTATAGACTCCTGGTACTCCAATGGTGCATCTTCTAAAATTTTTACAATTTGAGCGGCCTAACCAACTTTGCACACCGTGAGGACGTTCCATGTTCCCATACTTATATTTCGTTTCATTCAAATGGAGACATATCGGCTTACTGGTTTCCTGGAGTATTTCACCAACTCAGGTTATTTCCTTCCTCTGATTCTATCTAAGAATAAGTTTAATCACAACTATTTTCGATTCTTTAAAGTGTCTGCGGCTGTTAGGCTGGTTTTCTGGAGTAAGACTGCTATCCACAAGTCCAAGCTTCCCTCTTTTCACGGACTTAAGACCGACTAAAAACCAGTGAACCAGTATAATTGGCGAGGTTTATTTGACCCGTTAAATCTTTATTATTATTCCCATTCCCACAGGTAAATTACCATGTGCGATTTAGTATCTGCAAATCTGTAGTCACAACTTATTGCTCAAAGTTTCAGTCTGTTTTGTGTGGCTTAACAGTTGTTCCACAAGAGCTTGCCTCTAGTTCTTTACTGAATATGCCTATTCTAATGTTGAAAGGACATTATGTGGGTTCAAACAGAACCTAGGAAAGCTCTCTCAATCCGGTTCTCGTCCGATCACCGAAGTTAAGCAACGTTGGGCCCAGTTAGTACTTGTTTCGAAAATCTTCTGCAAGCCGAGATAGTGTGTATCTTGTGTGGTCGCTAGTAGTGACGTGATGCTTGCAGTTTCAGGTCGCATACTGCGATTAGGTGAGGTATACTCATCTCATGGTGTCCACAGTACACCACGATTTCGTTTAAAATAAGCTGTAGAATCATTGATACACATTACCAAAAGACTTGCCAGTCGGCGGAATTAAATGCTGCTTTTGTCAGAAAATATGGCAGCTATGGACTACTGGAGAACATACACGAATTAACTTCCAGGGATTAGAGGAACAACTTATTGTCTACCGCCGTACACTATGTCAGTCGAGTATCAAATAGCTCATCATCAATTTTCTAATTCGAGCGCATGGAAAACATGGTTTGAGGCCCTTCAGAAAATCCACTTCGCTCGAGGTTGTAAATACACTCTGCTGGAGAGTGCTAGTAAGCTCTAAAGTTAAGTTTACAGTTTCCTTTCCACTGCCAATAATTAATTAACAACAATTTCATTCCAGGGTGGTCAGAACAAAACCTGTCATCAGTCCATGAAGCTTTCTTCATTTGATTTGAGCCCTGTAGGAAGGTGAAGAATGCTTAGTTACGGTTCGTAGGACGCTAAGAACCAATGACTACAGACCACTGTTGATGTGGCTCAAAATCAATCTCAGTGCCGCAGAAGCATTCGTTTTTGCAATCTCCCAGATCCATGATACGGTTGTGTTTTTCAGTGTAAGTATTCCCTAACCTTAAATTCTTGCTCATTATGGTTCCTACTACTTTCTCTTTTCTCTACCTATATGTTCTTCATAGGGTGTGGCAACTCTAACTGCTGCACTTCTATGAAAACCTGTCAGTCAGCTGCATTATTTGAATAACAAATAGATATCGTAGGACCTGAACATCGAAAAATATATTAATCACCAAAAAGGCTTCGATTCACCGAATCTCCTGGACATGCGAAATACAAATCTTTGGTGATTGGTTGCATTAGTCAGATTCTCCTACGGGATTGTCACGAACTTCTCGCAATCATTACATCGCCAAGAAACAAGGCAGTACAATCGTAAGTAAACTTCTCGATATTAAATCCAATTAATCGTCGAGACAATGAGAGAAAGAAACGCGTTGTGCAATTTCAAAATCCCGAATAGGCAGCCTAAAGAAGAAGGATTTGATCCTGCAGCTCTTCTCAATAATTTCTACTTATACTCTGCAATTATAAGTCCATAAACATTATTGTACAATGGCCAGTAAAGCCAAAATTATATTTTCATCAGAATTATTGAATAGGGTGGATGGAAAGAAATTCTAATGATGTTATCTGTGTGTGTGTGTGTCAATGTATATGTGAATAATGAAGAATCATTTATAAGAGAAAAGGTTTCTTCGTGCAAGTGTAGAGATTCAAAGTTGAATGAATTAGAAAAACTGACTTGAAAAGATAATAAGTGGTAGAGGAGATTTATGCATACATAATGAGAAGTCATGTCTTAAAAGTATGACGCTATACAGTATTTATAAATTTGTAGATTCTGTATGAGGCCAGAGTATCCATAAAGTTTTGGCTCTTTCAAGACAGTCTCTATGACATCAACCTTTCAGAATATTCAGTAAATAGTTATGTTCACCAATTTAATAGATACACCATAGACGATAGAAAAAGGTTCTACACTGCTAACCCTATGGTCTGTTTGGAAAAGGTGAACTATTATTGAATTCTTAATGGTTTCCATAAATCCTTTATTTTGCCGTACTGGTAGGTGTCGCCAAGCACAAAAATTATGTTTGTGAAGAAATAAGTGCCATGAAAGGCTGCACAGGAGTATGTTACTCGTATAATCATTCCGTTGGGAATACCCTTAACTAATTACTCGTGTCAAGTAGTAAACTGTGGTGGTCCCTACCTCCTTTTAGGCAGTGGATGAAAATATGTGCAATGAAAATGAATATGTAAAATAAGGGAAAATTCAGATTTATGATTGTGAGGTGATTTGGAAAATGCCGCATCACTTTAAAGTGCTCTAAATCTTAATCAACTTTACTAGACAGTTGTGTGATAATTTTACAAGTCAAGTGATTCACAAAGGAAATCTCGGTGAATTTCGAAAGGCAGGAGTATGAAAGGGCTGATCACTACCACAGATGATATTCCCAACTGTGGTGGAATGGGTTATTCATCAGACTGTCGCGAAAGAGAAAACAAATACATTGGACCGATGGGAAAACTCTAGTAGTTGTGGACTTTGCAGATGATTGATGAAGGTCAGCAAACACTAGCGCATCAAACTAGAATTGCAAAGGCTTTTGTCTGTTCAGTTATTTCTAGACACGGTCCACAGTTATATATACCACACCACTGTTCTCTGTCTTCCATTATATCTTTGCAGTTTAATTTACTTTGTCCTCAAAATTGTATGGGCCTTCATCAAATCAGTTCCGAGGATATTTCCGTGGAACTTTCTATACTTGTTTCTAATGGTAAGCAGAAACATTTAAATCTCCTTCATATTTTCATTGTAACCACTCAAAATTTAATAACGTGAATTTTTGTGTTAACAGCTGACTGAGAAGACTTTTCAGTCATCTCCACCCTCGTCTGTTTTATTAGTTTGCCGGATGTTCTTATGCCTAGAAATACAGGAAAGTGTGGGCGCAGTATTAGGGAACTTATCAGCCTAAATGCTAAAGAAACTTCAAATAACGGAAAAAAAGATGCGAAATAATGATATACTTCACTGGAATGGCAGAGACGAAATGTCAAGTAGAAGGGGTGAAAATGGGCCCTAGTTGGGTCCCATGTTAGCGGATTTGTGCCTAAATAAACTAGAAAACTGTCATTTAAATGATATCGGAAAATTCCCATTCTGTTGCTGATATATGCAAGATATGTTCGTTATTTGTGAAAACGACTTATACAGACTCCCAGTCATACCTCAGTTTGATGAGGTACTATCAAATTCACATGAGAATAATAATCTAAAACGAAAATTGTCTTCTTAGATTTCCTTCTCACAAGAACGCCATATGGTAGTATAAAAAGAAATTTGCAAAAGAAAAGGATATGGATATGACATCATCCACATTTTCATAATTCTGTGTGTCTCTATTAAAAAAGAAGTCTAATCAGGATACTTGGCTACAGGATCGGAGCTATATGTGCAGAAGACGTAATTGAATATTAATTCAGGATTGTATTTGATACCTTAATTGAAAATATCTATTCAGAAAAGTTCGTCTTTAAACACATGGCCAAGAAAAGAGGAAAGAACTGTTCTATATCCTTAAACAATAGGCTTTTTTACGTAAGCGAATGAAATTCAAAGGTGACGTGCTGAGTGGAATAATTACCAACAAGTTAAGAAAATAAATTCATAGAACTTTTAATGCTGGTAAACTGCAGGTCATATTTTCTACACAAACAGTTGTGATTCCTCAATTGAAAAGTGGAGTACCTAGGATGTCTCATGTCAGGATTATGTATCTTGGCTAGCTATCACTTCTTGTATTTGTCAGTTTAATTGGGCTTGTGGAGCCAGTTATTTTGGCCGTTGCTCTGGGAACTTAGTTTTTCGTGCTCGGGAACATCTATCAGTGTGGACAAATAAAGATGTAGTGAAAACCATCAACAGTTTGATACTAGACTACTATTTCATACAAGCCAGACGTATAATTGAAGGATCTTTCTCTGTCATCCATTGGGTACCAAATACATTGCTATAAGCCTCTAGGTGCCGAATACTCCAAACAGCAGAGGCTATTGCATTTTGCTGAAAGCAACCGGAGCTGAACATGTCAAATAATCAAGTGCAGCCCCTTTTGCCACTCTAGAATTCTGTGGAATGTATAAATTCATAAGTACTATACCATGCCGCACCTTTAAGGCATGACCTTTCGTCTAGCATGTATGAATTCTCCTACTCTTTAATATACTGCACTTGTTTTCTTAATATTACCATCAGTAAATCACTTAAACAGTGATACACACACTCGAGCCTCTATCTTATTTTCTCTCTCTGTTTTTGATATTATCATTCATTCGTACAACGTTTATAGTCAGTACTAACAGAATTCAATATAAATTCTAGTCATGAGCATTCATTTCTAATACATTCGTTGTTATTCGCGATCATTTACCTTTGAAATCTGATTTTCTATTTGATGTTATATTTATCACATACAGATGTTTTGAAATATAACCTATTAACAATATATTCGCGTCTACCTATTTCGAATTTTGAAGTCAGTGATTCCATTTTACTTTAAAAACACACACAAAATTGTCTGCCACAGTTATTTTTAATTACTATAGATGTAGAACTGTACAACTTGATAAAGTTAAAGACTATATTTTTCTATTGACTAATGAGTCTTTTAGAATGACTGTGTTGGAGTTTACTTATAGTAACACTACAACTTATTCGGTTACTGATACATAATGACGCTAAGTTCTGAACAGAAATTAATACGCGTTTTAGGTTTCGCGATTAAATAAATAAAACTGAACATAAATAAAATGT
The DNA here is from genome assembly GCA_944472155.2 of Trichobilharzia szidati. Taxonomy (NCBI): domain Eukaryota; kingdom Metazoa; phylum Platyhelminthes; class Trematoda; order Strigeidida; family Schistosomatidae; genus Trichobilharzia; species Trichobilharzia szidati. The sequence goes on along the minus strand of OX235279.1, from coordinate 154,316,661 downwards.
AAGGTCAGTTGAGCGAGATGACATTCGTCATGTAACCAAATGAAAAGTAACCAGTAATGTAAACAAACAGGTGTTTAAACAGCTCGATTAATACAGTAAAAACCTTTTTTCATTTCCTTGACCAGTTGGATTTGAAACAATGACTGTTGATGATTCATCGGAGTCAATCACGATAGTCATTGATAAAATAATCAATTAGGTTTTACAGTTGTGAATATACAACAAAGGCGTGAGACATTTCCAAGACCATTTCTAGCAGAGCGGCAAATTACAACGAATTACAAGATAACAAATAGGGATTAAAAACGTAATAATAAAAAATTTCGGATAAGAAGCTTAATCGAATAATAAATATTGAGGAAATTGATTGTTTATGATGGCCGTAGTAAAGGTTGGACATACTTCTTTGAACTTTGTTACCTCCGATGCTTCAGTATTGTTCATATCTCTTGATTTCACTCCTTTTGAGAGGCATGATGAAATCTTTTATAGGACTTAGAAAGACATTTCTTATGAAGATGAATGTCCTGAGTTGACTCAATATTCTATTATCAACCTACAGAGAAAACTACTTTCTCCCATTGATAGCTAGGCTGAATAGTGTTCCCTGGCGTATTTTACAAGAAGACGCATGGTATGGCCAATCTTCTTAGCCCCATAGGAGCAAAATGATATATGTGATAGCTCGTATCATGTGCTGATCAAACAGGAAAATGTTACTCGTTGGTTGGCCGAAAATTGTAATTTACAGATAGGTTACGAAAACTGTCTTCAGAGAATATCTACTTCAGTGTCACTTTTTCAAGATTCAAAGGTAGAATCACCTTGAGGAGACGTGGACTTGTTCATAGGCATTTTTATGTTTCAGGTTCTTGTAAATAAATGTGAGTGGGGGACCATTTTCAAGCAACGTTCTTCAGCTATCGTTGTCCCGAGTAGTATACACCAAATTATATGGCTCATATATTCATGCAATAATTGTTGCAGTATTGGGATTTTTGAAGTTATTTCCCTTCACTTACTGTTCTCCACTACTTTCATTTTCATCAAAGACATTCGTATCATCATTAATAATTGGATGTGAATGCTTATCATACAGAGATGAGGTTCCATTAGTCGCATTCACACTTCTATGGTCGATGTTACAAGTCATTTTCTGCTTTGCACCCTTCGTGGTGAACGATTTCACGGAAAATTTACTAAGCAGGATAGTGAATATCATATTTGCCATGTCAATATTATGTGGCCAAATTGCCTAATTTGCGAGACAGCAAACTACGGTAAGTAGTGTTTGAGAATACCTTATAGTGTTTCATCTTGTACTGTTATCTTCCCAGAAAGATAGTGTTTGATTCAACAAGTCATTTTATCATGTAAAGCCTCATCGTCAAAGATGGCGTAATCATTGGAAATATGTTAAGAGAGTAACTGATTTCCGTTGTACTGAAGTTTGTTTATTGAGATTTAGAATTGTACGATGAAGGATGTAATCGTCTGGAGCACTCCGTGTTTATGAGACTATTGAATTCTTAACAGAAATGACACAGATTTTAATCCAGTGTTACTGGGTAGTTTCGTTGATATACTGTGGTTGAATATGTAGTAGTATAAGTGAAGAAATTTATTTGTACTACATTTTTGGGCACAGTGACAAATATTTTGATTGTATGAGTTCGCTCACACCACTTTTGTTACTTTCACAGTATTCCCAGAAGCTGATTCATCCTCACTGTTGATTGAAATAAGGGATGGTATGATATCTGTCTTTTCACTAGAGGATAGATGTCTAAACAGCTCTTGGCATCATCTTCAGAGAATGACAATGATGCGTGTGTCTATGGCTTGAGATACACGACTATTTATTTTCATGTTCAGAATATTGACACTATTTTTGAACAAGCATCAAGTCTGTATTGAAAAATTTCGTAATCTTGATATTTTCCTACTTCACTAGATTGCCTTACTTATCGCTGGATGTATTGGATTCCCATGCACATGTTTTGTAAGTTGATTTTCATTATTCTCTCGTGACTTTGTCCAAGTGAATTGACTTGTTTTACGCTGACTAGATTTATTCTAATAGCATGTCAGATGTAATATGAAAAATATGATCTATATGACTTCATCTAGAAATGTAGTAGTTGTGTAGTAGAAATTATCGACAAGCATGAGTACTCTTCAGCCTCATTGTCATTGCTTTATTGTTCACCGCATCTTTGTTTGTAGCAACTCGTGAAACAAATGAAGCTGGTGTTTGGCATGAGTACTCATTATTATTCAGAGGAAAATATTGTTATTCCAGCCAGGAATATTTATGGTTACTGTTGGTGTTTCATCTTGACGGTTTTGTGGGTGTGTGCGCCGTTTCAAATGAGATCTAGACCGCCCCCAGGAACACCATCAGGAGGTTAATGATGTCAAGAAATTCGTCATATTGAAATAAAAGTTTTACAAATTCATTAGAATTTTTTACCTAGAATGTTTTCCATGACAGAATAATTTGTAAGTGGTTTATTCTCCTGTTCAGAAAACGTACTTTACATAATTCAACCTTTCTAAATATTGAAAATATTGCTCTTTCAAGACAGTCGAATTGGTTAGGGATAATATATGAAATATTTGTAGTTGTCGCGTATTTTATGGTGATTAGGAAAACACTGAACAATAAACTCATAGTTGAGCGGAGATAATTTGTCAGGCATGACACACTATACATGGATGTGCTGATTAATTTTATACTGCAACAATATTCGTAAAACTTAACAAATTCCCTAAGCATAAACTAGTAAGATTCTTGTAACCAAGGTCACACATAGCTTCTCTTTTATACGAATAAGACGGATTCATAAATGCGAGATTAGGATTGGTGGGAATGTGATAGATAAATCAAAATGCTTTGTTAATATTGATTGTCTGGTGATAGTCTATAGTGTGTGCTGAAATATAATGACGAGTCAACTTCAGTTCTTGCACCTTGTTTAACCATTTGGAATAGTGTTTGAGAAGCTGACGATGAACTTATCTAATTGTGCATTGCATATGAATGGCTTCAAAGGAGCAATTAAACAGGTAAATACAGATAGATGCCGTCAGACATCTATATGGTCCAAAGATTCTCAGGTACAAAATACATCACCTACAGCAAAATTAATCGACCAAAAAAATTTGCAAGAAAATCAATAAGAATAATTGCAGAAGGCGGAATTAAAACACTTTACAAAAATCAAAAAGGGTAAAAATGTTTTACTCAGATAGTCGAAGAAAACTGAGTCAGTCAGCAGTGTAACCTTCACTTTATTCAAACGTAATCACAATCTTAAAACAGCATTTTACTGTCAGCTTCATGACAAACACAACAAAGGGAATCATCAACAAAAGGAATCAACCGAAAATAAAGATAAATACTGGGGAACAAGTGAGAAGGAGGCACCATGATGAAAAGGTTCGATCAAAAAGGTAGTGGTTACCAAATTATAAGTATCAATAATGTACACAGATTCTTCATGAAGGAATTTTTGGACCGATTGCTTTGTTATAGTCAGTGTGTAAAATCAGAATTTATTATGATTCAGTTCATTCCGCTAGAAGATCGGGTAAGCTCTGTTTCTGTTTAGAGAGGAAGTAAGCGGCCTCTTAAAAGCCCGGAAACAGGAAAATCAAAGTTGTTTTAGGGACCCGATTCCTTGGCATATTAAAACTTGAAGCAGAATCTAATGATGCAGTACAATATATTGCATAACATACCACATTACCTGTTGATGCAATTGGTCACTCATAATTGAAACAAGGAGATTATACAATTTATATACATATATATATATAATTATACAATTTATATCTGCAAGTGAACTAAATACTGATACCGATTATAATTTCATTATAGATTCACATTTGAAATCCAGATTAACTGTTGATAAGAATTTCCCCAAATAACCTGCATCTTATTTCATCAACTTCAGAATTCGGTGACACAGCTAACTACAGTGAGACACAGAATCAGGATAAACTCAACAATCTAAGGTCAATCATTTTCAACACCGGCCATAAATTCACGCGATACGCAATCAGAGGGACTAAAATTCTTACAGTTTATTTACAGCTTGTTGGTGTTCTTTGTGATGCTAGCATGAAATCATGATACAAAATATTTCGTGGTGTATGTGTATGCCGGCAAAATGTGAAAGGACTCAGTATGTATTTGATTTATTAGTGAACTGTAACAAACGATTTGCATTTAGGAAGGAGATCTAAAACTATCGAACTGTACAAAAATTTTGAACATAATGTGTATTCTGACTATTTTTAGCATACGATATGGAGTGAATTTAATTCACCCCACAATGACTTGTCTCGCTAGGCGCAATATTTCCTATCTGGAGTGTTAATTTTGACGAAGGTATTACTTTCACACATATCACTCAGAAATTCCAGTTCAGACGTTCACATTATCTATAAAACAAACAGTCATCCTGCACGATTTTAGTTCCATGGACTGTGATTTCGTAAGCAACTTTTGATGCGCTTGTGAATGTACAAACAGCTATGGTGCTTTTTGCACAAATTTAGTTAGTTATCGAATGTGAGAAGGTACACTTCAGATATAAATCAATCAGTTAGAATTTGCTTAGATGAAGCACAATTATTTGCTGACATCAAGGTAATTGGATGGACTTTGTTCAGTATACGATAAACGATTTTCCGAACCACTCTATTTTGTATTAAAAGATGAAGAATGTATTTCTGAAAGGTTCAGCGCTATTTTTGAAGCATTGCGGACTTTGATATATTGAAATTCCAAGGAATTTTAACTGAGATTAGAAGGTTTGCATTGATGGTGATTTTTTATAATATAAGTTTATATTGCCATCTCTTCCTTGTGTTGGACAGGCCACTGTTAGCTGTAGACAGCAGTTCGTCTGTGTTTGAGTTCTAGCTTTCAATAATTATATCTCTGTCACCTTGGAATAATCTCGAGATAAAAGTTGTATGTAATGACTTCAGACACCTGTGATACACATAACTTACAATTTCCGTTTTTGTCCTCTGCTGAGACTGAAGCGATTATGGTTGGAAATTGAACGTGTTTATAATTACGCGCACTGATTGGGCGGTGGTGAAACGACAGTCAACATGTAATTGTCTCTTGATGGGAGTAAGCATTTCAGCTAGCCACCTAGCTATTGGATGATTAAAGTATCCAGATGCACGTAGAATAGGGCGGATTACTTGGCCAATTTTTGTTCATACTAAGCGGACTATTAAGTTTCGTTACTAAAGACCCCAATGATCTGATCCACTCAAAACGTCCCCCACTAGTCAGATGATTAGTCTTCATTCCTTTAAATCTCGTGTGAGTTGCTTTCAACTTAATCTGTTCTATTTCACTTATTAGAAGGTTCAAATAATCTGTTACGGTCGGAAAGTATATGTGACATTTTATCTGCATAATCTTTACGGCCCAGAATAACTACACCTTCACCTTTGTCAGGTAGTATTATTAATATAACCTTATTTCATTTCAACTGTTTAAACTGTTCTTTGCGTTGTTTTGTAAGAAGAAAATGTACCTTTAGTTTGTTAATAATTGTACTGACTACAAGAATCGATGATGGTAGATTCGAAGCATTGGAATTCTTCAACAGATAATGGTATACGCTAAATGGTTTGGCGGAGTAGATTTTCAAAAGGAACATCTGCACGAAGCTTGCTGAGGTTGACATTAGTTTGTGGGGTTTATCCTGATACTGTTTTCTCCAGGGAAAACCTTGCTAGCAGTTAAACTGAATTTTAAATTTGAATCTTTAGTAGAAATATAATCAGCGTTCGGTCACCGTCATTATGAACAGATATACCGGTATCATATGAGCTCAGATATTTTTATTTTGAGGACTCTTCTCAGATGGATACAACCTGAGCAATACAAAAATATATAAATTGCAGAAAGGTTTCAGCATAAGTTTTCTGCGATAACAAGAAATAACTTACTGCAACTAAGAGTAACATAATTCGGAATTGTGTAAGTTGTTAAATATTAGGAATGCAAAAGGTTGAGTTTTGTAGGGCAATTAGATTAATATACTTGAGAAAAAGGTTTAAGATTTATGGATAGAAACAAAGTTTAACCAGAAGGACTATAACAGTATAGTAGGTTACTTAACTACATAATTATGTTTTTATGAAATAGAGTAATATCGGGCTAGGGTGAATCATGCTTATTTGAAACAATACAGGTTTTCTTAACAGGAGAAAAGATGACGCCATATAATTGTATACTTCGTTATCACTTAGACAGTGCAAGATCCACCACTGTCATTTCCTGCATACACAGATTTAGCACTAATATTTTGATGGTGATAGTCTTAGCAAAATGTAACAAGCTAGGCTTCTTTTACCTGCTAATTATTTCGAATACCTTCAGATCGTCCATGATATGGCCAGTGATCAATAGATAGCACACAGTCTTAGTGTTTATTGACTGTGAGCTTTAGTCTTAGGCTCTTCGGTATGTGTATGAAAATGTGAACAATAATCCTTCTCTATGTTCTTCCAGTACTTTGTTATGTACATGTAAACTTACAGACACAGCTGGAGGCAGAATTTTGTCCACTTATGTCTGTCTTAAACAACTAATCGTCTGATAAAGAAAAAATACAAGCTTTGCGGCTAGATATGTTCTTTTAAAGCAATTCGTCGCATCCTATTTTACCAGCAATATCATCATATTTGAGGGCAGGCTGTAGAAAGATGAACTTTTTCTCTACTGTGCTACAGTTCGCTTTTAATCACTACGTTTTTCGTGTTTGTCAGTGAACTTCTGTGTGTAACCATTATCGCGCAGGCGTTGTTTTACAATGGACACTCTTCGCTGACATTTTCTTCTGAGCAAAGCTTTCTTACATGGTCAAACCATGTTTACACCAATCCCTATAAGTAACTTATAGAACGGAATCTGTTGAAGTCTGGATTTACCTTACGATTGTACCGTCTCTATCACATTGGATACCAAGGTCAAGAAAATGAAATTTGACCTCATTTTCATGCTCTATTATAAACTTTACATTTATGATAAGCACTATTCAGGACGTTTAATATTTCAGATGCGTCACTAAAACAGTCGAAAATGACAAACGCGTTATCAACATACCTGGTAAAGAAGTCTGTCTGACCGATTGCGAACTTCATTCTTGTTTGTTCCAGGTTACCCATAAAAATATCTTTCAGAGTAGGACTTTCTATAGCAACTCTACCCACTTTTCATTAAACCTCATTATTGAAATGATATATGTTAGTTGAAGCTGTTCAACCCGTTTTTTATCAGCATCTATTTACTTGGTTAGGTTGCAAATTCGTTTACTGAGAAAGGTGTTCAATAAATAAGAATATTATTGCCGTTATGTAGACTTTGTGTTTATCGTTTGTGATGACAATTTGGATGAACTCGATATAGAGGAAGTCTATAGCAATGTTCATCCAACCATTAAATTCATTTGCTAATAGAATTTCCTTTTTGGGTATACCACTTACTAAAAGGTGAAACGAGATGATAAAAAGAAATACCTGAAGGAAAGGTAAGTGGAAAGGACAATACATCTACTCGCATAGTTTCATACCAATAGGATGTAAGTGGAATTTAGTTTCAAGCCACATATTCTGACGACTGTAATAAAGCTGAAGCAGAGAGCCTGCAAAATAGCCTGTTACTAAATGGTTATGCTGGATGAGAATAACTCATGAAAGGGCGAAGGATATGGTGAGTAACAAGAAGCTTTATTTATAAGCACAGTTCATTGGCAACAGATCTAGCCACATAATAAGCCGCGAATTTATTAGATCTATTGAAAGAACTTTTACCACCGCAGAAATACATATCAGTTAGTCAGTCTGTCTTATACTGAAACAGTGTAACAGAAATAAGTTACCAGTGACGGCCACCTGCTCCTAGTTATAATACCCACAGGTAGTGTAATTTGTGTTGATGCCTTTGTGAACATGTACCATTTACGCTTGGAAAAGGAGCAAACAAGTCAAAAAAATACTGCCCTCTTATCTCACTTGTTACACAGTGGCAAGTTTCCCTTACAGGCATTTTAGAAAAGAAAATAACTCTCTTTTGTTGGGGACTGCTACATCTAAGAGTATACTTTCAAATACCAACATTGTACTTCGTACACTATTTTTCATTTTATGTAAATTATAAAATTTTATTATTCTCCCTGTACATATGCATAGTATTTGTCTGAATTCATGTCTTTCTCAACCTCGGGCGGTTTCGCTCACCCACTGCGATCCTTGCATTGAGATGAGTGATAACTGTAAAACTGAAGGTTTGTAATATAATTACTTGATGTATTTGTTAAACAGAACAGTTTTGTAGTTTCTTCAAGGTTTCCATGTTAACATGGAACGATTAGATCATTGGTTTGGCTTTTCACTTATAATCTGCAAGGCTGTATCTTAGTTGCACGTTATTCGAGCAGTGGTTGCAACAAAACGTAGAGCGATACATAGTGCAGTTCATTTAGATTAATTAAAATCAACGTCATATGGACTGCTCTACTTTTGAATGTGCTTTCCAAAACGATATATTCATTGGACAGTTTCTCAAATCCCAGCATTTCTGATTTTATTCAGGTCATCGATTCCTTTCTGAAGTGAAAGTTTTAGGTTTGGAATACACATAACAGATGCAACTTTATCTGCTTTAATTATGAATGAATCAAATGCATAGTAATCTATGGTACCATAGCTTGAATACTGTGCATTGCCTTTGGAGGATAAATCACGTTGATGCCTGGAGCTATGAACGTGTCAGCTAACCAAAATAGATGGATCACCTTTTCTTCAATGTCACTAAGAATTTCGATAATATCAGATCAGAATTAGAAATAATGTTTCTAAAGTAGATACTCTAGTTTTAGAAGATACCGGTGAGATATTTGGGTTAAAATGTGATGCTGTAAGTGATACTACATAACTGACTGAAATTCACCCAGTAAATATTTCCGTATTACCTGACCATCACCAGTGAAAACAATACCAGTCTGAAAACAAACAAAATCACTCATCTATACATATTCCCATCTTTTTGGTCAAATTTCCTCACGAAATATAATTTCATAAAATCCGTATATATATACTATCGAACAGCTTGATAATAAATCCGTTGAAAACGGTCCTTAAGCTGAATCGCTTGTTTTGATTTTCTATATGATCCGATGGAAATTTTCCACGAATTGTCCAAATTACAAAATGACATACTACAGAGTCAATTGTAGATTTGTCGATGACTGTCGTTGTGGCAGTTTCATACTGATATTGAGAGTGGTTTTAATTTTTTCCATAAAACCAGTTGGGTTCTCATAGGTATGATTTTATAAGTTGTCCTTCTGCCCACAAAACGATGTATGCCCTCAAAGGTTTTCTGATAAATATAAGTGAACGTAAAATAAGGATCAGTGGTGAAGTCTCTGCGAAAGTGCAAGTGGTTTTACACAACTGCCAGGTTAGTTTCTGGGACACTAGTTTGCATAGCGCTATTGGCCACCTTATTCAAGATAATTTTTTAAGTTTATTTAAAACAATTACAGTAAGAGACAAAAATAATTCTGCTCTTAAATACTGCCTTAGCAACAATTCAGCCTGCTGTATGTCATTGATACATGAATAAATGTGCAGTGCAACATCCCTAGTTAACTAGTCGCCTAGTCTGTAAAAGGGAGAAGCCTGGACATCATGCTGGGAACCTTATCCCAAAAAATCAAACCAGTCACCATAGGAACTTCAAAGGACAGAAAAAATATAAAAGATGCACTTTATGTCGTTGGAATGGGAGAAATAAAATGATCCGGACTGATGAAAGCTTCCGAAAATTCATTCGGAAGATGTTTCCCTTATCGATGAAGACGAAAACAAGCATGGAAACATGAAGTGTCTGCACGATATTCGAAGTTAAAGGAAACTGCTCAGATTGCATAAAAATGGGAAGATACGACATATAAGTCTTAGGAATCTGTGAGAGTAGGTAAAAAAAATTGGACTCTTCAAATTTTTAACTAGCGAGTCAACAATTTACTTCATTTATCCAAACAAAAAAACAAACACACTGAAGTTGTAGCCACAAGGATGTCAGCAACAGCATCGAATGCTATCATACATTGGGAACCAATCCTCCTCAAGATAATCACAGCAAGATAAAACTCCAAACGAAGGAAGGTAACAATTATCCAATGCTACGCGCCTAAAATCAACTTATAAGCACAGAAGAAGGAGGATTTCTACAGACAGTTGAGAACAGTAATGGACAAGACATCAGGTAAATCGGTGAAATGAAAATTCTATTGAATGATAAGAATGCCAGAGAAACTCGGAGCAGACAATGCGGGAAGGGAAGTCATCATGGGTCATGAGGCATTTCCTCCGTGAAACGAGTGAATATGTGAAACCATTTGTAGATTTCTGTGTATTTATTGATTTGGTGATTTGAGGTAGCGTGTAAAAGCAAGAGGATATATATATAAGGTGACATTAGTTTCTAGATAGGCACCTACAACATATATAGCTCATCTAATCTCGACTGGAATAGGAAACTGAAAAATTCAAGGTTAGGATGGAAGCTTTCAGAGAAATTAGAAGTAGACGCAAAACCGAATGAAGGAACCTGAGAGGTCAAATTCATTTCGGCGATCAAAGGAAGTCAGGAAGAATGTCTGTGGAAGAACACAAGACCTCTCTCAAAGTGATGTTTAAATAAACCTTTGCAGCTTCCTTAGGAGACACAAACAGGTGATTTAACGAATAAATGTTGAATGAAATGCGGAGGTTAATAGACAAGAACAGAATGATAAAACAGAAGATGAACCATTGCGAAGAAGGCTAACAGAAGAAGAAGCTGGGTCCCACACAACTCTCTGTACAAAGAGGTGAAGATGTGTGTTGAGATGGATAGTAGAAAATTCTACAACACACCGAAAACTGAAGATAAACTGGCCATAGTTAAGAGGGATCTCAGGTCTCAATAGCGGATAAGCATGTCACTAAGCCGGAAGAGATCAACATACATTAAACCAATGAATTATACTGAAGAGAACCTCACTACCAGAAAAAAGAAGCACAGGAAATTTTTGAGTGATAGATTCAAATGACTCCCGTACTAATGAAAACCTGCAATTCCTATAGAAATGCCTTTAAAAGCCGAATTACTATCAGTAGACACAAGCGTCAAATTTTATAATATCATAAAGCCACTAAAAGCCAGCTGTTAAAGTGTTAGTACCACAGGTAACGCCTCTGAAAGCAATAAAACGAATCCAGAGATCCTAGTGGATACGCTGAGGCAAGGGTTATAGAAAGTTCAGAGTAAATTTCGCTTCACGAAGCCTTGCGCCGTAATTCATGTACTCGTTGAGCAACTCTGACGCCAACTAATGCCCCAAAGATTTCAATATAGGAAAAATTCCCATTTAGACATTTAGAAAGCAGAAGGATTGAGTGAAGGAATATTTACTTTTCAATTAGATTCTTATCTCTGGCTCTACTCTAATATATATACATATATTATAGATATACATATATATATACATATATATATATTAGAGTAGAGCCAGAGATAAGGATCTAATTGAAACGTAAATATTCCTTCACTCAATCCTCCTGCTTTCTAAATGTCTAAATGGGTATTTTTTCTGTTATACAAATTTGGGAAGAAAAGAATGGAACTTAATGATTGTTGTCCACGTCATGCTAAATACTGTGTAACGTTATTCTTGAGCGCATAAAAGATGCACTGAATGGAGAACGCGGCTTGAAGCAAGCTGGATTTAATTGCATATCAAATTGCAAGTTATCACATCACCATCGATTGTAACATCGAATGGTTTTCAACTGTGTGCCTTAAATTCACTGGCCTTGAATACGTCTTCAATACCGTCAACTGTGAAGTGATCGGGAAACTACTGCAATACTGCAGAGTGCATTGCCGCGAAATTTAACCAGACGTCTTCAACATGTAGTGATGATGACACATGTCAAGTGACTGAGAATAAAAGACTCAGCATAGGCTTTAAAGTGAAGACAGGAGGCTTCCTACTATCACTAATTATATTCATAACTGTGGTGGACTAGGTTATACATCTGACCGTTGGGAGTGAGAAGAGAAAAATACATTGGTCCAACGAGAAGGCTAGAAGATTTGGACCTAACGGACGATATATACCTAATCTCACATAAAATCGAAGATCTGCAGGTAAAAACCATCAAGTTCTCAGAAGAGTTTGGCAGCGAAGACATGTCTTCAAGTTAATGTAGAGAAGACGGAGGTGGTGAGTACTATCCATCGACAACATTAAGTACCAATTACCATCAATGAAAGAAATTCGCAGGAGGTTAAATCCTTCACCTATTTCAATACTAACGCTTCATAAAATGAAATAAACCTGGAAATCTTCTTCAGTCAGTATAATGACCATGATATCAACGCTAAGTAAGTTCTATATTATTCAGATGTTTGGTCTCCGCATTATGAAAAGCATATCTCACAGATTGAAGACTTTCACTAACAGTTGCTTTCACTTCAGAGTGAAGATCAGATGGCTTTCCGAGAAAGGTGTGCAATCAAGAACTCTAACAACAAACCAACCAATAAGCTACAGCCCAACAATTATGTCGAATGAAAAGCAGATAGAATGAATGTTCGCTGCATATTTTGACTGTACTAATCGTATTATACAAAGAGCCTAGAAACATACCCTTCATATGACCTTGATGATAAGCCTTAACTAATTTAACTCTTGTAGTTTATTATTTTCGACATTTTCAAGTGTTGAATTTCTAACAGTATTTTGCAGTATTATGAGAATAAACAGAAAACAAATGATTGCAGAAAGAGATTCTAGTTTAATTTTCAATAAATGTGTTACATTTTTGTGTAAATATTGACTATGATTATATTGGGAGTGATTAAGGGGTTTTCTTTCTCAGTCCAAATGGTGAGTACGCCCATATAACCGTCAGGAATAAACTCCAAATATAACCATAAATGTTCCAGGCTGGAAGGACAATGTTATTCAGTGGATAGGAATATTCACCTTCTCCAAACAACCATTTCATTTCTTTTACTAGTTGCTGTAAACATTTAAATGGAAAGAAATGAAAACTAACAATGTGTGAGAAGTTCAATATTAAACGCGTGAAGCGTCGTTTCCCAACATAACTACCAAATTGAGGTCAAAAATGGAATTTAATTTAATATTTCGTTTCACACCATACAGGCTTTCAAATATATACATATAAAGCATATTCTACTCCCCACATTAAACTGTACAATTTTCTTTGAACGGCAAGTATTCTTTGTCGACAATTAGTCAGTGTGCCTAGCTCAAAATTACGCACTTAATAAAAGGCTCTCCGTGAAATCAGCAGTGATGGAATATAAATTTTCACATATGGAATTGGTTGTAAGATGCTTCTAGTGAGGTCAGATTTCGACTAGTGATTTGATAAAGCTGCTTTCGATAATCAACATATATCACAAAACAACTGCTCTGCGTTCATATAAAGCGTCGATAAGCGTAATGAACTACATTCTGTAGGCCTAAATAAAACTCTTTTTGCCACATTATTGAAAAGTGTTGTTGAAAGCATTTTGAGTTCAATGCTTAGGAAAAACAGTCTACCAAGTTGGTAAAATTGAACCTTCTTTATAATTTACTAGTCAGATGGAATAATTTATTGGAATTCAGTAAGTACTGAAAAGGTCGTTGGATTCAAGAAAGGAATAATCGGAGAGGAAGGGTTGTATGGTCTGATGGGTTGTGAGGTTTAATTTTTGAACGTATCTATTGCAAAATGTGTCTGCTTGATATCCCACAAATCTGTCGACCCATGTAGTAAAACAACAATAAAAACAACAACAACAGCATCAGTCACACTTAATGTTCGTCGGTGATATTTCTGTTTAGTGTGATGATTTACTTGGGGCAGAATAGCATTGGTGGTCAAAGTATATCGCAACTAGGAAATCAGATGACGAAATGTGAACAGAGGTCATGTGCATCTACAAATAAGGCTGTCTGAGTTTAAGGGCTTTCAGAAGACAACAGATTGACTGATGTGTTTGAAAGAGACAATCATTTCTGCACACTTCATCGTGTTCGAGTAACACGAATGGGTGTGCACTGATCGTATACAGAGTCAGAGCTGAAGACAATGCAATATGGAAGTACAAGTGATTCTCGACAGACAAATCAACACATACTGAAGCAAATTGTTGGAGAATATTGATATTTAACTTACATAGCATGTACACGTAAATCCAATAACCCCCGCGATCAGAAGAAAAATCTAGATTTTAGATGAAAGGACATGGAGAGTAAAAAGCTTCCGTTAATGTCGAGTTAGATCTTGCATAGTAGATAGGATTTGTAACTTTTTTACTAACTTAGTTATCATGGATTTCATAATACGCATCAAATATCATGTACTACGTAAAAGGATATCGTTTCCTCAGTGTTTATCTAAAGTTCGTTCAAGACACATACTCTGAGATTCATACATACACAGACTCAAACCTGTGCATAATATTCTGAGAATATGCGCCAAATATCTAGATACGGCTTCGGAAACAAATTTACGCATACTATTTCTCGTTAGCGATTGCTTATTTAACACAGCATCCAGTCATCCAGTGTCAGCCTATCTGAGCACATCAGACATTCATCAGCGGTGAAAAAACTGAAGATTCGGTGTTTAATTAATGACTGTGTCACTGCCGTAGTGCTTCTGAGTAACAATAACGCCTTCAGATATAGTGAGAATGATTTTGTTCATTGTTGCATCACGGAGGAAAGCAACCACGTACTCAGAGAATCAGTCTATCTGCTCTGAAGAAATTACCCACTGAAATTTTCATCTAATGTGGAACTACAAGATACACATTTGTATCAGTGAACGATGTAGTCATAACGTCTAACACTCAGGACGATTTTACGGTGAAGGCGATAGACCGACGCGAAATACTACACAATATTCTCAACTTTCACTCACCGTATTTTGGTTTCTCGCGAAGTAAGCGATTTGCCCCAGTACCATTGCCACAGTATATATGAAATTCATTATCCTGGTTAGGAAGGTTCGAGTGAAATCATTCACGATGAATATTGCGAAGGAGACAATCACTTGCATCATCGTCCAGATGAACGCGAACACAACTAGAGGGACATCATCGTTGTATTCTATGCATTCAGTTCCAATTATGACGGAGGACATGAGTGACTGTGATGAAAATGAGTGAAGATAAAAATGCAAATGTAGACATTGAGCATGGTCAATGAGCACAGATCAGCAGAAAATATAATCACAAAGAAACAGAGACGGTTTGAATTTGTAAAAGCGGAAGTCACGTGAATAATTAAACATTGGAAATTAGTAAGGGGTAGAAATTCAGTGTTGAACGTAGTCTACAATGTAGCCGAATGGACTGAAGAAGGAAATTTACTATCGAAAGGAATCACATTAATCATGCATGATAAATGTCGACAGGGCAATCCTTTAGGATTGGTCTAGTGTTGTCTCAATTTAGTAATTTCTCTATTTCTTGATATATGTGCAAGCGTAAGTAATAGCATTGGATTTCTTCACCGTGAGGAGTATTATCACATATTGCATTGTTCGACAAAAGGTTTATTGGCTACAGGATTTCATCATGAACTGACATCGGTCAAAGAAGCACAGGAAAACCTGGGATTAATGGACAGCTATTTCGTCCTAACTCACCTTTTGACGGGGCAGTTCTGAGTTTGAACTCCGTTGGGTGCGCCCTGCCAAATAGCCACAAACTAGACTGACGAAGCAGCTGTGCAGTACTCCTAGGTTTTCCAGTGGTTCTCTGACTGATTCCACTTCATGATTAAATCCAGTGACCAATCAATTTCCTGCGAACGAAAATTTTTACTCCTCTTCCGTCAATATGTCAATTACTGATTTTCTCTGTTATTTTAAATTCCATTGTGTTCTACCGACCACACACTACATCTACTCACTAATACGTGTCGTTCGAGTTCCGGTTCTTTCAAGTTATTCATGCACAGAGAGTTTCTTCAGTCACCTCATGTCACACTAATACTGAAGACAATTCTCTCAATCAAAGTTGAGGTTGTATTTATATACGTGTTGTGTTCATTTGTCAGTATAATGGGGTTGATTGATAATTTTGCATAATCAACTGTTTGAATAAACTCGTACTTTTACGTTACATTGGATAACAAGCATAACTTTCAAGGTGATTTCAATATTTTGCTTACCATTATTAACAAATATACAATATTCCATGGGAATGTTCTTGGAAGTTTTCTGATGAAGACCCATACAATTTCGAGGACGAAGTAAATTGCACTACACATGTGTGATAGAAGACAGAGTATAGGTGTGTATTAGGCACGTGCGTAAAAGGGTGTCAAATGAACGCATTACGATTCTTTTGGCCAGAAACCACTGAACACGACATCACAAAAGTATAAATATTCGATAAATTCTATTTAGGATCAGGATATACAGTTTTATTTATTGTCAAGATTAAAAATGTGGATGCTATTTGATATAATGTAAGGTGTTTATTATAACTGAATGTCAACTTACCTACCGATCCACAGAAATGCGGGGTGTTTAATGTTCCAGTAGGAAACTTTTATACTGTAAGACGAATTTGTTATGCGGTTACTTAACTGGCTATTCAACTTACACTTGCGTGAAAAGACATGTTATACCGAATGTAATTGCCAATTGGAAAACAACAACAGAGAATACCTGAATAATGAAATTGAAAATTGATTGTTTGCTTGTGAGTAATACATTCACAATGAGGGTTATCTGGTCCATGTGTCTTTTGAATTGAAATTACCCCTCGCATATGTAAAATTGGTTACACTGATCATAAATTACTTAAAATATCTATGAGGTTTAGATTGTTTATTCTTTTCCAACTTTTCACGTCAAGGGATGCTAAAATTCCTGCGCTAGGAATGAATGGATTCTAAAGGAAGGCATGTAATATGATTAACATCTAACTAGTCGACTTCTGATATACAAACAAGCAAACACGCAAACACACACAACTCACATTTAATATAAAAACGATGCGGCGATACGTTGTCCTTCGCTTCCATGAGCGTGTCACTAGTCGATGATTAACATAACGTTTTTGATTTGAAGTGTTTTTGTTAACAAGCGTTTCACTTCTATGTTTTTCACCCATTTATTCGACCTGATATTTTTGAATGAAGAGTTGATGAGAATGGTAGAAGAAAGAAAAATTGGTTTTCCTGGTCGATTGTACTAAATCAATCTGTGTGCATGCTGAGATGTGATTCCGAATGCTTAAACATCCGAATAGTGATACTATGAGTGATCCAATAAGACACAACTTAGAATTTGGTGATTGGTGGTTTCTTCATTCGTTAACGGTATGTGTATGCATGTATGCTTTAATACAGTTCATCAACTGACCACTCGATAAACACACTTCTTTGTTTAAAATTCGATTATAAAACTTCCAATGAACACTATCTTATTCAGAAGAATACATAAGACAACTTCGACTGTGCAAATAGACCGTGGTGAAGAGTGCCAATAAACGCTAATTTTATTCTAGAGACATCCTACTGACTATCTTCAACCACCTGACATCAATTTTAATATTTTATTTTGATTTGGTGTTATATGAAAATTCGGTTTTCCACAGACTGCATTGGACATGCTGATACCATTATTGAGAAAGGTTTGGAAGGAAGGAAAGCTGTCTACCAATTGTGAGAAAGGCTGGCTACCTTGTCAAATTACCAGAGAAACGCAACTTAGGCCTCTGAATGCCCTTGTCCACATCAAGTACTAAGTCACATCATCCTTGATGGGTTAAAAGATGCATTATATGCAGAAATCCACCCGGTCGAATAAGGTGAATTCAGAAGAGGCCAATCAGGTGCAACTCTACATATCGTCATCACAGAACAAAGCATAGAATGGCAGTCTTACATTTAACCTCAGCTTAATCGATTTTTAGAGTGACTTCGACGGTGCTGACTTAGAAGTAATTTGGAAACTACTTCAACAGTATAGTTTTCAGCGCCCAAATCTTTATCAACCTCATTCAACAGCTATGTAACAAAGGCATGAGTCAGGTGATGCACAACGGAAAACTCAGCGAGGTGTTCGAAATGAAGACAGCGGTGATAGAAGGTTGTCTGCTATCTCCGATGATATTCCTATTTGTGATCGACTGGATTATGCTTAGACTGTGAGTGGACAGTGAGTACGGAATACCCTGGTCCAATAAGAAGACTCCAGAAGATCTGGATTTCACAGATGACTTATGTTTAATGTCTCACAAACCCGAATACTTGCCGGCGAAAACCATTTAACTGGCTGAAGAAGCAGCCAGAGAAGGCAGAATTCCTGAAGGACATAGAGAAGAAGGAGGTGTTGAAGATATTTAACTAACAGCAACAGCATCAACAACCAGCACCGTCAACCAACGGTACAGATTTGACAAGGATTATTTCCTTCACTTATCCGGCTAGGAAGCACGGTTGCAATCGCAGGCTGGCGAAATGGATGAAGATCTCAAAGCTAGACATCCAGAATCGGAAAGGCAAGGTACATATTCATCAACCTGAAATCAGTTTGGAAATCTTCTGAACTCAGCAGAAAGAAGAAGGTTAGGATTTTCAGCACAAATGTGAAATCAGTCAGTTCTTCTATATGGGTCAGAAACTTGACCAGCGTGTCACGAAAAGGATTTCCAACAGGCGATGGCAGACTTTTATCAGCAGCTGGCCTCGGTGCCTCCATACTGTAGACTGAATTGCCAGCCGGCCAGAAAGAATTAGAAACATGGAACGCTGGCTGAGAACAAACAAACCAAAAGGCGATTGTTCAACAGATATGCAGAAGAATATGGGGACGGACTGGGCATAAGTTGAGAAGGCCGTCGAATGACATCGCGCGCAATGCAGGCCATCGCTGTAGTGGAATCCGACTGGGAAACGACGAGTGTGTCGTCCGGCGGTGACATGGAGATCATACGAGGAGGAGACAATAGATTATGGTCAATCGTGGACCCAGCTGAAGAGGAGGGCAGAAAATAGAAAAGAGTGAAGATGAGTTGGTGAAGCTCAGTATTCCTCTCAAAACCCAAAGAAATTATAATAAAAAGTATATATAAATATATATATATATCACTGAGTTATTTCATCTCATTTTATCTCATATTCTTACTGATCATATAAATTCAAAACTAACTGAATATTGTTCAATCCCATCTTTTACTTGTTTCACGATACATTTATGATATGATTTTGATTCGCCTTTACTGACTGGCTATTGTATGGTTAAATTAATGGATTCATAATTGTACAGCCAAAAGAAGAATTTATTGGAACCGATCGCCCTCTCTAACTATTTTTCTTCTGAATTTGTATATATTGTCCTAGTAAAATAGCTCAGTACACGGGAGATTTGTGCCTTGGAAAGTCAACACAACCTAGAGTCGGAAGTAGAAGCATCTGGTGTAGTACAGTAACCTGAGAAGAATATCCTAACAACTTTCTTGGTTTTACTTACGTCTCCTGTTGTATCTTGGCTGAGGATTGGTGTCCTTGAAAATTGCCACCCAGCCCATTACTCCTGCTTTCTGTATTTCCCTCACTATTGTTCGGGTGATAGTCGAAGGAATGTGGTCATGACGAATTCAGCTGAATTCTTCTACTCTTACGTGAAAATTTCACAATAGTATATAGAGCAAACTTGAAAGCGGTTAAAATAAAAATCCGAAGCCTCTGTAATTGACTGTGTACTTTCTGCCTAACAATCACGTCATCAAGATAGTTTCATTCGATCACGAAAATGAATCTGACTGGGAGTCAATTTTGAGAATGTTTGACCTCATATATAATGAAACAATTGTGTAAAATTTTAAATTACAGCCATGGTCAAGGAAAGGTTCTCTACGAAACTATCACTGTTTGCTATTGAAAGAATTAAAGCAGTACAGTTCCAAACTTTGTTGTGTTCTACAATCATAAGAGTATACTAGTGTTAATGCGGTCACTGCTGGAAATCTGATTAAAACGTGGTATAAATAATTTTGATTCAATGCACATCATATGCTCCACAACGCCCACTTGATTCATGAGGGACAGTATGGGAATTCTGTTGATTTCATTAATGGTAACTACTCACTGCCATCAAGAAAGCTGAATTTGTCCCAAAGATACTTCTAGATTCTATTAAAAAACGATTTGCATAAATTTATCAATGACTGCATACTGTACTGATTAACAAATTATGCAGTATTACACTGCTCTGTACTACGTAAATGTCAATCAGTCTTTATTTCGACTCATCGCAATCGTACGATACAAACATTTCTCTCCAAATCGAGGCTGAGATTTACTCCTTATGCATGTTGTCATCTGCTTTACTGGAATGCATTCATTGCTGAATGCAATAACAAAAGAATATAAGACATCAGAGCTGATATAAAATTAGGGCGTAGAATAAATCATAATCACCTATGATTTTGGTTTCACATAATGCCTAAATATTTCAAAAATGAACGTCACGCAGTTTACCATCCACTTGTGTGCCCAGAAAAAGAAAGAAATTCGGAAGTGGACCGGATAACCCTATCTAAGGAAGATAACTCATTGGTGTCAGAAACAGTGGAGTTGTGTCTAAAGGCAATCACCTTGTCATTGATAAACAAGACGCAAATGCACAGAACAAGAATAAAGGGCCTGGAATAAACAAGGTTCAAAAGTAATATGATGGGTAGTAGCCAGCAGTAGAACCCAGGGTTCTCATTTCTTTCGGTCTAGGACCCACCAACTGGATAATTCAGCATCTCCCAATGAGTGATGGTGTTTCTTTTGAGATCTGAACCCCAGTAACTGTCCTTTCAAATTCCAAACCATTAAAAGCTCGACCACGTGAAATGCCCCTTGTGCAATGAGAATCAGTTATTATTTGTTTCTAGTTCAACTTTCATTATCACACTGATTGACTGGACGTAGGTGGTTTCTTCAAGTCAATCCTCAGACATCGTCGAAGCGTCCGCACTAGGAGCCGACATACTTGCAGAGACAGAACACTTTGGTGCAGTCAATCCCCAAGAAAATCAAAACTGAGTTAAAAAATAATCATATAGAAAATCAAAACAAATGATTCAGCGAAGACACTCTTTTCAACGAATTTATGGAACTCTGAAAAGACCGATTTATCGTAAGCTGTCATGGAATGGTCAACTGACAAATTTCTACAGTTGGGTACCCATTGGTCGAAAACGAAACCTGATCCGGTCGCTTGCCACTCGTATTCGGCGCATATGTAGCCCTGATACTGTGGAAGATGAGTTATACATCTTGAGGAAAATCCTAATAGAAAATGGATTTCCACCACGTTTTATAGATAAGAATATACATTCAAATCCTAAAAAACGTGAGTTATCAACCGTACCCAAGAAGATACTTTACATGAGCTTGGAATTCAAAGGGGACTTAGCTTCCGATATCATGAAACGAAGGATATCACAATCCCTGAAAAGAACATTCCCTGCTGCATCCCTGAGAATAGCCTTTTCTAGTCGACCATTATTGTTCAATAACCTGAAGGACAAGATCCCGCTGTTGACCAACTCTATGTGTGTTTATCAATTCACCTGCTCGTGTGGAGCTAGGTATATCGGTCGTTCGACACGAGTTTTGTCCAAGAGGGTGCAAGAACACTATCCTGCATGGTTACGAAAAGGTGGTAGTGGAGCAATAAGAAGCGCGATCATTGAACATCTGGTCGATAATGATCACCCTATCTCTATAGCCTCCGCCTTCAAAGTCATCTACAAGGCGAAGAGTAATCTACCCAAATCCCTACGTACCCGACTCATTTGTATTGCTGAAGCTTTGGCTATCGAAACAGAAAAGCCAGATCTCTGTGTACAGAAAAAGTTCGTTCAACCCCTCCAACTTTCATGGTCTTAATCCCTGTATGCTAAAGTATGGTAATCCCCAATCATATTTTAGCCCTACCAAATTTTTTCATCTTTTCATTTTTGTGTATTCAATTTGTATACTCTTCCTTATTAAGTCAATTGTTACTATTACTACTCTCACTTTTAATTGTCCTCGGTATTATTTCACTTGTTCCACTTGTCATTCTAAATCAATTCCTTTATGCAACATTAAATTCTATGCTATTAAATTTCACACAATATTACGTAACGTTTTTATTTTTTCGATTTGTCTACTAATCTTATAATTGCACACCTTTATCAAGTTCTATCCATCCTATGAATTATTCTATATATGACATTAATTTGCTTCGCCACTTGACATTTAACTACGATTATAATCACAAACATTTTAGTTTTAATTGCACTTCATATTATTATTATTTCATGCATTCACATCTTTGTTTCAATTCCCTCACCGGATATAACATCTTAGAAACTATATATATACGATTGTACATCTTGATGATAAATTCGTTGAAAAGAGTCTCTTCGCTGAATCATTTGTTTTGATTTTCTATATGTTATTATGGTAATTTTCCATGATTTAAAAAATAATCAGACATAAGGGATTATTGACTATGCAAAATACATGTAGGGAAGATTCTGTTGAACCGTAGGAAGCTAAATGCCAGAGACCAAATAGAATGGCAATAACTCCATTATGGATAAGATTTTATTTTGATAAATCAACACTGTACAACACTGTGTGATTTATCAAGATAAAATCTTATCCATAATGGAGTTATGCTCTACCACAGTGACCAAGTTTCATACTTATATCAAGAATGGCAGTAAATAAAACGAGACAGAATAATATTTAGAGTAATGACACATTTAACAAAATGTGCACTCACACTACTTACTAGTAACATATTTCATCAGATGAAAAACAGAGGGGTCCATGACGAAATATAGATAAGAGACGAATTCATGCAGCCCCCTAGAAACCACCCTGGTATTCACTCATGTGTCTTCTTATAAGTGGCGGACATAATGCTTTATACAAATTATATTTATAAAATCTCAGCGAAAGTGAAATAAGTAGTCCTAATGCTTCGTCCGGCAAACTGGTTCAAACATCTTCAGGAAAATGAACGGAAATCATACCTTCACGCCTGTGATGTTAGGTGATGGATGGCAAGTCCTGATTAATAAATATAAATGGATATGTATGACTGAGCTATTATACTTAATGTAAATTCTCGATTGTCTTTATCTTTCTATGGAGAGACTATATATATACATGAAAGTTTATTATTTCAGTTGCTAATTATTTCCCTGTTTGCCTTACTAGACGATGGAGTTACTTATTTCAGTTTCACAGAGATTTTACAATTGCAATTTTTACAAATGTCTACTTCTCACTCGACGCCCGAGTATTTTGTAACTATTCGGTCAAATCTTGATCACAGTTCATTGGAAGACATAGTGCTATTTGCTCTTACCACACCCGCATCTGCTAGTCAGTGATTTAGTCGTATGGCCACCTACCGTCTGGAGTTTAGTATTCCTAGATTTCACCCAGCTGGCCCATGTTCGACTTCCACTGCAGGAGCCAGCACTGGTAGTACATACAGCAAAATTAGAACCACACGGAGAAGACTGAGATGACACGCAGAATCCTGAGGCCTTTCATAGGTTAGTTTGGTGAGTCTAGGTTTCTGTGGCAGAATATTCGAAAACCAAGGAAGTAGTCAGGGGTTCTATCAGCAGTGACAAAAATAATCACTAATGTTAATTAAGCCTTAAAGCTCAAGCTTGCAGCTCTATTTTCTAATTGGAATGCAAAGAACTAAAATTTAGAAAAATAAAATAGAAATAAACAAAGTATATCATTTGGTAACTACCTAGTTTTGGTGCCGATTGCGGTAGTTCACGAACGGCTGCAGCCACATTTGTGCTTTAATCACTGTAAGTTTTATTTAGAGTTTCCAAGCCATTGGAAAAGAGTACAATTATCACTCGACAAAAATTGACAGAAATAGCATGATGCACTTCCAAGTGTACCGCTTGATTCCTTAGGCGAGTAAATGTGCAAACTGCTATCCTAGCCGTGATAAACAAAGATTTCAGTTGGTTCTGCAACCGATGCATCTCTTCGTCAGAACTCTAATCACCTCATGTCCTTCTGAAATCCAGTGATTTTTTTACGATGATGTCAAAAGCTAGGTGATATATGTTTTCTTCTATTTCATGACAATGATGTACAATATCCTCGTTAATATGAGACGCAGGTAACGTGGCTGGATGTATATTTTAGTTCACTTTGGATAATTGGGCTCAGCTTGTTGCGACAAGCTAGAAGCGTGAACTGTACTTCCTATGTGAACGATATTCACTCGTAATTCCACTAATTTCACCGAATTCCTGTCTTTAAATACATTTAACTATGTTCCTCGCAGTTTGCGACTTTGTCAACAATTTAATATGCACTGTTTTTTACTTCTTAGCGAAACACGGAAGTAGCTTTCTAACAGTAGTTTCTGGGGCTAAGAAAACTAACCAGAGACTGACAGGGATCCAAGTGGCTGATTCAAGTTTCCTATAAGGTGATCAAGCATTCAGTGCCATATTCATGTTAGCCACACCCACAACATCCAACAAAAGGATTTCATGTCAGTGAAGGCCGTTGTTTTATCTACTTGTTTGATGAAGTCCTAAATCTATTTTTGCAGGCAGCGTCTCTGGCGTGTATGCATTCTTTAAATTCAACATACTATCCCCTTTTGGCATTTCTGTACCAGAACAGGCCAGAGCTGAACTTCGGAATGACGTTCTAGAGAAGGATGCTACCTGCAGAAATTTATTTTTCTTCCTAGTCTGATTCCACCATCAACGCTCACTATTAAGCGTTATCTGAATGTTTATCAAGTAAAACATGTGTATCTAAAGACCTCTTAAGACTCTATCGGGGAATATTATCAAACAAACTTTCTTATTCTGTGCTAGAGTAGTTGAAAGTCTTCTCTGGATGTAATTGTCTTCATTTAACAATTTCTGTAGACGTTGACAGCTTATTAAACAGCAAGCGTTACTCTGGTGAAGTTCAACTTACTCTGCATCAATATTCAAGACCTAAAATTATAATACACTGACAAAGAATGTAGATAGTCACATATGTGGTAAACGATACACGACTCAGATGTGTGTAGTTTTGAAGTTAACGGGTAACTCTGAGTATTTTATAACCCCCTATGTTGCCATTCTTTTTTTTCTCAGAATCTATTTGGTTACTGACAGTCGTCTTAGGTGATTAGTAGTAAGACTATCAGAGAAACGGTTTCGGAAGTTTCTGTGACAGGTTCAAATGTTAATAGCTCCAGTAGTTAGTTACTGAAACTTACCTCTTTTGTATTTTCAACTCATCTCTAAGTGGTTTAAGCTCTTGAGTCATGGATTGTGTGATTTCTGTATCAGTTTCATTAATTTATGCAATACCACAGCGAAGCGCAAAGAGGGTGACGAGCGTTTTATCATACAGAAATACGGAAAATCATATAGACTTCCTCTCAATCTGGGAAAAAATTAGATGCAGCCTACTGGACTGAAAACCGAGAAGTAGAGCAGATGTATGCTCAAATCACCATCTATTGGGATGAGCCTTCAAGATCAAGTTGAAAACCTTCAAAGAAGCTGTAGATAGACTAGAGTTCAACTTCAACACCAAGGAACTGAAGGATGTGTCTGTGAGGGATACCAACACTGCAGTTATTAGGGGGAAGTTTAGGACTTCAAAAAGCAATACAGACAAAACCTAAATAGAAAAAAGCTGCAAAAGATCATTTTTAAGCCATATCTCACAAGAGCTACTAGGTCAATGTAGCTAGTCATTACGTGATCTAACATGCAAGCATGACGGGACACTAATAAAAAGGACAACTGTTCAGCAGTATGCTGTGATAAGCTGTAAATTTAAATGAAGCAAAGTGTTATGATTGTTGAAAGGAAAACTTTAGAACTTCTCTAGATTTTATGACTGAATTACAGACTCTGAGTATGTTCATCTAAGCAACACAATGAGGAAGTGTAAGGTGACGTGCAGGATTGAACAGATGTGTACCGGTAAAAACAAAAATTAAAACACCTCCAGGGATAGACGTTCATTAAGTTAATATTAAGTTAATTCGTTTGCATCTATTTATTCAAGCACTAGGTTCATTTTGCTGCCCCAATTGGTTAACTACAATTTATAGAATGTACAGACCTGGAGAAAGAGTATGGAAATAATGCGATAACTAGTAGACTAACGAAGCGAATAAATATGCAGCAGATGTTTCTCAAAAATGTATCCTATATAAAAACAAGAGAAGTAATTTGACAAATAAAAACAGTAAACATAATAAGAAATTCACAGCTTAAACATCCCACCACAGAGGCAAGGATTATCAGAGACCCGATGCGGGATTCTGAATAATATCGCAGATTTTATTCCTGATTGTAAAGGACAAGAAAATACAGACTGTGGGAAACTGTGAAAACAGAAATATGTTAGACCTACAAGAATACTCTGGAAGATCTGGACACCGAGGACGATTTATGACGGGTTTCACATAAACTCGAAGAACTACAGGCGAAAACCAAAAGTTGGCAGGAGAGGCTGGCAGTGAAGACGTGACTTCGAGTGGACATAGAAAATACAGAAGTGATAAAGATACCTAACTAAAACCAACAGGAACCAATCACCATTAACTCTGAAGAAAGTAGAAATACATAATCACTGTGGAGACCACTGAGTGGCATCTTACTCCAGGAAATCTCTGAGCAGAACCCGAATGAGAAACTACCAGTCGGATCCGTGATTGGCGTAGAAAAGATCCTGTGAGTAGTGAGTGAGAGCCCATCGGTGATTGTAGGGTTAGCTAGAGATGACTGCAGAGAAGAGGATGGAGTAACGATATGTTCTCGAATCCCTATGTTCCACTCGAAATAATAAATAAATAATGATAAATATTATTAAACCAATTGTCTCACACAAAAGCAAACATTGTAAGCCTAAGGATCAGATAGATTCAACCAGAAAAATAATATAGTTTTAAAAATACCATGTAATCACTGTGAGGTCAATTGCATAGGTCAGACTATTAGTTTGTACCCAGTTAGACTGACGCAGAATAGAAATTTAGCTGGAAGTAGAGGGATTAAACCACCTAGATCATGTTATCCGAAGAAAGTTCGACCAGTGCAATGTATCCAATTGTATTTTATCACACAATAGAATATGTTAGGGTACAAGTACCCATTTTTATGATCAGATGGAGATATATGTTGATTGGTCATTGAATATTTGTTCACACAACCAACACCAAACACGTACAATAAAAATTCATCATCATGTATCCCACATATATATATCCCACACATGGCACAGTGGCTAGGACTCTCGCCGACCATGCACATGGTCCAGGGTTTGATCCCATGCCCACTCACACTCGATATCTATGGTCGGCCTGCAAATGAAGTGAACATGTACGGATACATTTAACAGAATGTGCACTCACACTACTTACTAGTAATATGTATCACCAAGTGAAACACAAAGGAATCAATGGCGAAATAAAGATAGCATAGTTCGTATTTGTAATCGCTGTTAATGGGAATACTAACAAATACACCAAATGAACAGAAGTCGGATAGAAGTAATTAACAGATTTATTTATATTATATTTGTGCGAATAATAGGAAGAGGTGATAACAGACAATTAGAGAGTGCAATAGTTTATGAAAAAAACATTCACCACACATTTCCAATTCACATTCAATAATGAAATATCAAAATTATATTATATATTATTCATTTACTCCTCATTCTACAGTTTGCTGTTACAGTTATCTTCATGAAGAGATTCTCTGTTCTACACTGCTCACCGCACAGTCACACCACCAAAACTGAATACGCTGACAGCAGCAGACGTTCTCGAAGAACCTTGAAGACAGGTATAAAATTTATAAACATTAATTCTGAAGAGTCATTTTTAGGATTTCGATTTGTTTCAAATTTGATCATGGACTCTCATGGAACAGGTGAGAACCAGGAAGTACTGGACAGGTGTTTCGTCCTAGTGTGGGGCTTCTCAGAGATACTCACTCACCGTTAACCAAACTCAGGAGATTCGGGTTACAAGTCAAGCTCGTAGACCATTCAGCCACTGGGATCAGACTCAACGGCCCATGAATTCGAGATGTCAGCAACGCTTCAACCAGGCAATGTCACCGATGATTATTCTTGCTCATGTTCTACCTGGTGGGACACACCGATCGCGACATCTCACTAGATGTTCAGGAAACATATCCATATAGCCACTCACCAGCGAGCATCAGACTGACTTGCAAGGGTTGGAGATGGAATCCATAGGCCATTGGTTCGAGCCACAGTGACTCGATGGTAAACGTGCTTGACCTGTAACAGGAAGGTCCTGCATTCTAATCCCGTGGAATAGGTAATGCCGCTGTGTTCCAAACAACGATGAAACAGCTGTCCAATACTCCCCCATTTCCAGTGGTTCTAAAGTTGACATCAGTTCGTGATCAAAGTTGATTTCACTGGATGCGTCAGCATCAAATATTTTAGCACACGCATTTATTTTGATCAAAAGTGTTTATAAATCCTGAGTCTTTCGTTTCCGATCACTGA
The DNA here is from genome assembly GCA_944472155.2 of Trichobilharzia szidati. Taxonomy (NCBI): domain Eukaryota; kingdom Metazoa; phylum Platyhelminthes; class Trematoda; order Strigeidida; family Schistosomatidae; genus Trichobilharzia; species Trichobilharzia szidati. Next base: position 154,287,976 of record OX235279.1, on the reverse strand, counting down.
AAATCCCTCACTACCTCACTGAAACATGAATTTCTGATAGAAACGCCTTTCCTTAGGCTAGAAACAGTCATATTTGAACTAGCTTTTCATTTAACAGCATTTTCACTACAATTTGTTGAACAGTTTTATCGCTAATATGAAACCTATTTCAAAACACCACCTTGCATTAATACATTCAGTGAAATGATTTGAATCTCTTCTGTTCTAAGACTTCAGTCGTCTGTTCAAATATTCACGAACTGGTAGTTCACTCGAAAGACTTACATTTCGATTGTAATGAATGCTAGGCGCAATGAGGTTTGTCAACTTAGCTGAAATTTCTATGAGGATGTACTTTACTCTAAATTCCTCCCTGGAAATGTTAAAAACTTTAAAAAATTCTGGGTGAAAATTGATAAATTCAGCAATTGATTAACAACAGGATATTTCACCGTCCTTGATCACTTCTTCATCAATACAAAAAGTTGAGAAATCTGGTCTGCTCAAAAGGACATGATTGTGTGCAATAATTTATGTTCGAAATATCATCCACTTGTCAATGTTGCATTACGTGATATATTCAAAATTAATTTATCTGGTGTGGTATTGTGCATACAGCACTTTCAATGAAGTGTTCGCTAAGGTTCGCAGGAATAAATGCGTATACACATATGGAGAGAAAAGGCGAAATGCAGTTGGTGAACTCAGTGCAAAGTGTTAACTATGAAACACCATACATCACATGCTGGCAAAATGGTCATAATCTCACCATCAGATATTCATACATTCGTTCAAAGACAGTTTTCAGTTCTGAAAAATAAGAAGACAAAATATATTCATGACACAATCCAGATTGGATGTAAGTCAATCTGCAGTTAACCCTTCAAGGATAATTTCACATTGACATCACATCGCTTACTACTGAAAGACAATAGCGCTAACAACAAAGTGCACGTGAATCCATCACCAAATTATGCCTAGTGTATTCAACTTTCCTTCCGTTTCTCATTCGAATTCTGCGCTTTGGCTGTGGTTTATGTCCACTAAGTTCATTGAGATGTAGACGCTGTCGTCTTATCCAATAGTGAGTATCAAGTGTAAGGGTAGATTTTTCTTTCAAATTTCATTGTACTCACCTGTATTTGTCTCATACTCTGCCATCTTCGCAAATCTTGTGGCTAGCAGGTTGTCTATTGTTAACATTTCTGAATGCGAGGAGAGGAAGAAAAACGGTAGATGGTTTTTAAATTTCGTGATGGAAACTCACAGTGTATGTATGTTTGAAAAGTGTCAATTTGAGGACAAATAGCATTTTCACGAGGTAATTCGACATTCATGTTCAAGCGATGCGACTGCAAAACCACTCTATTCTGTGGCGTCGTTTCACGAGTCAACCGGCATTGGTTGTAACATGACTACGTAAAAGGCCACCTGGCTAACGTTGTCATCATAGATTGACCATCCATTTGGTTGATAATTAAATGTTTATAAGCCGCATTTATTTAACATGATCTTTCCTCTAATGGTGTGCAGTTTTGAGTTACAGAAAATCTTGAGGAGTCGATCTGTGTTAGTTTATCATCGCATTTCAATGGATCGGCTCGAAGTGATATATTTTCTGGCAATAGAAAAGCAATTCGATCCGCCTAATCAGAGAGTGAGAGTACGACTCCAATGACATTGGGTAGTTTGTGTTTGGTTGTGACGATTGCTTGGTGCCCTTTGAACTAATCATAGTGTATAGCATGGGAAAAATATGTGTGGAATATTTATTCGAGGTGTTTAGGCTAGTAACTACCTGGTGCATTGTCAAGTGTCCAAGGAGAATGGCATTCATGAGGCAGCTGTGCATCTGTTAATTTGAGAGAAAAGAGACAGAATTGCTTGAGTCAGAAGCATGTATCGAAGTGACAAGTGAGGGTAAGTGCACTTTACAAATAGAAAAAATCAGCACAACTTCGTGTAGTATCATATGTGTCCGAACTGTTATTCATGTGTCACACGAGGATACCGTGATAGTAAGTAATTTTGAAACAATTTCCCCACTGATTATTTCATTTAGTGAAACAGCATTATTAACTTGACGATGTTTCGAAACAATTTGTTGTTCGTAACCACATCAACTACAACAGCACAAATTACAAACTGAAACCACTAACGTTTTCTTTATTCTTTCCTGTTACTCGCGAGAATAAAAGAATCTGCTAGGTGTTCACGACAGATGTCGAATCATTCCTATCTCCGGTATTCTCAGTTGATTACACACTGTTACATTAGACGTTAAGACCATCGCATTGTCTTTTCCTATTTTACTGTCATCTGTGATTGTACTTATCGCTTAATATGGTCCACTAGTCCAGCGTTTACTAGAGATTTACACTCTGATAATCTAAGTAATCCCGGTAGACAATTTCGATACACGTAAATGGCCTCACACAGTCGTTAAATTCCACTTTTTATTACTGTCTGTGAAGTTTCCTACGTAGGCTTTGGAAGGCTCCCTGTTTGTGTGGTAGCATTACTGGTATTGTCATCTTCGTGTGAATGTTTGTTATTCACTTCGCCTTTATTACTTGTTTTGCTCTTCTTCTTACAATCCCTTTTACACTCCCTGATTAAATTATCAGAATAATCACTAGTTGCTGAAGCAGCCCACATCCGTCTTGCTCTAAGCAGCACCTTCGAATTATATCCACCATACTGCACGTACTACAACAACACTTGCAAGAACAATGAGAAGCATTTGAAAAGCATGTGACATTCACCAAATACCTGGTCTGTGTGTCAACGTCAACGTTGCATTTCTGGAATTGTTTGATGCACCTGATGAATCTGAGAGGAAACAGGGAGGGAGAGATAGGATGGAAAACGCGACACGACAGTGAGAAAACGACTTGTTAATTTGGATAACATGGACAACATCAGTCACACAGTGATATGGGTATATCGTCGGATGAACAACAGAATGAAGGTATTGAAAAGAAACTTGACGTGCTTCAACATCTGCAGGGCAGCGAATGCACATCGAAGCGTCTTATGAAGTCATCTACCAGTAGAAATTAAAATTCAAGAGAATTCATTTCTATCCAACAATGAGATTCTGTGAGAATATACAACTGAAAACGTGCGCCGATTGCAAATGACCGTGAAAACGATAGTGTTTCACCTTCATGTGTGATAGACAAGGAACATGTATGTTTCCATCTCAAATGATGCCTTCAGTGAATATGCTGAATTCCACATTACATTTGATGAGTTTTTCATTTCGATATTGTCTTCGAACACATATTTAGTGTTTTTCACTGCGAGAAAATCACCAACTAAATACTGTCTAATACTTGCGTCAAGTCAATTTTAAGTATTTAAATGTTTACTTTGGAGAGCTCTGTCTGTTTTCTTAACAGTTTGAAATGCATAGGTAGTTCAATGGCTCAATTCTGGAATGCTGATCAGCCGACCACGTGGCTGGGGTTTCATCCCTAACTGACGCATTCATAAGACAGTCAAGCTTACAAGTCGACATTAAGACGGAAGAAGAGGAAAATTTGATAATCATGCTAGCAACGCTACTGCTGTTCCTGCTGCTCAAATATCAAAGCTTGAGGTCCTATACATTCCACTCGGAAGCCAACTGGATGAAAAACAAGATGATGTACTATGTGGTCGACGCTGAAGAACTTTTACTATGACTGTCCTCTTCATCGAGCAATTCCTTCTCTCAATGCAGCTAAAATTCATGGAAACACTGACTGGCTAACATTTGTCAACTAGTGTGTTTTACAAGATTACCCAATGATTTGTGAACTGAAGCAAAATGGAAAGGGAAATATACATGTATACACAAAATTAGAATAGAGCTCACTTCGATATCGACTTTGTAATTCTCTGTAGGAGTTGATGGAATTGTTGAATCTTCTGTGAAGTATTGCTAATAGATTGTGTAGAAATTGCATTTAGATCAGTTAGTGTAGTTCTACCAAAAGAAACATTGTGTTTGAATCAGACTGTTTACATAAAAATGGCACATAAGGTGGGAAATAGTTGCTTTTACAATTCTATACAGGGTGCCACCTCAGTGTTCTAAGTTATTATGCCTTCAGTTGCAAAGCTTCGCTGATACAGTTGCCAAAGTAAAATTGCAACACAGTTCAGAAGGCATTTGTCCACTCCTCCCACAATACATGGCTTGTAATTCCAACCTAGAATACCTATCTCTCCAGGTGACACTACTTATTTCACCTTCATAATCAACACCATACTGTGCTATAGTTTCATGTTTCAATCTTAGTTTCACAAGTTTATTACTTTTATTATCATCCCACTTGACTGCATTTGATTCGCTTGATCCACATTGTTTCAAATGTCTACGACTGATATTTTACTATCCAACTGTAAAGCTTGATGAGAATTTAACGAAAATACGTATTTGCCTAGATCACGTGCTTTACACACGTACACCCATATATATATATATATACATACATATATATATATTTATGAGCATACAGATGATTGTCTGATAAACCAATACGATTTTACAGGGCAAGTTGGTAACAGCGTTTATTTCCATTGGATACAGAATCACTGAAAACACCTGACTACTCACCGTGTTCAGTTGTCATGTTTTCCAATGCATCTGCAATATCTGAATGATTTTCGTTCAAGTTAGATATGGTTTGAAGACAATTGAGTAACATGGGTTATGAAGGATTAAACTACAAAATGAATTCCCCTTCTACAAAGGAACCAATACTTGAACAATTATGCTTTACATTTTGATGACGGGTCTGCTACATCAGGACGATTCAAGTCGACTGACGATTTGCAGCAATCAGGTATGCTGCTCATAATGCTGTTTGATTTAAGAGAAATGGAGTACACTGATGTGTTGAACTATGCTGACTGAAGGTAGATTTTGATTACCACATGAACACAACTATTGAGCTGTTCGTCAATACTGCAATGAAGTGACATCCACTCACGACTCGATGGAACTGTGGGAAAACAACTGGAAATAATATCACGGACAGTAGGAGAGTACACCTGAGCTAACTTGGCGACAGCTATATGTCAGATATTCCCCAATAATTATATCACTCAGTCAAAATTCAGTTATTCCTGGTCGGAGATGGGAAATAATTTCGGTGTGATGAATAGGTTGGAATAGTGTTTCCTATTTTCAGTGACTTCATTTCTAGGCCAATAAGGGATTCTGCTTCCTCCATGTTTGCTTTCCAATCTAGAGGTGAGAATCATTCGACAGACAACGTCTCCTCAATTTGAATGTAACCCACATGGATTTCAAATAAATTTAGTATTCTGAATACTTTTATTCAACTGAAAAGGCGCGTTTGATGTAGTTCTATCGAATGTAGAAAATAATCTGAATTTACTTGGAGGCATGGCTGATTCACTTTCGTTTTGTGAATATATCAATATATCAAAAGCATCTGACAAGTTATTCACCTTTGTACACTTTCATTCGATGCGTTTGCTCATATATCCTGTGTTTGCAGATTGTGTCTAAATTGTGAAACATTATTCTCACACAGAAATTATAACTTACACGTTTCAAAATCTGATATTTGACCACCTAGACGTTGACTTGTGAGATCTGAAACATGAAGAGACTGTTTGATACTTGGGTGATGTAAACGTGCATCGAGTTTTATGCTTTGTAAGTGCAGTAATCTCCAACGACTAGACAGCAATGCATAATTTAAATCGGGCGATAAATACTTCCTGTCCTTCAACCACAAATCATTTCTTTGACTTTAATATCACTCATCGTACTAAACATGTACGTTGCAGATTGGTGTATATTGACTACATGAATACAATCGTTCAACTACAATTGATGCGTAAGTGATGCACGTCAAATAAGTCAACTAGTATGCCAGGTGACGGACTGTATTGTTTTACATGAACTGACTACTGAATAATAACCATTCTCTCTGTCTCATCATCAATGCTGATACCATTCAGATTTGAAGTGTGATTACTAAATTAATTGCCACAAGGCTGTAATTCAATTAGTCACACACAACACACACAACACATATACATATACTGGAATGAAGGCATTACTTTAAATGTTACTAAAACGAGTAGTCAAAATGGGATTTTAGTTACTGAAAATCGTCGAGGCGGCTGACAGAAACACGTCGGCAGAATACAAGTTCATTCGAGCCAGTCCTGTGGAGAGATAAATTGTTTTAGGTGGACGAATGGATATATGTATGTAAAGGTGTAGAACGTAAACTGACTAATTCCTTCACATCTTCTCACTCGAACTTCCTTACTCTCACATCAGATGACGATTATTCGCCAGTAGCATTATATTCTGGAGCTGTACTCACTACAAATTCGCATAAAATGTGTTTCTCCAGAAAACACATTCACAATAAGCAAATTTAAATCTCCGGTTGTTTTCTGAATGTACACAAGAAACTAACAAGCATTAAGTATTCCCGAGTTTGCAGTACTCCCCTATTTTATCATGATTTTTCATGGGACCGGACTTGAAATGAAAACACCGTGTTCAAAATCGAACAATTTATGGTCAACTATCGGCTAACTGGAATGTATTGCAGGTAAATATGTTTCTATTTCGAAGATGTGTTTACACATATGTGATAAAAATTAACTATTCTCTTACTGCATTGATTCTCAATAGCTTCAATCACATCTCTTCTTGCACTGTTGATAACTAAATTAAGAGAAAGTGGAGTAACGTGTAACATGCTTCAGTCTGTATGAAGTCGTAGAAAGCAGCTCAGCGATAGAATAGAATCATAGATCACTGTGAATTTAGAGTCTTTGTGTAAGTGAGAGGAATCGACAACACGGAATTCACGTTTAGTTTTCGTATCAATAGAAAGAAGGTTAGTCAGCCAGTTATGTGTGCCGTTCGTCACAATAATCCGATCAACCATCTCCTGCTTACAGACGAATAGATGCAGTGGATTCTGAGCTTTGTGTCAAAACACTTCAAATAAATCTACTACGCTTGACTAGGATTATTTCAGTTGGAATCTGAAAATTAACTGTCTCAAGTGCATACATTTCTCCAGCAAGTTAGTATTCACACTAGTGATCATTACTTTGTGTCATCCGACCTTCCCTTTGTATTGTCTATGGATTTCGAGAAACACCAAGACATTTTCAACTGTGTCACGTGTAGGAATAGAGAGCTACATGAAATGACATTGGCTTTACACATCCAAATTCTTCTTCAAACTTCAGATGACAGTATGAATGAAGCATACTATGTTGTTTTATATTCTCATACATATTTTTAGCAAATAACATATTTTGAAGACTGCGGAATTGCAAACTCATAAAAGTGTTGTATGAAATTCGATGTGCAAGCAATAAGAATTCCCTAAACTGCTTCACTCATGTTATCCAGTGAAAAATTGAAAGTGATCAAAATTTCGAAGAGGCGAGTGATTAGCTGTTGAGGCTTCTACGACGAATTTCAGCAGACTTCCTTGTAAAACACTGAATCAATCAAACAGCATAAGAAAGCCATTCTCACGTTAATTCTAACTAAGAACTGAAGCAAACAATAGGCGTCACAAATGTGTATGCAGTTGTCATAGTCTTTTAATTCACCTATCAAAACATTCACGCAGCATCAACTTACGTCTCACTGATCCTAAAGCTAATAAAATAACAACAAATGCACAGAAAGCAGTTCAGTGTCAAACGATATTGCGTAGAGTAGGAGCAGAGTTGACTCTCGGATATTTTCGAGGTGATCAGAATAATCACATTGGCAGAAATGGAACACGAAATAGGAATAACATCAAGATATTGATGTTTTAGTCGATACAAACTGACGATCCCAAGGTAGACGAGTACACACACGTTTCAAGTGACTGAGAAATGAAGTTGGTATAGTGACTCAGCCAAGAAGTGTGAACTTAGTTACCCTTCTAGTCTAATCGATGTCTACATTTTCGCCACGTCTTCTAAAATGACGGGAAATTTACAACCAAGGCACCCAGAGATCGAATGACTCTTCCGAATTACAGTGAGGAGAAACACTGACTTTCATCAACAGTCTCAGTCTGTTATGTGCACATAAAACCATACAACCAAACAAATCATTACACGGGATGTTTATTTTGAACCAGTCTACCTCTTTTTATTCATCGATGCAAGATGAATTTCATACTCATCGATTGGTCCGTTCCAGTCTCACGAACTTCACGTCACAGTACGTGGCGTGATTATCACAGTGCCATTTTATATTTTGAATGAGTCCTACGAAAAAGTGCAACAAGAACTTAGGAATGGCTGAATGAAATTAAGCACTGTATTTCGTCAAATTTTCGTGCTGATAAGTAAATGGAATATAGACTGATCATACAACAGTAACTACGGATCAGTTTAACAATAGTCTGATAACAAATTCACTGACTGGCGAGCAATGAAACCTCGTGGTTGGGAACATTCTGTAGGTGAAATGGTGATTGCTTACACTAACTATAAAGAACGGTGATGTATTCACATTAGAAATGGTTAGTGACCGAGTAATCCAAGTCGGTTCAACTGTGAATATTTTGCAGTGGAAGACTTCAGGTAGCATATCTGTTCATGAAGATGGCAGGAAGCTTGAAGGAAATTTATGTGGACGCGACGAAGAGGAAGCATATATCTAGGTGTTTGAAAAAACAGCTGAACACAAAACCTCGATAAACACATGTGGGACACAATATGTCTCATCCATAGTAAAACAAATTATTATCACGAAACATAATACTGATACCAAACAGCCTTCAATACCATATTTAATAACTGATTTTGTTTAGATGGAAAAATACGCTGAGGCGGTGGCTGTTTGTAAGAATAATCCCCCCTGTATGTACAACACCAATTTATCACGAATACGTTTTATACTTCTCAGTGATTGAGAAACAAAAGGGTGTTGCTTTTCTGACATTTCTCTGTTTAGTGCTGATAGGTTTATTGAAGTCATATTAGATCAGAATGTGAAAAATATAAGATCATTTACAGTAATTTTAGCATAGTTCTCACGCGAGAAGTTATATAAAGTGAAAACTTACTAGTAGCTACAGATGAGCCTAGGAACAGACTGACAACAAATACACCGATTGGCAAGCAGTGAAGTTTCATGCTTATGAGTATGCTATGGCTAAACTCCTTTCTATTTATACAATCAGAGTTGAATGGACGTTTTCTAAAAACGTCGTGATTGGTAGACTGTACAGATTGTTTATACCAGCTACAGATTAGAAGGATTTCATCAAATGATGAGGCGCAAATGGAAGGTACAATTAAGAAGTTGAATTAAGAAAGGAAACCGACGAGAGTTGTGAAACTGCATTTAAATAAATGTTGTTCATTCACAGTCAGAAAGTCGAAATCGACTTTAAATTATAAGGATGACACAGTTACCGTAACAATTTATGAACATTGCACAGATTTGATTTTGGTTGATTAAACCAAGGATCATGGTACAGCGGAAATTTCATGGGCGAAACTTGTCTGTTCACCTGATATTAGACATGTGTAACTCAACATATCGTGAAGAGGTGAGATGACTGGCAGACACACTTTAACCATTGTAACTGAAAGTGGCTAAGTATGGTCTGAATGAAACCTTCAAATTCATAGAAAAAAGGAGAGGTCAGCGATAAAAAGGATGAATTCTGTGAATGTCGCCTCTCTACCCACCAACATCCACTTGATCATGAGACCATCGATCTAAATTGTGAATGTATTTTTCTAGGTACCCACTGCTGAACAATACAGGAACTGTTGTGTTGTTGTGTTATGAAGTTGTAGTTTCAGATTAGCAAGGAAATTTATTGCCAAGTAGAATGTGTGTCAATCGGCTTCCATTTCGACACTGTATTGACCGTCATATTTGGGAAAATGTTGTGGTGTAAATTCCACTGAAAATGTAATTAGTGGTCTCTTCTTCTACTCTAGACATACAGATGATACCTTTATTTTAAATAAGAATAAAACCAATTGTGAGGCTCTTCTCAAAGTATTCTACATCACTCACCCATAAATTGAATTCTCATTGGAGGCAGGATAACATAATCTTTTATAATTTTTCTCTGTCCTGCTAACAAGAGAACCAGATACCAGTGATAAGCGGACTATTTTCCCAATGATTTGCAGATACGCACATTACAGATATTTCGTTTCTCTAGCATACGAACGAAATCCCATCAGTACTATGACGTGTGCATCCAATGGAGATGCAGTCACTGAACTACTGGAGTGGAAACTCAGAAAAATAATAAATGGCTAAAGCATTGCATTCGAAATCAATCATTTATTAAATATTTCACACATTGAAGATAGTATTTACCGCTTCACTGTGTGATGCATCTTATAGACAAATTAATACAAATTAATTACACACCACCACAGTGCTCAAGCTTAACTTACACAAGTGTGTTAATATAACAATGTCTGAAACAAATCTATGCTTAAACGTCGCCACCGTTTGTTTGACTCCAGTGCAGGTAAAGAATAAGCTATGGATTCTGGCCAGTTCAGTGTGCATTTTTAACTATAACTGCTGTTGTACAGAGACTTCCATCGACTGAAGGACTTGGTGAGTCCCACGGTGCCTGCCTTTTGCCTGCGTTGTTGTCCATCGAGGTTAGGAAACAGAATCACAGGTCCATTAGGAATCGCATATCAACACGTATAGTCGGAGTTGACCAAGAAACTGTCACGATTTCAGCTTTTACCATTCTATACAAGGTACTAGGACAGTTCTCGAAGTATGTACGCCTTTGAGTAATACGCATTGCTAAGTCAGTTGAAAATAAATATTAGCCACCTAAACTGTATCTCGGAAAAGAGTCAATCTCTCCCATAACCTTCACTAAAATACCGGCATATGTTTTTCAAACGATACTGGATAGTTGCTAATATTATCTTAATTTGTACTATTATCTTCATAATTTAAATATTCCTCATTATGATTATTATAGTACGCATTTTTAAGCAAATACGTATTCCCCATAATTTCGCATCAAGCACTACAGTTACATTATAAAATTTCTTGTTTACGGATATTGAGTAGTCCTTCTGCGCTTTCTTTGTCATGTGTTTCTTGATAATATGTCAGGATACCTATTTTCAATCAAGGTATCATATACAATGCTTAATTCATCTTCACCTACTTCTTCTGAGCATACAGCTGTAACCCTGTGGCTGAGGGTCTTTACTAAATTTCTTTGTACTTGAGAGGAACGAAGCTGTGAAAATGTGTATGTTGTCCTGTCCATGTACTTTTCTTATGCAAATTTATTTTTACGCTACCATCTGGTTTTCTTGTAGGGAGGACATCCAGGAAGGCAACTCTGTTTTGGGATTCTTCTTCGCACGTGAATTTCATAGCAGAATGTACTTTATTGAATTCAGCTATTATTGTGTTCCTATCCGAATCATTATCACAAAGAATAAAGGTGTCATCCACATGCCGGCAATGAAAATGAGAATTTTCTGACATGGTTGTCTAAAGGTCCATTTTCTAGTTTACTTAGAAAGAAATCTATCGAAATAGGACCCAATAGGGAGCCGATCGCCATCTCTTCCAATTGTCTGTAAAGTGTGCCGTCAAATTTGAAATTTACATTCATGGTACACCTTAATAATAATTCTTTTATGATTTATGTTGGGATTCCAACATTTATCGACTGGTTATACACTTGTTCACATATGTAGTCAACTATTTCTACTAGAAATACATTTGTGAATAAAGATGTTATTTCCAAAGATATCATGGCTTTGTCCTTGATATTCATATCTTTGATTTTGTTTACAAACTAGAATACATCTTCAACGCTATATTTCACTAACTTCTAACTCAAAGGTTTGAGAATGTTTACTAACCATCTATCTAGTGCATGGTTTTTCGCTATGGAATTTTGCATATCAGATATTGGTCATAACGGTACCCCCGGTTTATGCACTTTAGGTAGGCTATACAATCTTGGCGTGTACGTGCCCGTCGGCCTGATTTCTTCATATAAACTTTCAGGAAATATTTGCTCCTACCTTAGTTTCTTCAAACGTCTTGTTAATTCGTTCTCTATTTTGTTATTGAAATCTTTCTTGAAACTTCTGTGTGTCCTTCAATATATCGTTCATCTTTTTAATATAGTCACTTCTATCCAGGAGGACTACTTCTGATCCTTTATCAGGGTTTGTGATTATCAGTCTCTCATTATTTATCAGTTTCTTTAGTTCTTCTCTGTGCTCCTTTCTCAAGAAACTTTGACTGTCACATTTGATGTCTTTGCACTGATAACAACAATCCACTAGACTGGATTTGAAGCGTTTTAGTTCCTCGGTGTGAGATGGAATTAGATCCTTTATTTGACTAAATAGGTTTTCAAATTCAATTTCATTATCTAAGTGATTCAGTCGTTTCGGTCTATCGCAAAATCTAAGGCCAAGGGAAAGTACTTCAAGTTGCACTTTATTTGATGTTATTTAAAAATTAATGTTGTTCATAACACCAATTCATTCACTTTAATGTATAAATAACTGTAGAACCTGATGACGAATTTATCGAAAAGAGTATTCTTTGTTCAGTAATCATTCTTTTGAAAATGTTCATAGGAATTTTTACTCAGGCAAATAAGTCAAAGTTAAAATAACAAGGGTGTATATATAAGAGAACAGATCAAATCTTTAACACACCTTGTCCAATCATGTCAATCATGAATAGACATCAAAGCAAAGTAAACCAAATTGCATGGACTGTGATCGACACGTGGCCACAGACTTATTATAAGCCCATATGAATTAGTTCGTAGAATTAATGTCAGTCAAAACTTTGGGCATTGTGGAATAGATCAAATAAATTATAATTATATTTCAATGGTTCACACACAATTATACGTTTTTGTTTTGGTAATATTTTGAAGTGATAATAAGAGTAATAATAATAATGAGTTAATTCATGCAAGTGTTTGTACAATCTAGGTAGTCAGTCGGTGTGATTATGTGGGTGGAATTTGCATGCTTGCAGGAATAAAGGATGGAATATTGATTGTCCATTAACGAATGGATAATAGTGTTTGGTCTTATAAAAAATTGTGAAACTAAAACTAAAATATTCTGCTTTAGTAAAATATGATATTGGTAATAAAGTTAACACTACAATTTACTACAACTTTCCAACACTGATAACTGGACAACGAATGCATTTTTCGACAGCTTCTTCATAGGTTCTACATTTATATATCCATAATTATGAAAGAATTATTCATATTGACAGTATAAACGTTTTTTAAAGTAGGATCGAAACACTGACTCCAAAACTCCCAGAGATGGAGGCGAATAGATTGTTAATAGATTATCGTCGAATACACGTGTATGTGGTAATATGTATAACAGTAACACCAAAATGAACACCACTTATTCAAAATAAATGATTGTGAATAACAACGAATATGTAGAAATTGGATCTTATGCGTGATGTACACACATTAAATTCTATTCAGATGATCACAAACTTCATGTGGTAATCTCCAGGACAGGAGATAAAATGGGGTAGAAGTTCATGTGCCTGTATGTGTGTTTGCAGTGTGTAAGTTAAAGACTAAGTTTATTATTATTATTGTTCACTTAGGTTCCGAGTGCAACATAGAGCTTAAACAACACATCTCCACTTTCTTCTATTCTCTGCTGTCCTCTTCATCTGGCTCCAAGTTTGACCATCATCGCTCATCTCCTCCTCACCACACGATCACCTCCATGTCACACTCGTGCCGACAACCCACTCGAGCACTGGTCTGCATTGCGCGCGATGTCATTCGATGGCCTCCACAATGTATGCCTATTACATCCTCATTTCTTCTGGATGTCTGTTGAGCCACCAGCTCCTGGTTGATTTGTTATCAGTTACTTCTAGCTGATTAATACTGGCCGGCCATTTGATCTACAGTATGGATCCACTGAGGCCAGTTATTGATAAAAGTCTGCCAATGTTTGTTGGAAATCGTCTTCGTGACACGCCGGTCAAGTTTCTGACCCATACAGAAGAACTGACTGACTTCACACATGAGTTGAAAATCCGAGTCTTATTGTTTATGCGGAGTACAGAAGATTTCCAGTCTCTTTTCAAGTTGGTGAATGCGTACCTTGCCTTTCCGATTCTGGATGGACAGCTTTGACATCTTCATCCGTTCCAATTGTGGTTATAACCGTGCTTACTAGATAATTGAAGGAAGCAACCTCTGTCAAATCTCTTCCGTTGGGTTGGTTATCCTTCATCACCTCCGTCTTCTCCATGTTCACCCGGAGACTTGTCTTCGCTGGCTGCTCCCTAGGCTAGTTTGTTGCCTTTCACCTGCAAGTATTCGAGTTTGTGTGACATTAAACATAAGTCATCTGAGAAATCCAGATCTTCTAGAGTCTCCTTATCGGTCAGTGCAGTGTATTCCTGTCTACTGACTCACAAAGCAGAGTCTAACGCATAATCCAATCAATCACAATTAGTAGTATCATCGGTGGTAATAGGCGACCAGTTTGTATTACTCCTGTATTCACTCCGAACGCCACCAAACCCTTCCGACTGGAATTCAGTAGCTTGACCGTGTTCAAGGTTTCTGCTTTCATCGGAGGACTGGTATTCATTGGCAGGCAGTTCTGTGCGTGCTTTTGTTGTTGGTGTATTTCTGCACGATTTGCAGTTGATGGTCGATTCAAGAGTACTTTGTAGTGATCAGTTCATTGTCTTACTTGTTTATCCTCCTTGGTAATCAGATTCCCTCGACCATTATTCATAGGTCTCACCTACGTTGACGTCTTCCCGGATACAGAAGTGATTTTCTGATATAATGTTCTGATGTCTCCTTTGCCTGTGGCCTGCCTCTTCTACTTCAGTTGCCAGTCAATGTGCCGTGAAATTGTCTTTTGTCTTTCCTAGCACTCTTCTTCACTTATCTATTCATTTCAGTATGCGTCTCTGTGAACTTAACTCCTCCTTCTGTTGCCCATCTTTGCATTGAGTCATCTTCTCTTTCACCATCCTCCTCTCCTCTCTTCTATTAGCTTCCAGGTAGGTGTCCGTGGGGAGTCAATCCTTGTCCTGTGGCTTCTTTCTTTCTAGAACAGTTATACACGTTTCCTTAAACATCACATTCAGAAAGTTCCAATGTTCTTATACACAGGTTTCTTCAGTGATCCCACATAGTTTGTCCCACTTTGCTCTGATCTGATCTGAAGCAAAGGCGTCTATTGTAGTTTTTGCCTTCAGTTTCTGAATGTTGAACTTGAATTACAGTGGCCTATCTCCATTGTTCTGAAGGATTTCAAATTCACTTTGAGGGTTCCTTGGATTGGATGATGGTCTGAGTCCACATCTGCTCCTCTTCTCAAATTCATTTCCAGCAGACTGCGTCTCCTTCTCATTGAGATTGAGATAAAGTATATCTGGTTTGTGTCCGTCGGACAAAATCAGTGTTGCTTTTTGTACATCCTTGTGATTCTACACGTTGTCTCACATTACCAAATCATTGAATGCGCGGAAGTCTCCGAATAATTATCCGTTGACATTCATTTTGGCAGGTGAGAGCTTCTCGACACATGTTAATTTCTCTCCCCGTATTATCTGATTCCATGAGAAGTTTGATGTCGTCATTTGGCATGTTGTCCATTACTGTTTATAGTTGTCTCTAGACATCGTACTTCTAATCCACTGGGTCTGCGTTGTTTCGAACAGTGTGCGTAGCACTAGAAAATTGTGACCTTCCATCGTTTTCAAGTAAATCTTGCAGTCATGACTCTGAATAAAATGATTTCCAAATGAATAAGAGCTTTGGCCAAAGCTGGAAAAATCCCCATAGAAAAAACTGTCGCAGTCTTCACAGTGAAGATGTCAAGGTGACCGAAATTTAGTAGATTACGGACTCTCCAGTTAACAATTATGGTAGTACACATCAATTCCATTCACTCTCCCAGATTCCCAACATTAATTTATCATATATTCTCAGGTTTCAGAAACCTGCATAGACTTCTCAGCCAGCTTCGTACATTGTACGGACATTCCAAGTCCCATTACTTATTCTTGCTTTCATCGAGAGAAAACATATATGCTGCCTGGATTTACGAAGGCTTTTACCAACTCGTGTCATTTCGACTTCAAAATTCCAGTGGAGCATAAGTTATTTTTCGAAATTTGTTTGATCTTTAATGTATTTCTTATGCGTTGAAGATTCTACAACAGTTTCAAAGCTCTTTTGGAGGCAAGATTGCCAGTCACACACACAACACTCACTTTTCACACGGACTTCGTACCGGCTAGAATACTACCAAGCTAGTTAACTTGGCGAGGTTATCGAGCAACTAGGGACTGCAATCATTGAATATAAATGCGTTAAGCACATGCGGGAAAAAATGGTTGGGCGAACAACTTCTGCAAACAGAATTCAGGTTACTCTATATCAATATCCTTATCTAGTCTACCAGTTAAGTCGCATTTGTGTTTACTGATAAGATCCGTTCAGCATTGGTCATATCCTTTGTAACTGAATGACTTCACCTTACTCCTTACCGTCTCTTAAATTACTATGTCACCAAATATTAATGGATATTTCCCCCAATAAGTAAAACAAATATATTATCGAGTGTCCAAATTACTCACCTTATCATTTTAGAATCAAAAAGTAATTAACGTGAAAATATAAATAATTTCCACAGTGCAGTATGAATCTCAATACTGGCTACCTCACACAGGCAAAAACGTCTTTAAAGAGAACTCTGGATACTCTACTTCAATAGCTCTGGCTCTAGCAGTACTAAAGAGTCAAACAAGTGGTGATTGTAGGAGTATACGCTTCACCTTACAGATTACTGTGAAGGAGATGGTACAAATGAGACGAGCCCCATCGACTACATGTCCTATGTAGAAGTGGTCAAATACTGCCTGATTGGCTGTCTAGGGTAAACTCTGTGCAGTCAGTGTGTAGAACACTTGGATTTATGTCTTGTCTATTACAGTTGCCATTTATCACAAATTGTTGAAGCTAAGTATGCAAAAGCAACTCTGCTTTCACAAACACAGATTCCATACAGGCTGTTTGGACTCATTCAGTTGTCCACTTATAAATAACTGATCAGGTAATATCACCATCACCACTCACGCATTATGGGTTGTATGTCGAAGTGCATGCTAGATTAACCAAGTGTGTAATTTAGTGATACAAATGTGTTGTCGAATATAATACAGAAGCCTATATTAATCCTCATTACTAAAAGTCGCAAAAGGTGAATAATAAATGTTAATAATTTCTAGTGAATTTGAAGCCCCCAAATTTTAAAATATCGCATTGTTCTATGTAGTCTACGCCAATTCGCAGTGAATACGTGCCTGTTGAAAATAAAATGTCACAAAGTTTATAGAATTAACTCTTTGAAAGGACGGCGCAATTATCCATTATGACATTCTCTGTGAGTACATACAATGTGAGGTGAATTATTGGAATTTTATCAGTCTGTTATTCCTGTTATTGTTATAATTATTATTGTTCTGATAACAGACAACAGATAAATATACATATGGTGCACTTTTTCTTTCAATAATGCGTTGAACCTATTACTTTCGGTCAGAGTACACAGTCAGATAAGAAATTTGAAATGGTCTGGTTAAACAATAAATTACATTCTATGGAATGCTAACCACCCACGCCAATCTAGTGAGGTTCATTTCCGCATTTATTATCATGGTCACTTTTCATAATTGAAAGATATTTTTACCAGGATTCAACATGGGTCTTTGTTATCCAACGAAGGTTCTTTTGAGTAAGATGGAGTTTAGATGATCGAATTGTTTCAAGAATTGCCTTGGTAAACAACCTGTTTGCAGACACTGTTTGTAGAAATTGATCTTTGTCGGCTCTCTCGCTATTCTGCATCGCAAAGTCACGACCTGATTCAGTGACTTAATACTTTTGGCAGGGAGGCGTCTTTTCAAAGATTTCATGCATTTAGGTCCCTTGATAAATTTTGATAGAGAAAGAAAGACCGAATTTGCACTATCAAATGATATCATTCTAATTCACAGGTTCTCATCAGCTGCAAACTACGTGAAATTACAATGGTAAAATGGAATTACTTAATGTCACAGTGCACAAGTACCACATGTAAACTAATATGAGGAAACATACTTACATCAGTTGACCTATCGAGTCAAGGTGCACCGATAGTCTTAGGGACTAAACTATTGTCTATACAATATTAGGATTCGCCTAAATAGACAGCCAGTATACTGAATATCAGAGAGCTGAGAAGGTGAGATCAGTGGATAGCCGAAAGTTGTATATGATACTATGGGACAGTCAAAGGAGATGTTCTTAATTACTATATACAATGTGTTATTGAAAGTCATCGTCGAATACACGACCTATGAATTGTGAGACATGTCAATGTATTCATGAGGAGTTTTGCATTCACTTCTCAAATTGCTTGTATACTGAAATCTCGATGAATATTTACTCTGTATAGCAAAAACTAATAATTACGCAGAATTTTATTAATAAAAATGAGTATCACTGGCATCTGATTCTTTGTGCAAGTCGGAAACGATGTAGTGGCAAACGTTTTTGAACGCACACAGAAATATTCTTGAGATCAGAAAACAGCACACAGTTTCACTGAGAAATCTTAACATCTCCTTTTTCCTAAGTCTAGAATATGAAGCTCTTCGAAGAGAGAATTATCTCAGTACAAGTCAGAAAGCACTAAGTCAAATCATTTACACAGTGGTTGCTAAACAATTTCACTTTCATCTATAAAAGTCAGATGAAGTCAGATATGAAAAGTGACCATGATAATAAATGCGGAAATGAACCTCACTAGATTGGCGTGGGTGGTTAGCATTCCATAGAATGTAATTTATTGTTTAACCAGACCATTTCAAATTTCTTATCTGACTGTGTACTCTGACCGAAAGTAATAGGTTCAACGCATTATTGAAAGAAAAAGTGCACCATATGTATATTTATCTGTTGTCTGTTATCAGAACAATAATAATTATAACAATAACAGGAATAACAGACTGATAAAATTCCAACAATTCACCTCACATTGTATGTACTCACAGAGAATGTCATAATGGATAATTGCGCCGTCCTTTCAAAGAGTTAATTCTATAAACTTTGTGACATTTTATTTTCAACAGGCACGTATTCACTGTGAATTGGCGTAGACTACATAGAACAATGCGATATTTTAAAATTTGGGGGCTTCAAATTCACTAGAAATTATTAACATTTATTATTCACCTTTTGCGACTTTTAGTAATGAGGATTAATATAGGCTTCTGTATTATATTCGACAACACATTTGTATCACTAAATTACACACTTAGTTAATCTAGCATGCACTTCGACATACAACCCATAATGCGTGAGTGGTGATGGTGATATTACCTGATCAGTTATTTATAAGTGGACAACTGGATGAGTCCAAACAGCCTGTATGGAATCTGTGTTTGTGAAAGCAGAGTTGCTTTTGCATACTTAGCTTCAACAATTTGTGATAAATGGCAACTGTAATAGATAAGACATAAATCCAAGTGTTCTACACACTGACTGCACAGAGTTTACCCTAAACAGCCAATCAGGCAGTATTTGACCACTTCTACATAGGACATGTAGTCGATGGGGCTCGTCTCATTTGTACCATCTCCTTCACAGTAATCTGTAAGGTGAAGCGTATACTCCTACAATCACCACTTATTTGACTCTTTAGTACTGCTAGAGCCAGAGCTATTGAAGTAGAGTATCCAGAGTTCTCTTTAAAGACGTTTTTGCCTGTGTGAGGTAGCCAGTATTGAGATTCATACTGCACTGTGGAAATGATTTATTTTTTCACGTTGATTACTTTTTGATTCTAAAATGATTAGGTGGGTTATTTGGAAACTTGATAATATATATGTTTTACTTATTGAGGAATTCTGAATTGAGTAAGGTGAATTCATTCAGTTACAAAGGATATGACCAATGCTGAACAGATTTTATCAATAAACACACATGCGACTTTACTGGTGCACTATATGAGGATATAACCGGAATTTTATTTTTAGAATTTGTTCGCCCAACCATTTTTTCCCGCCTGCGCTTGACGCATTTATGTATAATGATTGCAGTCCCTAGTTGCTCCAAAACCTCGCCAAGTTAACTAGCTCGGTAGTATTCTAGCCGGTACGAAGTCCGTGTGAAGAGTGAGTGTTGTGTGTGTGACTGGCAATCATGCCTCCAAAAGAGCTTTGAAACTGTTGCAGAAACTTCAACGCATAAGAAATATATTGTAGATCAAACAAATTTCGAAAAATAACTTATGCTCCACTGGAATTTTGAAGGCCAAATGACGCAGGTTGATGAAAGCCTTCGTAAATCCAGTCAGTCCATATGTCTTCTCTCTATGGCTGAGAAGGCTATGCAGGTTTTGGCAAACTGAGAAGATATGATAAATTAATGTTGGGTATCTGGAAGAGTGAATGGAATGGATGTTTACTACCATTATTGTCAACTGGAGAGTCCGTAATCTACTAAATTTCGGTCACCTTGACATCTTCACTGTGAAGACTGCGACAGGTTTTTCTATGGGGATTTTTCCAGCTTTGGCCAAAGCTCTTATTCATTTGGAAATCATTTTATTCAGAGTCATGACTGCAAGATTTACTTGAAAACGATGGAAGGTCACAATTTTCTAGTGCTACGCACACTGTTCGAAACAACGCAGACCCAGTGGATTAGAAGTACGATGTCTAGAGACAACTGTAAACATTATTAGACGACCTGCCAAATGACGACATCAAACTTCTCATGGAATCAGATAATACGGGGAGAGAAATTAACATGTGTCGAGAAGCTCTCACCTACCAAAATGAATGTCAACGGATAATTATTCGGAGACTTCCGCGCATTCAATGATTTGGTAATGGGAGACAACGTGTAGAATCACAAGGATGTACAAAAAGCAACACTGATTTTGTCCGACGGACACAAACAAGATAGAATTTACCTCAATCTTAATGAGAAGGAGATGCAGTCTGCTGGGAATGAATTTGAGAAGAGGAGCAGATGTGAACTCGGTCCATCATCCAGTTCAAGGAATCCGCAAATTGAAACTTAATTCCTTCAGAACAACTGGAGATAGGCCACTGTAATTCAAGTTTAACATTCAGAAACTGAAGGCTAAAACTGAAATCGATATAATAGAGAAGATTTGTAGCTCAGGTGGATGATTTTGGTGTGGCTGTGTTCTCTGAGCTGGATGGTTTGGTTGCGAAGCTTTCTTTGCTCTACTGAGCAACATCTTCAGCGCATACTTCGATGTGAAGTGAGCTTTTAGAATTCTCTATGAGTTTATTAGTCATCTCTTCTAGTAACCTTGAGCGTGATTGGTTGTTTTCGTGTGACATTTCATCCCCTAGTTTGCTTGTCTCGATGCTGGCTGCTTCTTTGGTCTGAATGTCGTTAGTCATTCCTTCTGCTAACCTTGAACGTGATTGGTTGTTTTTGTGTGACTTCTCATTTTCTAGTTCACTTGTTTTGGTGTTGACTGTTTCCTTGACCTGAAGTTTGACTTTGTTTTTGTGTGAATTTCTTCGTATGGATTGGTATATTTTGTCAATCTCTATGTGTCTATTGATTGCTGATTCATCTGAATACCAGGCCTCTAGGAATTCTCTGGCATTTTTGCAGTCCCCTTTGTCTAAGATTTGAACATTGTCCCAGTCGAATTGGTGCCCGTGGTTGTCTGCATGTAGTGATATGAGGGAGTGTATGTCGTGTCTTTTGACAGCTAGTTTGTGTTCGTGAATGCGAAGACGAAGAGGGCGTCCACTTTGACCAATGTAATGTTTGTCGCAGTCGTTGCAATTTATCTTGTAGATGACGTTAGTTTTGTCTTCTTTTGCCGTTGAGTCCTTTGGCTTACATAGAACTGAGTGTAGTGACTTTGTTGGTTTATGAGCGACATCAATTCCAAAAGGTTTGAATAGTCTTGCAGTGATTTCGGAGATATCTTTTATATATGGTAGGACGACTTTCTTTGTGTTTTCGCTGGTGGCCTTTGATTTGGTTGGTTGAGCTGGGGGTAGATGTTTTTTGATGAAGTTTCGTGGGTATCCATTTCTTTGGAAGACGTCCATAAGATGATTTTCTTCAATTTTCCTCAAGGCGGGAGTGCTGCAATGAGTCCTGGCTCTCTTGAACAATGTACGTATGCAGCTAATTTTGTGTGATGTTGGGTTGTTACTGTTGTAATTGAGTATTTGATCCGTGTGCGTTGGTTTTCTGTATACTTGGGTTTCTAATTTTCCTGTAGTTGTTCGTTTGATTAAGACGTCTAAGAATGGGATTTTGTTTTCATATTCTTCTTCTCTTGTGAATTTGATGTCGTTGAAGGTGTTGTTTATTATGTTGTGGGTATTGTCTAAGTTTTCTCTTTTGATTATCACGAATGTATCATCTATGTAGCGTATCCAAAACAAGTGAACTAGAAAATGAGAAGTCACACAAAAACAACCAATCACGTTCAAGGTTAGCAGAAGGAATGACTAACGACATTCAGACCAAAGAAGCAGCCAGCATCGAGACAAGCAAACTAGGGGATGAAATGTCACACGAAAACAACCAATCACGCTCAAGGTTACTAGAAGAGATGACTAATAAACTCATAGAGAATTCTAAAAGCTCACTTCACATCGAAGTATGCGCTGAAGATGTTGCTCAGTAGAGCAAAGAAAGCTTCGCAACCAAACCATCCAGCTCAGAGAACACAGCCACACCAAAAACCAAAACTAAAATAGACGCCTTTGCTTCAGATCAGATCAGAGCAAAGTGGTACAAACTATGTGGTATCACTGAGGAAACCTGTGTAGAAGAACATTTGAACTTTCTGAATATGATGTTCACGGAAACGTGCATAACTGTTCTAGAAAGAAAGAAGCGACAGGACAAGGAATGACTCCCAACGGATACCTACCTGGAATCTAATAGAAGGGAGGAGAGGAGGATGGCGAAAGAGAAGATCACACAGAGCAGAGATGGGCAACAGAAGGAGGAGTTAAGTTCACGGAGACGCATACTGAAATGAATAGATAAGTGAAGAAGAGTGCTAGGAAAGACAAAAGACAATTTCACGGTACATTGGCTGGCAACTGAAGTAGAACAGGCATGCAGCAGGCAAAGGAGACATCAGAACATTATATCAGAAAATCACTTCTGTATCCGGGAAGACTTCAACGCAGGTGAGACCAATGAATAATGGTCGAGGGAACCTGATCACCATGGAGGATAAACAAGTAAGACAATGAACTGATCAATACAAAGGACTCTTGAATCGACCATCACCTGCAAATCGTGCAGAAATACACCACCAACAAAAGCACGCACAAAACTGCCTGTCAGTGGATACCAGTCCTCCGATGAAAGCAGAAACCTTGAACACGGTCAAGCTATTAAATTCCAGACGGAAAGGTTTGGCAGCGTTCGGAGTGAATACAGGAGTAATACAAACTGGTCGTCTATTATCACTGATGATACTACTAATTGTGATTGATTGGATTATGCGTTAAACTCTGCATTGTGAGTCAGTAGACAAGAGTACTCTGCACTGACCGATAAGGAGACTCTAGAAGGTCTGGATTTCCCAGATGACTTATGTTTAATTTCACACAAACTCGAATACTTGCAGGTGAAGGGCGACAAACTAGCCTAGGGAGCAGCCAGCGAATACAAGTCTCCGGGTGAACATGGAGAAGACGGAGGTGATGAAGGATAACCAACCCAATGGAAGAGATTTGACAGAGGTTGCTTCTTTCTCTTATCTAGTAAGCACGGTTATAACAACATTTGGAACAAATGAAGATGTCAAAGCTGTCCATCCAGAATCGGAAAAGCATGGTACGCATTCACCAACTTGGAAAGAGTCTGGAAATCTTCTGTACTCCGCATAAACAATAAGACTCGGATTTTCAACTCATGTGTGAAGTCAGTCAGTTGTTCTGTATGTGTCAGAAACTTGACCGGCGTGTCACGACGACGATTTCCAACAAACATTGGCAGACTTTTATCAATAACTGGCCTCAGTGGATCCATACTATAGATCGAATGGCCAGCCAGAATGAATCAGCTAGAAGCAACTGACAGCAAATCAACCAGGATCTGGTGGCTCAACAGACATCCAGAAGAAATGAGGATGTAATAGGCAAACATTGTGAAGGCCATCGAATGACATCCCGTGCAATGCAGGCCAGTGCTCGAGTGGGTTGTCGGCATGAGGGTGACATGGATGTGATCGTGTGGTGAGGAGGAGATGAGCGATGATGGTCAAACTTGGAGCCAGCTGAAGAGGACAGCAGAGAATATAAGAAAGTGGAGATGTGTTGTTTAAGCTCTATGTTGCACTCGGAACCGAAGTGAACAATAATAATAATAAACTTAGTCTTCAACTTACACACTGCAAACACACATACAGGCACATGAACTTCTACCCTATTTTATCTCCTGTCCTGGAGATTAGCACATGAAGTTTGTGATCATACGAATAGAATTTAATGTGTGTACATCACGCCTAAGATCCAATTTCTACATATTCGTTGTTGTTGACAATCATTTTTTTTGAAAATGTGGTGTTCATTTTGGTGTTACTGTTATACATATTACCACTTACACGTGTATTGGACGATAATCTATTAATAATCTATTCGCCTCCATCTCTGGGAGTTTTGGAGTCAGTGTTTCGATCCTACTTTAAAAAACGTTTTTACTGTCAATGTGAATAATTCTTTCATAATTATAGATATATAAATGTAGAACCTAATGAAGAAGCTGTCGGAAAATGCATTCGTTGTCCAGTTATCAGTGTTGGAACGTTGTAGTAAGTTGTTAACTTTATTGCCAATATCATATTT
The DNA here is from genome assembly GCA_944472155.2 of Trichobilharzia szidati. NCBI lineage: Eukaryota > Metazoa > Platyhelminthes > Trematoda > Strigeidida > Schistosomatidae > Trichobilharzia > Trichobilharzia szidati. The sequence goes on along the minus strand of OX235279.1, from coordinate 154,263,063 downwards.
GACTAAAGCAGAATATTTTAGTTTTAGTTTCACAATTTTTTGTAAGACCAAACACTGTTATGCATTCGTTAATGGACAATCAATATTCCATCCTTTATTCCTACAAGCATTCAAATTCCACCCACATAATCACACTGACTGGCTACCTAGATTGTACAAACACTTGCATGAATTAACTCATTATTATTATTATTATTATCACTTCAAAATATTATCAAAATAAAAACGCATAATTGTGTGTGAACCATTGAAATATGATTATAATTTATTTGATCTATTTCACAATGCCCAACAGTTTGATTGACATTAATTTAATTACGTGTTATTCTTGTAAAATTAATTTATTCTATCCATTTCTACTTTTTAAATGTGTATTGATTTTCTGCGTTAATTATCTACCCATTGACATTTCGACACTGTTTAAATATTGTTAACAAACATATCACCACTTGTTTGGTAAATCGTTGTGTATTGTAAAAATGCTATATATATTAGAGTAGAGCCAGAGATGAGGATCTATTTGAAAAGTAAATATTTCTTCGCTCAATCTTTTGTGTTTTTCAAATGTCTAAATGGGGATATTTTCTATATTGACATTAATTCTACGAACTGATTCATATGGGCTTATAATAAGTCTGTGGCCACGTGTCGATTACAGTTCATGCAATTTGGTTTACTTTGCTTTGATGTCTATTCATGATTGACATGATTGGACAAGGTGTGTTAAAGATTTCATCTGTCCTCTTATATATACACCCTTGTTATTTTAACTTTGACTTATTGGCCTGAGTAAAAATTCCTATGAACATTTTCTAAAGAATGGATACTGAACAAGGAATACTCTTTTCGATAAATTCGTTATCAGGTTCTACAGTTATTTATATATTAAAGTGAATGAATTAGTGTTATGAACAACATTAATTTTTAAATAACATCAAATAAAGTGCAACTTGAAGTATTTTCCGTTGGCCTTAGATTTTGCGATAGACCGAAACGAGTGAATCACTTAGATAATGAAATTTAATTTGAAAACCTATTTAGTCAAATAAGGGATTTGATTCCATCTCACACCAAGGAACTAAAACGCTTCAAATCCAGTCTAGTGGATTGTTGTTATCAGTACAATAACAGTAAATGTGACAGTCAAAGTTTCTTCAGAAACGAGCACAGAGAAGAACTAAAGAAACTGATAAATAATGAGAGACTGATAATCACAAACCCTGATAAAGGATCAGGAGTAGTCCTCCTGGACAGAAGTGACTACATTACAAAAAAGATGAACGATGTATTGAAGGACACACAGGAGTTTCAAGAAAGATTTCAATAATAAAATAGAGAACGAAGAAACAAGACGTGTGAAGAAACTAAGGTAGGAATAAATATTTCCTGAAAGTTTACGTAAAGATATCAGGCCGACGGGCACGTACACGCCAAGATTGTATAGCCTGCCTTAAGTGCATGAACCGGGGTTACCGTTATGACCAATACCTGATATGCAAAATTCCATAGCGAAATACCATGCACTAGATAGATGGTTAGTAAACATTCCCATACCTTTGCATGAGAAGATAGTGAAATATAGCGTCGAAGATGTATTCTAGTTCGTAGACAAAATCAAAGATATGAATATCAAGGAATAGCCGTGATATCTTCGGAAATAACATCTTTATTCACAAATGTATTTCTAGTAGAAACAGTTAACTACATATGTGAACAAGTGTATAACCAGTCGATAAATATCGGAATCCCAACAAAAGTCGTATAAGTCGTATTATTATTAAGGTGTACCATGAATTTAAATTTCTATTTTGACGGCACACTTTACAGACAAATGGAAGAGGTGGCGATGGGCCCCCTATTGATTCCTATTTCGATAGATTTCTTTCTAAGTAAACTATAAAATGACCTTTAGATAACCATGTCAGAAAATTCTCATTTTATTGCCGGTATGTGGATGACACCTTTATTCTTTGTGATCATGATTCGGACAGGAACACAATAACAACTGAATTCAATTAAGTATATTCTGCTATGAATTTCACGTGCGAAGAAGAATCCCAAAACAGAGTTGCCTTCCTGGATGTCCTCTCTACAAGAAAGCCAGATGGTAGCGTAAAAACATATTTGCATAAAAAAGTACTTGGTGAGGACAACATTCACATTTTCACAGCTTCGTTCCCCTCAGGTACGAAAGAAATTTAGTAAAGACCCTCAGCCACAGGGTTACAGCTGTATGCTCAGAAGAATATCGGTATCCTGACATATTATCAAGAAACAAATGACAAGAAAAGCGCAGAAGGACTACTCAATATCCGTAAACAAGAAATTTTATCATGTAACTGTAGTGCTTGATGCGAAATTATGGGGAATATGTATTTGCGTACTATAATAATCATAATGAGGAATGTTTAAATTATAAAGACAATAGTACAAATTAAGATAATATTAGCAACTATCCAGTATTGTTTGAAAAACGTATGCCGGTATTTTAGTGAAGGTTATGGGGGAGATTGACTCTTTTTCGAGATACAGTTTAGGTGGCAAATATTTTGTGTCAACTGACTTAGCTATGCGTACATACCTCGAGAACTGTCCTAGTGCCTTGTATAGAATGGTAAACGCTGAAATTGTGACAGCCTCTTGCTCAACTCCGACTATACGTGTTGATATGCGATTCCTAATCGACCTGTGATTCTGTTTCCTAACCTCGATGGACAACAGCGCAGGCAAAAGGCAGGCACCGTGGGACTCGCCAAGTTCTTCAGTCAATGGAAGTTTCTATACAAGAGCAGTTAACGTTAAAAATGCACACTGAACTGGCCAGAATCCATATCTTATTCTTTACCTGCACTGCAGTCAAATAAACGGTGGCGATGTTTAAGCATAGTTTTGTGTCAGACAATGTTTTATTAACACACTTGTGTAAATCTTGAGCACTCTGGTGGTGTGGTGTTATTAATTTGTATTAATTTGTCTATAAGATGCATCACACAGTGAAGTGGTAAATGCTATCTTCAATGTGTGAAATACATAGTAAATGATTGATTTCGAATGCAATGCTTTAGTCATTTATTACTTTTCTGAGTTTCCACGCCAGCAGTTCAGTGACTGCATCTCCATTGGATGCACACGTCATAGCACTGATGGGATTTCGTTCGTATGCTAGAGAAACGAAATATCTGGAATGTGCGTATCTGCAAATCATTGGGAAAATAGTCCACTTATTAATGTTATCTGGCTCTCTTGTTAGCAGGACACAGAAAAATGTTATAGTATTATGTTATCCTGTCTCGAATGGGAATTCAATTTATGGGTGAGTGATGTAGAATACCTTGAGAAGAGCCTCATAATCGTTTTTATTCTTATTTAAAATAAAGTTATCATCTGTATGTCTAGAGTAGAAGAAGAGACCACCAATTACATTTTCAGTATTATTTGTACAATGATTTTCTTCTCAGATGTGACAGTGTCAAAATGGAAGCCAATTGACACACATTCTACTTGGCAATAAATTTCCTTGCTAATCTGAAACTACAACTTCATAACACAACAACACAACAGTTCCTGTATTGTTCAGCAGTGGGTACCTAGAAAAATACATTCACAATTTAGATCGATGGTCTCATGATCAAGTGGATGTTGGTGGGTAGAGAGGCGACATACACAGAATTCATCCTTCTTATCGCCGACCTCTCCCTTTTTCTATGAATTCGAAGGTTTCATTCAGACCATACTTAGCCACTTTCAGTTACAATGGTTAAAGTTTGTCTGCCAGTCATCTCACCTCTTCACGATATGTTGAGTTACACATGTCTAATATCAGGTGAACAGACAAGTTTCGCCCATGAAATTTCCGTTGTACCATGATGCTTGGTTTAGTCAAACAAAATCAAATCTGTGCAATGTTCATAAATTGTTACGGTAACTGTGTTTCATCCTTATAATTTAAAGTCGATTTCGACTGTCTGACTGCGAATGAACAAAATTTATTTAAATGCAGTTTCACAACTCTCGTCGGTTTCCTGCCTTCATTCAACTTCTTAATTGTACCTTCCATTTGCGCCTCATCATTTGATGAAATGTTTCTCATCTGTAGTCGGTATAAACAATCTGTACAGTCTACCAATCACGACGTTTTTAGAAAACGTCCATTCAACTCTGATTGTATAAATAGGAAGGAGTTAAGCCATAGCATACTCATAAGCATGAAACTTCACTGCTTGCCAATCGGTGTATTTGTTGTCAGTCTGTTCCTAGGCTCATCTGTAGCTACTAGTAAGTTTTCACTTTATATAACTTCTTCTGTGAGAACTATGCTTAAATTACTGTAAATGATCTTATATTTTTCACATTCTGATTTAATATGACTTCAATAAACCTATTAGCATTAAACAGCGAAATGTCAGAAAAGCAACATCCTTTTTATATATTCGTGATAAATTGGTGTTGTACATACAGGGGGGATTATTCTTACAAACAGCCACCGCCTCAGCGTATTTTTCCATCTACACAAATCACTTATTAAATATGGTATTGAAGGCTGTTTGATATCAGTTATGTTTCGTGATAATAATTTGTTTTACTATAGATGAGACATATTGTGTCCCACATGTGTTTATGGAGGTTTTGTGTTCAGCTGTTTTTTCAAACACCTAGATATATGCTTCCTATTTGTCGCGTTCACATAAATTTCCTTCAAGCTTCCTGTCATCTTCATGAACAGATATGCTACCTGAAGTCTTCCACTGCAAAATATTCACAGTTGAACCGACTTGGATTACTCGGTCACTAACCATTTCTAATGTGAATACATCACCGTTCTTTATAGTTAGTGTAAGCAATCACCATTTCACCTACAGAATGTTCCCAACCACGAGGTTTCATTGCTCGCCAGTCAGTGAATTTGTTATCAGACTATTTATTGCTAAATTGATCCGTAGTTACGGTTGTATGATCAGTCCATATTCGATTTACTTGTCAGTACGAAAATTTGAGGTACCTGCTTAATTTCATTCAGCCATTCCGAAGTTCGTGTTGCAGTTTCTTTAGGACTCATTCACAACTTATCGGTAATTAAAATGACACTGTGGTAATCACGCCACGTAGCTGTGACGAGAAGTTCGTGAGACTGGAATGGACAAATCGATGAGTATGAAATTCATCTTGCATCGATGAATAAAAAGAGGTAGACTGGTTCAAAATAAACATCCCGTGTAATGATTTGTTTGGTTGTTTGGTTTTATGTGCACATAACAGACTGAGACTGTTGATGAAAGTCAGTGTTTCTCCTCACTGTAATTCGGAAGAGTCATTCAATCTCTGGGTGCCATGGTTGTAAATTTCCCGTCATTTTTAAAGACGTGGCGAAAATGTAGACATCCATTAGACTAGAAGGGTAACTAAGTTCACACTTCTTGGCTGAGTCACTATACCAACTTCATTTCTCAGTCACTTGAAACGTGTGTCTACTCGTCTACTTTGGGATCGTTAGTTTGTATCAACTAACATATCAATATCTTGGTGTTATTCCTATTTCGTGTTCCATTTCTGCCAATGTGATTATTCTGATCACCTCGAAAATATCCGAGAGTCAACTCTTCTCCTACTCTACGCAATATCGTTTGACACTGAACTAATTTCTGTGCATTTGTTGTTATTTTATTAGCTTTAGGATCAGTGAGACGTAAGTTGATGCAGCGTGAATGTTTCGATATGGGAATTAAGAGACTGTGACAGCTGCATACATATTTGTGACTCCTATTGTTTTCTTCAGTTCTTAGTTAGAAATAACGTGAGAATAGCTTTCTTGTGCTGTTTGATTGATTCTGTGTTTTACATAGAAGTCTGATGAAATTCGTCGTAGAAGCCTCAACAGCTAATCACTCGCCTCTTCGAAATTTTGATCACTTTCAATTTTTCACTGGATACTACGAGTGAAGCAGTTTAGGGAATTCTTACTGCTTGCACATCGAATGTCATACAACACTTTTATGAGTTTGCAATTCCGCAGTCTTCAAAATAGGTTTTATTTCACTAAATATATATGAGAACATAAAATAACCTAGTATGCTTCATTCATACTGTCATCTGAAGTTTGAAGAAGAATTTGGATGTGTAAAACCGATGTCATAGGCCATCCTATGTAGCTCTCTTATCCTACACGTGATAGAGTTGAAAATGTCTTGGTGTTTCTCGAAATCCATAGACAATACGAAGGGAAGGTGGCGTGACACAAAGTAATGATCACTAGTGTGAATACTAACTTGCTGGAGAAATGTATGCACTTGAGACAGTTAATTTTCAGATTCCAACTGAAATAATCCTAGTCAAGCGTAGTAGATTTATTTGAAGTGTTTTGACGCGAAGCTCAGAATCCACCGCATCTATTCGTCTGTAAGTAGGAGATGGTTGATCGAATTAGTGTGACGAACGACACACATAACTGGCTGACTAACCTTCTTTCTATTGATACGAAAACTAAACGATTCCTCTCACTTTCACAAAGACTCTAAATTCACAGTGATCTATGATTCTATTCTATCGCTGAGCTGCTTTCTACGACTTCATACAGACTGAAGCATGTTACACGTTACTCCTCTTTCTCTTAATTTAGTTATCAACAGTGCAAGAAGAGATGTGATTGAAGCTATTGAGAATCAATGCAGTAAGAGAATAGTTCATTTTTATCACATATGTGTAAACACATCTACGAAAGAGAAACATATTTACCTGGAATACATTCCAGTTAGCCGATAGTTGACCATAAACTGTTCGATTTTGAACATGGTGTTTTCATTTCAAGTCCGGTCCCATGAAAAATCATGATAAAATAGGGGAGTACTGCAAACTCGGGAATACTTAATGCTTGTTAGTTTCTTGTGTACATTCAGAAAACAACCGGAGATTTAAATTTGCTTATTGTGAATGTGTTTTCTGGAGAACCACATTTTATGCGAATTTGTAGTGAGTACTGCTCCAGAATATAATGCTACTGGCGAATAATCGTCATCTGATGTGAGAGTAAGGAAGTTCGAGTGAGAAGATGTGAAGGAATTAGTCAGTTTACGTTCTACACCTTTACATACATATATCCATTCGTCCACCTAAAACAATTTATCTCTCCACAGGACTGGCTCGAATGAACTTGTATTCTGCCGACGTGTTTCTGTCAGCCGCCTCGACGATTTTCAGTAAGTAAAATCCCATTTTGACTACTCGTTTTAGTAACATTTAAAGTAATGCCTTCATTCCAGTATATGTATATGTGTTGTGTGTGTTGTGTGTGACTAATTGAATTACAGCCTTGTGGCAATTAATTAAGTAATCACACTTCAAATCTGAATGGTATCAGCATTGTTGATGAGACAGAGAGAATGGTTATTATTCAGTAGTCAGTTCATGTAAAACAATACAGTCCGTCACCTGGCATACCAGTTGACTTATTTGACGTGCATCACTTATGCAGTTGTAGTTGAATGATTATATTCATGTAGTCAGTGTACACCAATCCGCAACGTACATGTGTAGTACAATGAGTGATATTAAAGTCAAAGAAATGATTTGTGGTTGGAGGACAGGAAGTATTTATCGCCCGATTTAAATTATGCATTGCTGTCTAGTCTTTGGAGATTACTGCACTCACAAAGCATAAAACTCGATGCACGTTTACATCACCCAAGTATCAAACAGTCTCTTCATGTTTCAGATCTAACAAGTCAACGTCTAGGTGGTCAAATATCAGATTTTGAAACGTGTAAGTTATAATTTCTGTGTGAGAATAATGTTTCACAATTTAGACACAATCTGCAAACACAGGATATATGAGCAAACGCATCGAATGAAAGTGTACAAAGGTGAATAACTTGTCAGATGCTTTTGATATATTGATATATTCACAAAACGAAAGTGAATCAGCCATGCCTCCAAGTAAATTCAGATTATTTTCTAAATTCGATAGAACTACATCAAATGCGCCTTTTCAGTTGAATAAAAGTATTCAGAATACTAAATTTATTTGAAATCCATGTGGGTTACATTCAAATTGAGGAGACGTTGACTGTCGAATGACTCTCACCTCTAGATTGGAAAGCAAACATGGAGGAAGCAGAATCCCTTATTGGCCTAGAAATGAAGTCACTGAAAATAGGAAACACTATTCCAACCTATTCATCACACCGAAATTATTTCCCATCTCCGACCAGGAATAACTGAATTTTGACTGAGTGATATGATAGACATACTCTATTGGGGAATATCTGACTTAAAGCTGTCACCAAGTTAGCTCACGTGTACTCTCCCACTGTCCGTGATATCATTTCCAGTTGTTTTCCCACAGTTCCATCGAGTCGTGAGTGGATGTCACTTCATTGCAGTCTTGGTGAACAGCTCAATAGTTGTGTTCATGTGGTAATCGGAAACCACTTTCAGTCAGTATAGTTCAACACGTCAGTGTACTCCATTTCTCTTAAATCAAATAACATTATGAGCAGCATACCTAATTGCTGCAAATCGTCAGTCGACTTGAATCGTCCTGATGTAGCAGACCCGTCACCAAAATGTACAGCATCATTTTTCAAGTATTGGTTCCTTGGTAGAAGGGGAATTCATTTTGTAGTTTAATTCTTCATAACCCATGTTACTCAATTGTCTTCAAACCATATCTAACTTGAACGAAAATCATTCAGATATTGCAGATGCATTAGAAAACATGACAACTGAACACGGTGAGTAGTCAGGTGTTTTCAGTGATTCTGTATCCAATGGAAATAAACGCTGTTACAAACTTGCACTGTAAAATCGTATTGGTTTATCAGACAATCATCTATATGCTCATATACATATATATATATGTATGGGTGTATGCGTGTAAAGCACGTGATCTAGGCAAATACGTATTTTCGTTAAATTCTCATCAAGCTTTACAGTTGGATAGTAAAATATCAGTCACAGACATTTGAAACAATGTGGATCAAGCGAATCAAATTTAGTCAAGTGGGATGATAATAACAGTAATAAAATTGTGAAACTAAGATTGAAACATGAAACTATAGCACAGTATGGTGTTGATTATGAAGGTGAAATAAGTAGTGTCACCTGGAGAGATAGGTATTCTAGGTTGGAATTACAAGCCATGTATTGTGGGAGGATTGGACAAATGCCTTCTGAACTGTGTTGCAATTTTACTTTGGCAACTGTGTCAGCGAAGCTTTGCAACTGAAGGCATAAAAACTTAGAACACTGAGGTGGCACCCTGTATAGAATTGTAAAAGCAACTATTTCCCACCTTATGTGCCATTTTTATGTAAACAGTCTGATTCAAACACAATGTTTCTTTTGGTAGAACTACACTAACTGATCTAAATGCAATTTCTACACAATCTATTAGCAATACTTCACAGAAGATTCAACAATTCCATCAACTCCTACAGAGAATTACAAAGTCGATATCGAAGTGAGCTCTATTCTAATTTTGTGTATACATGTATATTTCCCTTTCCATTTTGCTTCAGTTCACAAATCATTGGGTAATTTTGTAACACACACTAGTTGACAATTGTTAGCCAGTCAGTGTTTCCATGTATTTTAGCTGCATTGAGAGAAGGAATTGCTCGATGAAGAGGACAGTCATAGTAAAAGTTCTTCAGCGTCGATCACATAGTACATCATCTTGTCTTTCATCCAGTTGGCTTCCGAGTGGAATATAGGGCCTCAAGCTTTGATATTTGAGCAGCAGGAACAGCAGTAGTGTTGCTAGCATGATACCCAAATTTTCCTCTTCTTCCGACTTAATGTCGACTTGTAAGCTTGACTGTTTTATCAGTGCATCAGCTGGGGATGAAACGTCAACCAAGTGGTCGGCTGATCAGCATTCCAGAATTGAGCCATTGAACTACCCATGCATTTCAAACTGTTAAGAAAACATACAGTAAACATTTACATACATAAACTTGACTTGACGCAAGTATTAGACAGTATTTAGCAGCGAAAAACACTAAATATTCGTTCGAAGACAATATCGAAATAAAACACTCATCAAATGTAATGTGGAATTCAGTATATTCACTGAAGGTATCATTTGAGGTGAGAACATACATGTTTCTTGTCTACCACCCATGAAGGTGACACACTATCGTCTTCATGGTTATTTGCATTTGACGGACGTTTTCAGTTGTATATTCTCGCTGAATCCCATTGTTACATAGAAATGAATTCTCTTGAATTTCAATCTCTGTTGCGTGATAACTTAATAAGACGCTTCGATGTGTATTTGCTGCACTGCAGATGTTGGAGCACGTCAAGTCTCTTTTCGATACCTTCATTCTGTTGTCCATCCAACGATATACCCATATCACTGTGTGACCGATGTTGTCCAGCTTATCCAAATTAACAAGTCGTTTTCTCACTGTCGTGTCGCGTTTTCCATCCTATCTCTCCTTACCTGTTTCCTCTCAGATTTATCAGGTGCAGCAAACACTTCCAGAAATGCAACGTTGACGTTGGCACACAGACCAGGTATTTGGTGAATGTCACATACTTTTCAAATGCTTCTCATTGTTCTTGCAATTGTTGTTGTAGTACGTGCAGTATGGTGGATATAATTCGAATGTGCTGCTTGGAGCAAGACGGATATGGTCTGCTTCAGCAACTAGTGATTATTCTGATAATTTATTCAGGGAGTGTAAAAGGAATTGTAAGAAGAAGAGCAAAAGAAGTAATAAAGCCGAGGTGAATAACAAACATTCACACGAAGATGACAATATCAGTAGTGCTACCACACAAATAGGGAGCCTTCCAAAGCCTACGAAGGAAACTCGACAGACAGTAATAAAAGTGGCATTCAATGATTCTATTATTCTCGCGAGTAACACGAAAGAATAAAGAAAACATTAGTGGTTTCAGTTTGTAATTTGTGCTGTTGTAGTTGATGTGGTTACGAACCACAAATTGTTTCGAAACATCGTCAAGTTAATAATGCTGTTTCACTATATGAAATAATCAGTGGGGAAATTGTTTCAAAATTACTTACTATCACAGTATCCTCGTTTGACACATAAATAACAGTTCGGACACATATGATACTACACGAAGTTGTGCTGCTTTTTTTCTATTTTTTACAAATAGTGCACTACACCTCACTTGTCACTTCGATGCATGCTTCTGACTCAAGCAATTCTGTCTCTTTTCTCTCAAATTAACAGATGCACAGCTGCCTCATGAATGCCATTCTCCTTGGACACTTGACAATGCACCAGGTAGTTACTAGCTCAAACACCTCGAATAAATATTCCACACTTATTTTTCCCATGCTATACACTTTGATTAGGTCAAAGGGCACCAAGCAATCGTCGCAACCAATGTCATTGGAGTCGTACTCTTGCTCTATGATTAAGCGGATCGAATTGCTTTTCTATTGTCAGAAAATATGTCACTTCGAGCTGATCCATTGAAATGTGATGATAAACTAACAAAGAGCGACTTCTCAAGATTTTCTGTTACTCCAAACTGCACACCATTAGAGGAAAGATCATGTTAAATAAATGCGGCTTATAAACATTTAATTATCAACCAAATGGATGGTCAATCTATGATGACGACGTTAGCCAGGTGGCCTTTTACTTAGTCATGTTACAACCAATGCCGGTTGACTCGTGAAAGGACGCCACAGAATAGAGTGGTTTTGCAGTCGCATCGCTTGAACATGAATGTTGAATTACCTCGTGAAAATGTTATTTGTCGTCATATTGACACTTTTCAAACGAACATACAGTGTGAGTTTCCATCACGAAATTTAAAAACCATCTACCGTTTTTCTTCCTTTCCTCGCATTCAGAAATGTTAACAATAGATAACCTGCTAGCCACAAGATTTGCGAAGATGGCAGAGTATGAAACAAATACAGGTGAGTACAATGAAATTTGAAAAACAATTCACCTTTACATTTGATACCCGCTATTGGATAAGACGATAGCGTCTACACCTCAATGAACTCAGTGGACATAGTCCACAGCCAATGCACAGAATTCGAATGAGAAACTTAAGGAACGTTCAATGCACTAGGCATAATCTGGTGATGGATTCACGTGCACTTTGTTGTTAGCGCTATTGTCTTTCAGTAGTAAGCGATGTGATGTCGATGTGAAATTATCCTTGAAGGGTTAAGTGTAGATTGACTTACATCCACTCTGCATTGTGTCATGAATTTATTTTGTCTTCTTATTTTTCAGAACTGAAAACTGTCTTTGAACGAATGTATGAATATCTGATGGTGAGATTATGACCATTTTGCCGGCATGTGATGTATGGTGTTTCATAGTTAACACTTTGCACTGAGTTCACCAACTTCATTTCACCGTTCTTGTCCATATGTGTATATTCATTTATTCCTGTGAACCTTAGGAAACACTTCATTGAAAACTCTGTATGCACAATACCCCACCAGATAAATTAATTTTGAATATCTCATCGTAATGCAGCATTGACAAGTGGATGATATTTCCATCATAAATTATTGCAAATAATTATTTCAGTGTATGCAGAATAGATTTCTCAACTTTTTGTATTGATGAAGAATTGATCAAGGATGGTGAAATATCCTGTTGTTAATCAATTGCTGAATTCATCCGTTTCCACCTGGAATGTTTCTCAATTTGTAAGATTTCCAAGGAGAATATTAGAGTAAAGTACATCCTCATCGATATTTAGGCCAAATTCACAAACCTCATTGCGACCGGCATTCACTACAGTCGAAAAGCAAGTCATTCGAATGAACTACCAATTCATGCACATTTAAGCAGACGATTGAAGTCTTAGAACGGAAGAGATTCAAATCATTTCATCGAATATATTAATACAAGATGGCTTTTTGAAATAGATTTCATATTCGTGATAAAACCCTTCACCGAATTGCATTGAAATTGCTGTTAAATGAAAAGCCAGTTCAAATATGACTGTTTCTAGCCTAAGAAAAAGAGTTTCTATAAGAAATTCATGTTTCAGTGAGGTAGTGAGGGATTTTCAGTGCTCAGAAACTAAGGACTCAGGATTTATAAACACTTTTGATTAAAATAAAAGCGTGTGCTAAAATATTTGATGCTGAAGCATCCAGTGAAATCAACTTTGATCACGAACTGATGTCAACTTTAGAACCAATAGAAATCAGGGAGTTGTTTCATCGCGACATTACCTACCCATCGGGATTCGAATGCAGGGCCTTCCTGTTACAGGTCAAGCACGTATACCATCAGGTCACTGTTGCTCGAACCAATGGCCTATGGATTCCATCTCCAACCCTTGCAAGTCCGTCTGATGCTCGCTGGTGAGTGGCTATATGGATATTTTTTTCCTGAACATCTAGTGAGATGTCGCGATCGGTCTTTTCCACCAGGTAGGACGTGAGGAAGAATACTCATCGGTGACATTGCCTGGTTGAAGCGTTGCTAACATCTCGAATTGGTGGACATCAGAATCCATGGGCCGTTGAGTCTGATCCCAGTGGCTGAATGGTCTACGAGCTTGACTTGTAACCCGAATCTCCTGAGTTTGGTTAACGGTGAGTGAGTATCTCTGAGAAGCCCCACACTAGGACGAAACATCTGTCCAGTACTTCCTGGTTCTCCACGGTTCCATGAGATTCCATGATCAAATTTGAAGCAAATCAAAATCCTAAAAATGACTCTTCTGAATTAATGTTTATAAATTTTATACCTGTTTTCAAGGTTCTTCGAGAACGTCGGTTGCTGTCAGCGTATTCAGTTTTGGTGGTGTGACTGTGCGGTGAGCAGTGTAGAACAGAGAATCTCGTCATGAAGATAACTGTAACGGTAAACTGTGGAATGAGGAGTAAATGAACAATATACAATATTATTTTGATATTTCATTATTGAATGTCAATTGGAAATGTGTGGTGAATGTTTTTTTCATAAACTATTGCATTCTCTAATTGTCTATTATCACCTCTTCCTATTATTCGCACAAATACAATATAAATAAATCTGTTAATTACTTCTATCCGACTTCTGTTCATTTGGTGCTAGACTGTATTTGTTAGTATTCCCATTAACAGCGATTACAAATACGAACTATGCTATCTTTTTAATTTCGCCATGGATTCTTTTGTGTTTCACTTGGTGATACATATTACTAGTAAGTAGTGTGAGTGCACATTCTGTTAAATGTGTCGGTAAATGTTCATTCCATGACCGTAACTATTATTCTCCACTGAAATTTATCTCATTTAATATATTGCCATTCTATTTGGTCTCTGGTATTTAGCTTCCTACGGTTGAACGAAATCTTCCCTACATGCATTCTACATATTGCTTACCTTCTGAATCCCCCCCATCGGTTTTCAACTCGGTATTGATTTTCTTGTGGATTGACTGCACCGAAGTGTTCTGCCTCTGCAGATATGTCGGCTCTTAGTGCAGACGCATCAATGATGTCTGGGGATTGACTTGAAGAAAACACCCAGGTCCTATATTCTTGATCTGTGCATTCGCGTCCTGTTTATGAATGACAAGGTGACCTCTTCTAGATACAACTCCACTGTTTCTGTGGCCGTTGAGTTATCTTTGTAGGATGGAGTTGTTAGCTACATGACCGAAATTCCTTCGTTCTCTGGGCATACAACTGGGTGGTAAACTGAGTTAGGTTCATGTTTGAAATACTCAGGTGTTGTGTGAAACTCAAATCACAGGTGATTATGGTTTATCCCACACTCTAATTTCAGAATAATGTTCATGTCTTATTTTCGTTTGTAACTGACTGTATTCAGCACTGAATTAACTCCAGTGATTCAGATAACATAGGGAGGACAGAAATCAGAAACTCGTTTTGGCAGAAATATTTGTATTGTACGATTTTAATGAACCGAAATAAAAAGGAATGGACATTCACGTAATGCAGAACAGTGTAGTACATGACAGGCAAATTATCACAGCGTGAAGTCACTGGTAAACGTATTTCAAGCGTTCTGTACTACAACTTAGACGTGTGGTTGGGATGAATCCAGCTTTCTTGATGGCAGTAAGTGAGTAGTGACCACTAATGAAATCACCAGGAATCTGATGTTATTCCTCATGAATCAAGTGAGCGTTGTGGAGCATATCATTTACGTGGAGTGCAGATTATTCAGACCGAATGGAAAACAGATTTCCAACAATAGTCTTGTTTACATCAGTGCACTTTCATGATCGTGGAACACATCAAAATTCGAAGTCATTTCAAAAACCATACTACTGTTTCTGAAGTATTCATCTAAGGACAAATATTGGCAGTTCCGTACAGGTTCTTCCCTTGACCGTGACTTTAGTTCAAGATTTTAAACAATTTCTCATTATTTTTCTAGTCGAAACTTCCCGAAATCAACTCCCTGTCACACTCAATTTCGTGAGTAAATGTGACCATCCCGATGATGTGACTGTTAGGCAGAAAGTACACAGGCAACCACAGAAGCTCCAGATTTGTATTTTAACCACTTTCAACTTCGCTCGGTATGTTTCTGTGAAACTTGCATGTAAGATTAGAAGAATTCAGCTGAATTCGTCAAGACCGCATTCCCTCAACTATCACTTGACAATAGTGAAGGAAATATGGAAAGCAGGAGTAATGCGCTAATTTGCAGCTTTCCAGGAAATCAATTCACATTCCAGATGGAAGAGGAGACGTAAGTAAAACTGAGTAAGCTGTTAAGATAATCTTCTTAGCGTAGTGTACCACATCACCTCCTTCTGTTTCCGACACCGAGTTGTGTCGAGTTTCCAAGGCACAAATCTTTTGTAAGCTAAACTATCTAACTGGAACAATGCATACACATCGAAATGGGCAGGTTCATAGTAGGAATTCAGGTCATTGTGTTCCTAATTTCTATGCCTCAGCACAAACTTCCCTGCTCCATTTTGAATACGTCTTCATGCTCAAAGAATTTGTTGTGCATCACTGTAAGAGAAAAGCTGAACTAGTTATTTGGTCGATCAGTTCCTTCCTTCGGAAGAGGAAGACTGGTGTCACAGAGTTTCATGTGCATCTTATACAAGCGGAAATAGAAACAGTCAGTTGGTTGTGTATATCATTTACTACAATGGTCCAATGAACTATTGGTTACAAACAAATCAACGTACAAACTGAACTCTAAGATTTACTAAGGTGATCTGCGATTATTTGGACCGAAAAGCGAAAACAAACAGTGTCAAACGCTTGTGTTCATTTGAAAAGTTACCAACCAATCTGCCAATCATAAATATTGACAGAAATAATCTGCATGAATATATTGATATTGATATGTCTAACAAGACTCGTGAGATGGATTTCAAAATGACTTCTAGTAAAGAATTTAGTGCGAATAATGATGACGGAGGGATGTGCAATTAAACAATCAGGGTGCATATTTACCTTCGTGTGAATTCCACAGATGTCTCATGATTGAAATTTCATGCTTTATAGATCGTTCAGGGTGGGAAAACAATGTACCAACGTCACCAGCGAAGAATGTTGATTAGCACGATAGGTGCAAATTTTGAGTGTCGTGACACTGAAATGATGACGAAAATCATTTCCATTAAGTGACATGCAAATCCATCTTAATGGAGTCTCAAAGACGGAGTGTAAGAGCGTTATTCTAGCCTTGTGAACAACATTCATCTGCATCTTCCATGAATTACCCTGAGGAATATACATATTGCTCTGTCTCAATTTGATTTGGCTTCTAATCTTTTTCACAGTGAATCACCCACTCATTCACTCACTCACTGAAGCATATCAATTCTAGCAACCACAGTTAAATTCTTCTCATACGAGATAGATGATAACTGGCGTTACTCAAACTGTTCACAAACTGATGTAAATCACTTGCCAATTACAGTATTTTCAGGAGGGTAAAGGTTTGTATACAATCTGTGAATCGGTTAATTTGAGAATATCTGATCTCACTGGTACTCTCCTTCACGGATCTTAACTGCAAGTTATCAAAGATACAACCAATGTATGGTGGAAACCCTACTAAATTGTGTTTTGGAAGGATCATTCACATAACTTGTGATGTGTCGGACAACATTTCAGCTATTTTGAATAGCCTACTGATAAATAGGATAGTAGGAAGAAATGGCAGTGAATGGGTCTCATTTTTTCAATAGATTTAAAATTGTAGTTTCTACGTAACAAAGTTTATTTTTTATAAATTATTCAGTGGTGTTGAGTATTTCATTGAATGAGTTCAACACTGACTTATAATTCCAGTTGTAAAACGATGATAAGTTTGCACATATTATCTGGTAAAATTGACATTGCCCCAATAATCTTCAAATCGGGAACATTAGTCAGACTTACGTAGTATACGTTTGTAGAACACAAACATTTTCCAATTATGACCCGGAATTAGGACTTCGCCACCGGGAGAGATGTTATCAGTCGAGATCAGACATAACAAAATGAAGACGATGTATTCGTGATGGTCTCTAATCAGGATGTGGACTGGGTTATCCTCCCATCATTACAATGACTGTATCTGCTCTTCTGTCTTCAAGGTGTTCACTTTCCTTGCTATGTTCAGTTTTCTGTGCTCATTGGTTTTTCAATGTGAATGTGCATTATGCTCGTGCTAAGTGTGCCATTTGTCTTTCACAACTTCTAAAGCTGCCTCGATCACCTGTATAATTATACCGATTCCCTGCAATTCGTGTGGCCTTTTCGTTTGGTTTGTTGGTTGAAAACACTGAGTACCTTTTCAACACCTAAATCATGTCCGTAATCTATACGATTTTTCGTTAATAAAGTTGTTGAAACCTGGCTTCAGCTTCCTTCCAGCACCTGGTCTGGTGGCCAGTCGTGCAAGTGAACAAGCGACCTTCCTTAAGATACACACACAAATTGATATACACTGTTAGCAGATTCGAATAATCGAGACCAGTCTTTCCCATGGCGTCAAAGAAATGTTTTGGCTTTAATGAATGTAAGCTTTTTCAGTCATATATCTAACGCCCCATAATACACATAACACTGTGTGTTAAGCGTTCAGTCAGAGAAATTTAGAGAACTTGGATGAATTCATTCAAGTCGCTTATACTGACATTCGTTGCTAGTATTCAAAATTCTCTTGGGATTGTGCCTTGAGCATAAATAGCCAGAGAGGAGATTAAAATAATGAAATGAAACAAATAAGGAAGACATTACTAGTATTAACTACCATCCAGACATCATGTAGTATGCTACATATTAATGATTGACTCATGTAACGAAATGCGTAACACTCATATCAACCAGCGGTGCTTGGAACCAGATGGAAGCAATGTAAGCATTTAACAGCAAACTGGTAATGCACTGAACCAAACTCGCGCCCCACCAAATGTCCGAAAACGCATAAGAAAATGGCGAGAATCGATGTAAATATTCAACGGTATATAGAGAATACGGAATTCAAAGCATCAGTACCATTGACTATAAAGTAAGACCCTCACAGGCGTCACACTAGTTCCCTAAGAAGACTGGAATTGTGACGGTATTTAACCAACCAACTCACACGGGAACTAATATTGTTGGACTTAGCATCTATCAGATCCAGTTAGGAAGATAATTTGACTTTCGAAATACCATGTGATGACTGTGAGATCAATTACACAAGTGAGACTATTAGATCATCCTCAATTAGATTTTTAGAACATGGGAATTTAGCCGGAGTTAGCATATATAACTCTGCTGAGTTATGTAATCTGGAGAAAGTCCGACCATTGCAATGCATTCAGTTGGATTTAGTCAAAAATAGGATGGAATACTATTAATAAAAGCAATGTGGTCAGGTGGATAGACAAGTTAGTCACCAACTATTTGCTCATAGAATCAGCATCAAACAAGTGCAACGTGAATGATTCAAAGCCCATCATGGTTAAATAAAAATTGTAATGAATGCTTTGATGGACTGAGGCTATATATGTCGGTTTAAGAAATCGTGTGAATACACTGATATGACTGTTTCCGAAACATCATCCATCTATCAATTCTATGTTAACGTGTACTATCCAGAATGCACCTAGGTAATATGGAATCAAAAATAAGACCTGAAAACTCATTACTACCAAGAGTTATACCGAATCGATTGATACCGTTGGAAAAAAGGTGGTGGTCTATTATCGCTGTGGACTATGCGCAGTGATTAGGCATTGAACTTTATATAAATGTCGACTCCAATATTCCGACAGGAGAAATAAAGTCTGTTATGAACTTAGATAGGTTTCGATTATCGAAAGGACTTTAAGCAACCTTTCATTCGAGAGCTGACCATATCTTCAAATCGTGCTTTTACCAGTTAAACGCGTTGAGAAACTCTCAGTGAGGATCACACTACTAGAAAGTACCACATGTAAGAATCTCAAAAAGTACTGACTGTAACTTAATAATTAGCGAAGTGAGCAGTATCCACGACACTAATTGTCCTACCTGTTGATGTTTCCATGAAATTATTCACCACGAATATTGCGAACCAGATAATTACTTGTAATTCTTCTAATACTTATGAAGTATAATTATATTTTCAATGGTTTGCACTCAATGATAAGATTTTGTTTTTGTAATATTTCGTGCAAAATTACTGCCTGTTTTCACACAAACTGTTGGAATTGTTTTGTTTTTTTAATTCACACATTTACGATATGTACTCAAATATATAGTTCATTTTTTGTTCATTCATTTCTGTGTATTCTAGTACTATTTCACATCCACGAAGAAAACTTTAGGAAATGATGGATTTCAATTAGTACGCGAGATAGAATTGTATTATAATGCGTCTATGTGTCTCCCGATTCCCAATGTTCTTGTTCTGTAGAAACTGTGTCGCTTTGGAGACCAGATCAGAACAACAGATTGATAGTCCAAAGTTCTGAATACATCTCAGAATAAGAGACATAGGGCTTTGATGTCTGCTTAGCCAGTAAGGATGTGTGTACTAGCAATCGAGCATGACACTACGGTATGCCGAATGAAATCAGTGGTATACAGTTTATCTTCAGTTGAACCAGTCAGCTTAAACAGCTAAGTCCAGTACTCTGAGTTGTATGGGAAAAGCTGTGGACTAACAGTTATAAGAGATCACTTGACTCTGTTTTATGGAACTAAATGTCTTACCATCAGTAAAGAAATTAGGAAAATCTGGGGTGGCGATGACAGTGACTGATATGAGGCCACTAAAACCAGTAACAACCAGTCTGGGCAAATTTAAGCCATCTTTCCAAGACTGGATAGATGTGAGTGTTTTCAGGTAGTGTTCACACAGATAATCAAGTACTGGTTGGAACATCATCACTCACTGTGGAATGCAAGTGCATCCAGCGACGAGTCCCAAATAGGACGAAATACGCACCTTGGATTCCACTGCTAGTCACCATCCACCAATTAACTTCTATTCAAGTATTGGTTTGTAGGCATTTGACTGATCGCTTACTGGATTTCATCATGAGCTGACATCGGTTAGAGAACAATTGGAAAACCTGCAGGGACTATTGGACAGCTTTTTTTCCTTGTTTCGGACTCATGATGAAATCCTGTAACCAATCAATCAAATCCCTACAAACCAATACTTAAATATCACTGAGATGCTCACTATCGACTGTCTCTATTCAGGTAGGTAGGCTGGCCTTGTAACCAGAAGGTCCTGGGTTCGGACCTCAGTGAGTGCCTGCCTTTGAAGATTCCCAAACCAGGATGAAACAGATAAACTGTCCAGTACTCCCAGGTTTTCCACTGGTTCTCTGACCGATGTCGACTCGCGATGAAATCCTGTAACCAATTCATATAGATAATTCGGAAGGGGAAATGAGGGATTTCAATTAAGATACTAATGCACTACGGTTCAGTTACACCACATCAATAAATAATAATAATAATTTGCTTTATTCCAAAACAGTACTTGTGATACAGAATGGAATTCTCAGCATTTTTACTACACTATTGCATCCAGTTAGTACATTATTAATAAATAGAATTCTACATAGATTAAGGAAATCTCGGTTCATTATTACAACAACACATTAGCATGTCGGTAGCAAAGGTAAAGCTGAAACAGTGTTTGAAGGTGTTAGAAAAGTAGGAGCTGTCATATTTACTGGCACAAGCGAGAGAAAGAAACAAAGAAGCACATAACGGGAAAAAAAGAGAGAGAAAAGGAAAAGAAAGAAAGAAAATGTTGTACCTATTGATGATGCGGGTTGGAAAGACGAGGTCCAGTTGTACTACTGACTATTTAATGAATTACAAGTGTCACGCCTAATGCTTTCTTTATCACACAGAACACGAGCTAAGTAGGGTATGGTTGAGTTTTTGTACTTGCTGGTGCGAGCATATAGTTTTCTATATACGCTTCTGGTTTTACCTGATGAGATGCAAGGGGAGAGTTGTGAGCGAAGAGGGTGGTGTGAGTTAGATAAAATGGACTTGGCCCATTTTTCACATGAGTCGAAGTGTCTGTCAACCAGAATATTAACAAGCTGGTTAAGTGGCACGTTGCTTACCCTGCTAACAACATTTAACATCCTGCGTAAAATGTTATAGTCTTTCTTCAGTAGCCCAGGAAAAACTAAGGGGGAACAATAGAGAATAATAGGCAGGATGCGAGAATTAACAAATTGTAGGAGTAAGGGTTGGGTAATACCAGAATGTTTTAACTTCTTGATGTAGAATGTAAGACGGAATATTTTCTTAGAAATCGCCAAGATATGAGACGACCAGGAGAGATCAGCAGATAGAATGACGCCTAGGTATTTGATTTCCGACTTGGTTTCTATTTCAGTGCCATCTATATTGCACACCTCGTGAGAGCTAACCAGTTTGTTTAGGTCGGATTTATGCCTAAAGGTGAAATTGACTGTTTGGCATTTGGAGGGGTTTAGGGTAAGACCGTTTTCCTGAGAGAAAGCCATTAAGTTTAGAGCAGTCGCTTTGACATTTGACAGGCAAAGATACAGTCAGGTCGTCAGCATATTTGACAAAATTAATGTCATTTGAAGATGGTAAGTCATGTAGAAAGAAAGAAAAGAGAAGTGGGGAGAGTACAGCACCTTGGGGCACACCAGCTTCAGTGAGTACAGCAGAGGATGATTTACCTTTGTATAAGGTGTGCTGCTTTCTGTTAAAGAAGTAGGAATGCAGCCAGTTAGTGACCCAGGACTCGGTTTTTGTCAAAGAGAGCTTATTTAGCAAGAGATATCTAGGTACAGAGTCGAAAGCAGAAGTGAAGTCGAGAAACGTGCAACGGACGTATTTGGCACCTTTATCTAATGATGAGACGATGTCGTTGTGTAAGACAATTAGTTATCAGAGAAATAACCCAAAAATATCATGATTCGCAAACTCAATAACTATGATGATAATAACAATAATAATATTGATAGAACGAGTTAAAATGATGTTACTGACAAAGGACGTTTTTAAATGAATGAAGAACAATAATAGGAGATGGAATAAACTTTTAATGATAATAATATTTAGTAAGTAAGACATATTACAACGGTTGATTCATTTACTTCCGTACACTGACACCGGGTTTATAGACTCTAATTTCACAAGCCACCTCCGATACAAGCATCTTTCTGTTTGTTTGCCTGCTGCTCTATTGACATTTGCTTCTCGTTTTATAACTGTGAGAAAACATGATGTGAATCCATTTTACCAATAAAACGTACCCATCTGTTCGCGCTTGACAATGAAATGTTGAATTATCAAAATATGCACCAAATTTAAACTTAGTCTGCTTGTGCAAGCATTTGAACACACAAAATGAAGTAAATACAACTCATTCCACATCGTTTCTTCTTCTTCCTATATTTAATATTCTTTATCTCAAGTATTAATTTTTGATGGGACAATTACTTCCACAGAAATGAGTCATGAATATCAATAGAAATAGAAATAGTCACGTTTTCTGTAAATTGAAATGGTGAGTATGAATTGGATGGTTCGATTTGAGATGAGCTTTCTAGTTCTACTCTACCGACAATTTGTGACATAATCGCGAATGCACAAATAATTATGGCGTTTTCTCTGTAATTCAATTCACTTATGCATGTGATAAGGTGTGACGCAAATGAATATAAGTAAATTAGAATTTGATTAGATGATCCATAGTTGTTCACCGACATCTCAGTAATACGATGGACCTTGTTCAGAATAAGATGAAATAATTGTCAAACCATTTTGGTGTGTCCATAGATGAGATATACTTCAGAGAGAATCGTGCTTATAAGGAGGCTTCGTAGAACAATGCAACAATACACAACTTGTATCTACTGCAAAACACCACATCAGTGCTGTAGGTTTTTTTAATGTTTGCACACATTCAATGGCTTCAACGTGTGACTGAGAAATTTATCGATGAGAAGCATAACGTCGACTCCTCAAATCGTTACAGTTTGATAAGAATTAAAATACTGAATGAGATGTACATCGTCGTTTGCTTGAGATACACTGATCGCTTTACTGTATTTCTTTGATCATTCATCATGTGTAATCAGGAGACGTAGTGAGCAGGATGGTAGGATGTTTATGTGATCAAAATTGATGTTCGGTTACACAATGAATTTCGACGGATGAATTCGTCTCACTGCATCATTGCACAACACATCCTCAAAATTCATGGATTAGCTAAATTGAAAAATCTCAGTTAAATACCTTTTAAGGGCTGACGGTATCGACGTAAATTGTACAGAGTATACTACAAGATTTATTTAAATAAAAAAGATTATTAAGTACTTGATTATTCGACAAGAATTAAGCGTTTCGAGTGCTTATCGTGCACGCACGTGACACTACGGAGTACCAAATGGCAAGGATGCTTGACCGGAAGCCTTCAGCTAAACAAGTCGACTTAAACAGTGAGGGTCAGCATCCAATGTTGAGTGATGATTGCTGTGGTCAATAATTTTGGGGAATTATTTACTGCTACAACCTCAAGACAACTAAGAATATGGCGAAAATACGTTCGACTGGACAGATCCTGAATTCTCCGACGTATTCATTTCAAGATTGTTAGTTTTTCGGCTCTTTTTCACAAAAAACTATTGAAACTTTGCCTGGTAAAAATCCCTAAAGCTATACGAATAAGTCTTCCTTAAGTTAACTTTTCTTCTTTTGGCGACATCATCAGGAATCATCACGCTCATTTATGTTGTGTTAAGTTGAAAGTTACGTCATCATGGCATTCCAATTTTCCTCTATACTTATCATCACAAATCGTCAGTCTGAATCAGTTGCGTAGTAGTGAGAGACTGAATGATGACTCGGAATCTCAAGAGAAATATTATCTATCGATTGAAAATGTTGCTTATTTAGGGTGATTAGTGTTCGACATTGATGACCGGTGCAAATCTTTGCCATCTTAATAATTTAACTGTCAGTAAGCTCATGATGGAACAAGTGGATAAGTATGATTGGTGTCCAAGGTGTATTTCTATACATCATAAAGACAGTACGGGAAAGGACGAAAATATCTATCATATATATATGATGGGTTTCAGAGGTAGGTGTATCACACATATTACACGATCTAAGACATGTTATATCTGGGGAATCTTAGAAAGGGAATACTCAGAAAGCTCTCAAACAAAGCAGCTGATGAATCTCTGGTCAGAAATGTCCATTCCACTTGATTACTTTAAAGTGTTTGATCGAGTTTTACATGAAGTTTACTCTATGTCCATATATGTATGTTGTGGTAGTCATTCAGTTGTTCACATTGTTTCTTTAACAATTCAGTTATCTATCAAATATGATGTATTGCACTTTAGGTGTGCTTCACCGTTTTGTGATTGTTTGTCCACACACCTATTGTTGACTTGTGTGCATACATAACAAAGCACTTTGATCTATCTATAACTAACATAATGAGAATTGAAACAAAACAATTCCAACAGTTTGTGTGATCATGGGTAGTAACTTTGCTCAAAATATTACCAAAAACAAAATCTTAACATTGTGTGTAGACTATTAAAATATAATTATAATTTATTTAATCAGATAAACTTATATATCGAGATTCTATCAAAGAATCGCTGGACAACTTCATGTTATTTACAGTTCAAACTTCAGCCACTAGTGTTTTCTCAGTCTCTCGTGAACTGTAGACATCCAAATTTATTCCAAAGTCCTCAGTACATATGTGAGTTCATTGAAAAACGTTGCGAAAATGAGTTGTATTTTACTAATTCTCCAGCACCCTTCATCGAAGCATCGTGATTGCTCATAATTATTATCCCATATCTTGTTTCTATACTGACCTAAATGTTCAAATCGCAATCAATCTATTCATATTCATTTTCCGAGTTGCAAGCAATTGACAAGGTACTAGGGAATTAAAGTCAATCTATATCAGCTATCTTACTTGTTCTTAATGCTTTGGTCAAATTATTTAATGCGAATTTGTATGTGAAATTGTAAATTGTGTTAATAAAATTTCAATAATCGAAACCCCATGTTTCTCTCCACAACACTCTTGTTGCTTTATACGCATTTGTATTAGTCTAGTCACTTGGGTTTTCGCGAGGAGACTTCTCAATCTGAAGCAATCGGACAATCTTCACACTGAAAGTTAAGTAGAAATGCCTAAATAAGACTGATATTGAAACGCATTCACAGCTATTACACACGCCCTGTTTACTTTCAGAGAGCTGGGTTTTGCACTGAATTAACCTAGTCAACAAATATTTCAGTCTAATCACAAGATGTTGCCGTGATACACCTAATAAACAAACTAATATGGAATTACTTACTACCACAGTGCCCAAGTTTTACATATATATTAAGATGTTGCCGTAGTTGGTAGATTTGTGATGGTGTTATACAGACAATGTGTTCCAACGGCATATTATTCTCACAATACGAATTATTGTATTTTTGGGTGTTAACGTCTGAATGCTATTCCCACAGTTCAATACCGCATTAGCAACAGAATTCTATATATGAATATTTGGACATTCTATTTCATATCGTTTAATGTAAACCAAAATCACACGCTCAGTGATTGGTTAACGAATATAAACTGTGTAGATATAAATAGCTGTTCAATCACTTGAAAATATACGAATGCTTCCGTGTCTTGCGTTCTGCTGTTGCAGATATATGGACTAGTGGTTTGACAACTGATCTGGAAAGAATACTTCGTAAGTTTCAGAAGTGGATGCTAACGTAGTCTATTTACCTTTCTTGCAGTTTATACTAGTCAGTAATCAGTTGTTCATTATTGTTTTCATTTCGGTGATGATATCATTAGCGGTAATGAATACCAAGAAGCACCTAGTGATTTTTCTGTTAAGTTTGTCAATAAACCTAGTAATATCACTGATAACAAAGTGGAACGTCTTGGCACAGGTGGTGATTTGGAAAGTAAACACAGTTTGGTAACATAAACGTTTCTGTGGCGCATAATAAGGGCTAGTGATATATATGCAAAACAGGAAATCTGGTATAGGGGTAATCAAATCTTAGGTATGGTCAAGAAACATATGAACACAATGAGGTATAAGGAAGTATTGGTGTGTTTTGATAACCTTCTGATGGTTCAAGGTGTTAAATTCTGCGTGTAGTTTTCTATCTTCAGGGCCTCAGTAACCATGTCTTTTTTTCAGGAGGTCTAGTAATTTATTCGACGAGAGGGAATATCTGCATTGCCAGGACCTTCCATGAGTTCATATTTATTTCGAAGTTGTTCCTGATTAATGTTAGTAGTCATCTTCATAGTGCATTTATCGAGTGTATTTGGAAAGCTGTATTTGACTAAAGTACAGCAAAGCCAAGCTTGTAATCCATTGAAAGGGTAAATCACCTGCTGTAAGGCATCTCATGAAATCTCCGAACTGGTGAATTACAGCAAGCGCCTACCCAATATGTGTCTAACGTTTTCTAGAATCAAGGACTCACAGTGAGTTGTGGACAAACGCCTTTTAAATCCCATCGTAAAAGAGCCAGTTGTGAACACCTTTTGTGGCTGTCATCTACTGAATTGCTACCATGTCCTCAGTGATATTAGGTAGCTTTAACTCCTGTCTTCACCGTCACTTTAAACTCCGAACTGAACTTTCCAATGTCAATCACCGTATATGTTGACTGGGCTGTATAAAGTTGCGCGATACTGTACTCTGTGGTACTGAAGGAGTTTCGAACGCACTTTATGCTCACAATGTCGAAGGCCTTTTCAAAGTTTACGAAGTTGAGATAGGGAATTGACTGTCATTCTATGCTGTGTTCGGTGATGATGCGTATCGCTTTCAGTTTGGTCCGCATATGATTTGCGTTTTTTGAATCCAGCTTGTGCCGGGCGGAATTGTACAATCAGAACATCTTTTAGTCTCCCAGTATGACGCGACTTAATATTCTGCTCGTGGCCAATAAAAGCATGATCCCTCACTATGTCTTATATTGCTTAAATCACCATTCTTTTGGAGTTTGAGAATGTAGCTGTTCTTCCAATCAGCAAGTACCCTCCTCTCCTTCAAAATCTCCTGTAGTATTAGTTTTCCATCTTTCCTCTTTTGTTTAGGATACTTTAGATTCAATCCAGCTTCCACTTTCGTTATCCATCTTTTAAGTGGTTCATTTATGTTTTCCCATTCCTGTCTCCTTTATTAGTTTCCACATCTTCGTAGAAAGTTGTTCATTCCCTTCCCTCTTCTTTCTTTCGAAAGTGGATGTGAATGCTTTGAGAGTTCCAGCGTTCGCAACGGACTCCAAGTTTTCCCCGACGACTGAATTGGTGTCCTTCGTATTTCTTTCTTTTAGTTCCTGGATGTTGAACTCGAGCTGTGTCCTATCTCCACATTCTTCGAAAGCCTTCAACTTGACCTTGAAAATTCCTTACAACCAGTCTGAGCCAACATCTGTCCCTCTTTTCCATCCTCTTTTGTTCAAAGACCTCGACTCCATTTTCTCCATATTGAGTGCCTACCTTATTTTCAACGTGTTTCATGGAACCCATGATATGTGTGTATGTGCTTGTACCTATACACAATGCCTCCAGTTCCCAAATCACTAAGAGCGGAAAAGTCTGAAAAAGGTGCGCTATTTTCAAGCATTCCACAGACAGCCTCCTGACCTATGATGAGTTCTCTTCCTGTATTTCGTGCTCCCAGTTTATCATTCATCATATTACCCATTATGATTTGGACGTCGCCATTCAGGATGTTATCCATTAATATTCGCAGTTGTTCTTCTCCACTGGTTCTCAGTTGTTTGTAGACGCATATCGTAGAAAATTGTAGCCTACCTTCCTTTCCATTTGAATCTTGTTGTCATTATCTTGGAGGACATTGGTTCCTACTGCATAAGAGCTTTGGCTTCTGTTGGTGACATTATGACAGCCGCTCACTCAGTGTGTTCGTGTTCGATTGACCGGAGTAAATTATTCACTCTCTGGGTAAAAATTCAGAGGGTTCATTTTAATTCCGTATGCACTCACAGATTCTCAGCACTTCAATGCTATGTCTCTTCACTTTATTTGAAATCTGAACAGCCTTGTCAGCCAATCTCTAATACGTGGCGGATATTTCGTGTACCTATGCTTACTTTTGAGACCCGCCTACTGGCTCCCCTAATTATTCTCCAAGCCTGAGTCATCCATCTTCCCTGATTCCAGTGGAGAGTTAGGTGGTTTTTTCTATGCTTTAAAATTACAGAAAATATGGGGCTGTGTTCTACAGGGTTTGATCGCTAGCATTATGCCCAACCTTCTGTCTTATTCTGTGCCCAGCGAAGCAGGCGAGATCCTTTATGCCTTATGGAGAGAAGTCTCGCTGTAAACCATCTTCCTGGTACTACTGAGCCCGATTCACCTTTCTAAAAGTAGGTGTTTGCATGTCACACACATTCATGAGACAAATGATAAAAAGTGAAATGTATGCAGGAAATTTGATAACCACATTTTTCAAATGAATAGCTGCAAAACGGAATTCATATTGATATATAATATATATAATACATATCTAGTTTTAAGAAGGTGAATGTCGTCAGTGTTCCATGTTCTGACGCAAGTTTTACACTTAGTTTATCCTTCAATACTAAACTTCCTAATCTATGAAGCAGCGAATTCATGTTTTTTAAATTTCACCGTATATGGCCACAAAAGTTACTTACGTCTATTTTCGGTTTATTTTCGAGTTAGTACTTACTAAAAAACTTTCCTTTACTTTAAAAACCAACTACAGGTAAAAGGAGACGTTTATTCAGCGAATACGTGGTCATTGAAGTTCTGTGTCAAAGTATGTTTGCAGCTATAAGAAGGACTTTTGTTGCCATACTTTGTTTATCGCTTTCCAGTCGACCACTTGTGATTGCTTAAGTTTTGGTGGCCGGAAAATATCAAATTATACGTTCACTGTAAAATAGTAAAAATAATGAATTCACGGAAAATCATGGCTGTTACGTGAGATTGAATAAGGACACTACCTGGTACCGCACGCAATACGGACGACACTTCTTCCCTCTCCAGTCTTTCGCTTTCCACATCTGCCAACCAACTCTGCCTCTTACCTGATCAGTGCATCCACATTAAGATCCTTTGCTCCAATCTACTTTTCTCTCCGCAAGTCCCCTCCGGCCTTTGGCATCTCTTAAACATAGTGAGCAGCTGTATACCCAAGAAAAGGACTACTTCATCCCTACAATTCTGTACGTCTATATTTGAGAATTTTGGGACTATTATAACTTTTCAAATAACTGCATTTTATGTGTATATTAATTTATGTGGACTGAATACCCTTCTACATATATATATACTTCTTTGTATTTGTTTTGCCCATTTTATTTCGCGTATAAACGAACTTAGCCATTTAGTCCACTACAAAGTGAAAGATAAGCTAACTAGCTGTACTCCTGTGCAGAAGGCTATGTAGGGAGAACAAGAAGACAGCCGAACAGACTAATTTCTGAATGCCTTCCCTCATGTTTTGAACAACACTAAGCAAGATCAGTAAGAAGTTGGATTTTGTCTCATCTGATTGATAGTGGTCACTAAGTGGATGTAATGGGCGCATTGAAGTTTCTTTTCTCGAATCCCATCCAACTTTTCCAACGAAAATTGACCTTGTCCTTTCCACATCACTTAAGAAATAACCAGTTGCAGTCAAGAGAAATGTGCTCTGCTTCGCCTCTCCCTTAGGCTAGTTAAATTCAGTAAACTAATCGAAAATTCCCACCTTTTATCATACTCTTTTTAGCTCTGACTTTTTTATTGCGCTATTTTCAATTTTTTGAGATTGTGACCTAATTTAATTACTGAAATGTTTACGTTAGATGTTATCTTGAGTAATCTTATCTCCACCTATGTCCACTACTTGTACTTATGTTGCAAATGACATTTTTGTGATTACTATTGCTGAATTTGATGTTATTGCTAACATGTGGTTATACCTTAAGCTTCACGGTACTCTGTAAACTACAATGCTCTCTAGCCACCTTCTCTACTTTCAGGGTATTTACTTCATAGATCAGGGAGACTATGTCAATAAATATGATATGCATGGCGATTTTGAAGAAATTAACAATTAAGAAGTCAAGGATATTGACTTGTGGTGGCTAAACCTTCTCAAAAGCTAAGTGAGTTTATTCTGACGGTTATGGAGGATGATATCACGCGCCTGCTGACTACTTCAACTGTTTACTATCCGACCTGATATGCAAATGCGTTGGTTTGTTTATTCTTCTACAAATCATTCTACAAGATGCACGTATTCCAGTTGATCACTTTAGAGATTTGGAGATTAGCCACAACTAACTCAAATGAGAATTAACAGAAATATCTTCCACATCCCGATAGTTTGTACGTCGAAAACAATTTTGTGCAAATATGATATTCAAGTATAGGGAGATGATTACTGAAACAGCTTCTAAGTATTTCTGATGATTTCTAGCGTTGAAGAAATCCCCTAAATGATTTGAATATTTCAGAATGGCTCGACAAATAGAGTGTGTTTCCTACATTCATTGACACAACGACTAGATGTGATGACTGATGCGTGTATTTGTTTGTGACAGCTGTGAAATATATCTGACGACTTCAAATCGTATGAAACTGAAGCCTCTATAGTTGAAGATTACTGGTGGTTGCAGAGTACTTTTCAGGGTTCTTTCACAAGAAAACCAAACACTGTGGAAACATTGTATTAATTTTACAATGAAAACGACGTTATTTAACTCTTACTGATTTTGTTGCAGTTCTGTTTAAAATGTAGCGATTATGGTCAGTACTTTCATTGAATCCATGAAATCATCAGAGTCTAAACAGTAGGTCTGATTCCACTGTACGCGTAGACCCATAGAATCGTTAGAAATAAACTCCAACAGTAACCATAAATATTTCTGGCTGGACGGACAACATTGTTTTCTGGATAGAAATATTTGCCTTGTCCAAACACCCACTTCACCTCTTTTACAAGCAGCTGTAAACAATGACGATGAAGAGAATGGAAAATCACAATGAATTTGTAATATTTTGAACACTATGTTCAATTTCTGCTAATAGATAGATAGATAGATGGATAGCAATGTTTTGTTGGACTGACATCTTTGCCAGTTTTATTACCAGCTTAGTGAGTTAATCAAGTGCGTCAGCCGGGAATCGAACCCTGAAACACATGCGTGGTTGGTGAGCATTCCACCGCTGTGCCAGATAATGGTAAAACAAACTACTGAACAGTATTCGAATTTGACTTACATAACATGTGCTTGGAAATCCAATAATCCCAGCGATAAGTAAAGCAACCTAATGCAGACAGAAAACACAAATAGCAGGAAAATTCTTCAGTTTTGTGAACAAATAATTCCTGTCCGAATTCAGTATCTTTAATCTGAGTAAGAAGTTAAATTATCACTTATAGTTCAGTCCTCAAGACACTATCAGTTATTCAGAATTTTCAAGTGTTGGTTTGTAGGGATTTGATTGGTTACAGGAATCCTGGTGGGTGCGTACTGATGAAGAGTCCCAAACTAGGACAAAACAGCTGTCCAGTACTCCCAGGTTTTCCAATGGTTCTCTAACTGATGTCAGCTCATGATGAAATCCTATTCAGAATTTGTATTCATTTTGCACCTTAACGTTTATCAGGCACTTGAAAATTGTTAGATTGTAAAATTGTTTTTTACTATGCTTAAGAGAAAAAAAGTACCTTTTAAGGATATATTTCAATGATAAAAACCAAAGGAATGAAAGAATTTTGATGCGTTAATTAAACTGAAAACTGTTGGCAGCATAATGTTTGAATTTCCTGTTAGAAGAATGGATTTTCAGCATGCGATATCGGTAGCCCAAATTTAGCAGGCCGACCATATATATCGGGTGTGCGTCGGCAGGGAATCGAACCCTAGACCATGTGCATGATCGGCGAGAGTCCTAACCACTGTGCCACCGACGCACAATTTCTCAGCGAATACTGCAGTTCATAATGAAATAAACTGAAAAGGTTCATTCACTTCGAAATCGAATTCATCATTCGTGAATTACGAAATTCGAGATGACAATCCACCACAGTTCCCATAGGGAAACAAAAATATCCAGATCAAAATTTGTGATCTAGTTGATTCTTTTAATGAAAATACGGAAGGAGAGGAAAAAGCAACGTATATACTTCCACTCACTTTAGTTTGATTTCTCAGAAAGAAAGCGATTTGACCCACTAATATCGTTACTGCATACACCACATTCACTATCCTGGTTAGTTTACTTTCAGTGAAATCATTCATGATGAATATTGCGAATGACACAATGATTTGCAACATCGTCCAAATGAATGCAAATGCAATGAATGGGACATCGTCAGTGTATTCTTCGGATTCAGCTCCAATTATGTAAGAGGACAGGAGTGTCTGAAATGACAGGGAAGGTAGTAGAAAGTCTATGTTAGGAAAATTAATGTCCTCAAGATGTTCTTAACATTGAGAAATTCAAATACAAGGAGTTACAGGTCATATCTCTTTGATAATTTTCTCATTATCTTCAACTACCTATATGCACTTGCATAAAAGCTTCATTTTGAGAAATAATTCCAGCGTGCTTTATCCACTCCCTGTACACAATCCTCAAGTAAATTAGCAATCTAGAGTGCATCATTTCACGGACTGATGAAACTTGTCTGAAATATGCTCATTCTCTGAATGGACTGGTCTCGCTAACAAATACCTAGCGGTATACTGAAAGCCATTCATAAATGAAAGTGAGTACAAATGGTTCTTCAAGGATGAAGAGCCTTGTCAACTATACATCATTATGGGTAAAATTTGTTTCGATAAAGTTCCACAGTGTTATACAGTAATATTTACTGATGACGTTTCGAGCACAATTTATTGCTCATAATCATATCAAGGTAGCCACACAACTTTCTAACTTCGTTTATATAATTCGATTATTTCCATCGCTTGATTTGATTGATAGTAGTATTTACCATATTTGCGCTTTGAGTGATGAGTCATTCCTATTGCATGTGTTGGGTGTAGACTCGATGAACAAGGACTCAGTAATCAACCTCTTTCTCCACCTACCTATATTACTTCTTAGAATTTTATCCCTCTCCCACAACTGGGTGGAATTATACTCTACCACAGTGCACAAGTTTTACACTAATATCAACTACACAACACTTCTTAAGATGATGATTTTTGGCCTCATTCAGTCACAAGAAATTAATGATAATTTCTATCTGTACAGCCGAGGTCAAGGAGATAAGCTGCTTATGGAAATCTTACAAAAGCAGACAATTCTGTATTCACTCAAACACGAAAGTGTCTTTGTGAAGGGGAGTAAACCCATATTATGAAGACACAATAAGTGGACTATATTAGACTAATGAAGTCATCTCTTGCATATTCCCTGTAGTCTTTACCTTCAAATTTCTCCAGAATTTATTCAGTAAAATTATCTTCAATCGTTACACTTTCCAACCGAGGTTATTGAGATAACCTGTGTGTTCTGTTCACGATGCGATGCAATGCAGCTGACAGATTAGACTACAAAGTTACCGTCAAAAATAAAACACATAATCTCGAGACACGATAGCTAACAGGTGAGAATTTCAACCAGATTTAAACGTCTCTGCTTACCATTACCATCAAATACACAAGATTCCAAGGGAATACTGTTGAAACTGGTTTCACAAATGCCCACACTATCTCGAGGACAAAGTAAATCGCGCTATTCATGTATCAAAGAAGACACACGAAAAGGTGATGTTAAGTAGCTGAATGAACTGGTAGACAGTTTCAAGAAACAAGTGAATATATATTAGCTGAATTGTTATGATAATGGTGGATTGGTGTACTCTGAACTTGGTGGTTTTATTTATAACATCCGTCTGATTGATCAAAAACGTTTATTTATGCATCCATGCATATAATACGACATGTGATTTAATTTGATACCTGTGCTGCAATTCGAACAGTGGTTGCTTCTCACAGTCATTCTCACATTTGAGAAAGTGACTGAGCATCTACACTGTTGGATTCAGTAACTGGCCCCTACCATCTATAAACAGGATTGAACCTTCCATTTTATCTCTCATTGTTGTGTGTGATTCTGAGCCACTGAGTAACAACAATAATGGAAATTATCGGGTTTACTTATTTTTGATGTCTGTCGCTCAACACTGTGGTAATTGAATGTCCCTGGACAATATAAGTGACTGAGAAAAGCTGATTCAATCAATGCACTTATTTTTACTTCCATTCACAGCTAGATGGTAAATTCGATTGTTTTACTTCATATGTATCATCCTAGAACCATTGAAGCTTGCCTTCAAGTGATTTCTTTTGGTTAGATCTAACTCTAATTCTTACCAAATTCGAAATCAGACATAAGCTTCTTGTCTCAAAATACACTTAACCGGTGGCATTTTGAATGATTTCAATTCAATCCACATCTATTTAGAGTTCGTTTAAGTTTCTGAGTGGGTTTTTAAGAATACTGTTATAGCATTATTGCTTCATTCCATTACTTTATTTTTCACTCCTGACTGTCTAATTCACTACTTGAATATCTTCCTTAACATTTATGCTATTCTTCCTCTATTTGATGTAATGCGTTATACCACTGTTTCCTAAATTAAGATGAACCTGTCACAATTTTCACAATAAAACAGTGACAGTCATATTCCCTAAATTTAAACCTTCGGAAAATTATGATGTAGTGCTCAAGTTTTACGCATGAGTGGTCGATGGATAACCGAAATGTAAATAATCCAGTGTGATTCTCAACATTGCTTATCATCAAAATTCCACTTACGTGATCACATATAGAAATATGGAGTGAGTTTTGACCCAATGTGAAATGTTTATTCTATAGAATAATTTTTTTCAAGGAGATTTAACGCAATATGCAACATACTGTTGTGTGATCAAACTTGTCAGACCGAATGCAATCCCCAGTTGAGAAACAACAATTGCGAATACCTAATAAGAGACAATAATAAAACTGAAATAGGTTTTTCGGTGATAATACACGACATATGTGGCATAATAAACATTGAATTGACTAAGGACAGCGTATCAAACTAACATTCTTCTAAGCCAAACTGTTATGCGTTCACGAGTGTGTAAAAAAAACACTCGTCTAAGAATGACCTATGTAACAGCGAGATTCAAATCAAAAGAAAATGAAGTTATACCCTTATAATGCTACGTTCCCACAAACTATGCAGACACAATGGAGAAGTATAACTTCTACAGATAACTTTAATTAGCAATGAACAAGACCCCAGATGCATGGTTACATCGATGAGAATTCCAGTCAAACTCGAGTGAGACAAAATAGGACAAGCAGATGAAGAAGTTTTTGCCGACTACTACGACTTCAGTGATTTGGTCATCCAAAGTAGCATTTCCAAGCACAGAGATATTCAAAAGGCTAAGCTGGTACCACCAGATGGACACACAGGAAACTACGTAGACTTTATCTCCATCTGAAAAAAAGTCGTGGCACAGTCTACTCGATAGGTTTAGCAGATGTAGACTGAGTCCACTCTCTATTGCAAGAAACCTTCAACAACAAGTTGAAGCTTTCAAAGAAGCCGAAGATGAATCATAATTCGAGTTTATCACTAAGAAACTGGATGACGAAACTAGATGAACAGAATTCCACACAGTACCCGACAGTGTAGTGTTTGGAATAAAGAAATTATTGTTAACTGACGTCTTCGCTACTCTGGACTCGAAAATCTTCAGGAATCAGTCTGGATTCAAGAAAAGCAAATTATTTGCGAACCAAAAATAGCGCTACAAAACATCACTCAATAGAACGCAGAATGGAGGTCAAATCTCCACCTTAGCTTCATCGACTCTGAAAAGGCCTTCAACAGCCTTGACCGTGAAGTAATTTGGGAATTGCCTCAGTACCACGGAATACCACAAACTTTAATCAATCTTGTTCAGCAGCCATATGGTGATGTCACGTATCAAGTTATTCACAATGGAAAACTGAGAGAAGCCTGGAGTGAAGACAAGAGTAAGACAGGGCTGCTTACTACCACCAAATAAGTAGTAGGAGATGGAGACTGATTGGACATACCCTGAGTGACATCACACATCATGCTTTAGAGTGGAACCCAAATGGATAGCAACGATTCTGACGCCTGATGGTTGCATAGTGGTGATTGTGTGAGGAGGAAATGACAGCTCATCGCCAAATGTGGAGCCAGCTATAAAAGTCTACAGAGAAGAGTGTGAAATCGCGATGAAATGCTGAAGCCGTATGCTTCACTGGGAACCCAGGGGAAAAATGACTACAACACATGGAAGTGGCAATCACTGGTGACTTACTTTTGATGCAGTGTGGCAGTATATATCTAGTTGGGTAATTCACACGTAGCTATTTCATACTAATTGTTATTTCAATAGACTTTACTTCCCTGAGACTTTATATTTCACTAGATGCATCATCCTTGAACTTCATTCCTAAATAGAGCCTGTCCCGGCTCACTCTATCCCGCTTTAATTTACCTGCTGTTTTATATATACAGTTCCTTATAAAACAAGCTTTTGGTAGAATAACTAATGTCTTTATTTTACTGACGGCCATATACTGTAGCTTAAAACCTATTGAGTTCATTGTCTGACGATGGCATCACTGTTTACCAATGTAATACTGATGATACGTCGATTATTCATGATCAGAAAACAGATGAGAATGAGATGCTTGTGAAATTCAGCGATGTAAATCCACCACCTATTTTCACTTGCCAATAAGAACATGATAGTAAATTATGCTCCCTCGATGTTCAGCTCAGCAGAAGAGCAGATGGCACACTCAAGAGAGACATCTGTAGGACTATATATATTTAACGGGAGAAGGCAAGACGTACTTTTTTATTTTGGAAAAACACACCATATTTATACATTTCTAACCACATTAAAGGTCAGCTAGGTAAGTGGACAGTAAACTGTTCTAATTGGTCGTCGATTTGCCGGAGATTAAACCTTGAAATGAAAAGTTGTCCAACGAGATTTTATCCCGAACACAAAGTAAACCAAATCCAGGTTTGAGGAGTAAACGCTTCTGCCTCTGCAGCCACTGACTTAATATGTTACTTTTGAGTTTAGCTACTTCCAATCGATCTGCGTCCATATACTACTGATAAACCTTGTCCGTGACACAAACTACCTATATATTTCTTCAGTTTTGTAACTAACCTATAGAAAAACAATTTCTTCTGATGCCTCACGGATATGAAAGAAGGGATCTGTACTGATGATGCCATCGAAAATGAATCAGGATACATCCGTAATGCGCTGGTCCAATCGAGTCAGGAGACACATAAGCATTATGCTCAGTAAAGCGAAATCAACAATGGTCAGGAAGAAAAAGTTGTTTCTGAAGCTGCATTTCAGCGGAGACAAGACTAGTGAAGTTTAACATCTACTCTTGTGAAGAGCAATGATAGTGACATACATATACTTCTGTTTATCGATTTCCAACCGATCAGTTATGTTTACTCAAGTAAAAGATAAGCCATCGAGCTGTGCCAGCTTCTCCTGTGGTAAAAGCTTTATAAGGTAACACCTGAACAAGAGCGCAGCTAAGTACCTTACCACTTGATTAGGTAAAAGCCAATCAAAATCCACAAGTGCTGGAGTTACGTAATAACACAGATAATTTAATGAACGAGTCGTTATCAGGATGCATATAGAAATGAAGGAAAATGTGATCCTACTTAAAAGTTCGAAAGAAATACAAGAGTTACATGTTAAAAAACAAACAAAAGTTAAGTCAGTTGAAAACAACCAGACTTTTACCAAAATAGTAGAAGCGGCTGAATAATTTTGTTTTGTATGTATGGCTCCAGTTTCTCTATCTGAATGGCTAGAGCTTCAGCAACGCAGAGGAGATGAAAACGCATAGTCTTTGGCAGGTTTTTCTGCACTTTATAGATTACTTTGAAGGAGGGGTTTGCTGAGATAATGTGTCAAGAACTTATGTGGTGAGAGCTGGCTGCTAGCCAAAGTTGGTAGACAGTAATTGACGTCAATGTTTATGTCGCCAATATTGGTGGTGAGAAAATGAGAACAAAGGCTTTGCCTAGGCGGATACAGTTAACATATAGATGATCTGACACAGCCACAAAGAGATGCAAGGTTAACTTTCTGTGAGAAACAACCAATCGAAATACTGTATTTTCTACTAACAATAATCTACAATAATGTACATTGAAATCTAAAAATATGTCTTGATTTTCCTTAATAAACGATCTGTCGCCTGGCCCTTGTCTTCTGTTGTTACAATTGTCCTTGTGTTATAAAGAAATTTTTACCATTTGCATTACTATTATTAAACTCGTAGTAATTGCTGATATGTTTACAACACTAAACACCTACACTTGATAGGCAAGTTCACCATCATGGGTTAGCAATATATATATATATTTAAGAGCTTGAGAAAGATCTAATCGAAAGCAATAGAGCTAGTTATTGTTTTGCTTTAACTATTCAGATTTTCTATTTCATCTTCAATAAAATCATAAGTATGAATAACAAAACGAACTAGATTTCGTTTGTACTATATAAGTATTAAACCGTTCATTCCATGTATCTTTCCTGTGGACGTTTTTCTTTATCGTCCCGCCATCATCTGAGTAACGATATCGTCACAGGAAATGATACCTTGGGAATTTAACAAGTAAAGTGATGCTAAATTATCTCCTCTAAAAATACACAACCCAATTCATGTCGAAGTGGAATGAACGATGAATGGTAAGACATTCCTGGAGGTGAAATAATCATCACGCAAACAATATTTATCACATTACGTCCGAAATTTACTTCTAAAAATCCACTGTTCGTGGGTCAAGTTACTGGTTCGTATTAATGCTAATGCCAAGACAAATATCAGTCACAGGGGAAATTGGTTGACAGTTATTTTGACATAGGTCATGCCACTAAATAGAAATCGTGGATGATCAAGAATACTCAGAGCACAGCCAGATCTAAAAATAGCAGTGGAAGGCCTAGTATTTAGTTGCAACTTGGCTATTACTAAAGATGCCGTTAAAGAACTGACTCAATTCGTACATTATTACCTTTTGAAGGGTTGAATTTCAAAATTGTATCCAAATTTCGAATTCCACATGGCGTCAAGAGTGAACTAAACTAATACAAAACAGTTATAATTTGCTCTTGACTACACATTCAAAATATTCATCAAAAGCATCAATCACATTGCATTAAATGCGTAATTTGCATAAGTTAGTCCACCTCTTCACAAATTACTTGACCAGTATCTTTGGTGTAAAGGAAATACTCTTGCAATCTTTGACATCGTCTGCATCACTCGCCGTGTAATCGCATATCTTTGCTTATCATGTATATAAACCGCTGATATTTTAAGATGCATGAATGTCTACCATTACATTACAGGCTACTTAAATTCCTTCAGTAACAAAGTGGTAGTGAATTACTGTGTTCTACAGAAATGCATGTAACAGGAAAAGTATCAGGCTAATAGTCAATGAATTTATAGACAAACTCGCACGCACACACACACACACGTAAATAACTTACATTCAATATAAAAATGATACGGGAATATCTTATCGCTCTTCTCATAAACGTCAATAGTGGAAAATGATCAGAATATCTTCGCTTTGATATGTCAGTGTTGACTGGGATTTCAAGTACACAGCAACTACTCATTTTTTCTAGTTGAAAAAAGTTGAACAGACTGTCGATGAAAAAAGGTTGAAGATGAAAAATCAAAGTGTTCGTCTGTTAGATTCATCTATATTTACCTGTGAATGTGTACAAATGCGATTCAATATTCTTTGGAATGCACAAACAGTGACAGAGATTTTAAATCAACTTAACTGTTTATCACTTGTTATATCATGAAACTGAGCGGTGTTTCGTTTTTTTGCGCTATTATTGGTTATTCCTACACACGAAGATAATTTGTGAGTAAACAAATGCTGCACTATGGTCAGACCACTTTCTACTCAATCAAATGAACTTTGTTCATTATTCAGTCAAACAACCAAAATGGAACTATTTTTTCAAGTGCCTCTCAACTTTGTGTAAAAAGAAGTAGGCTATGAAGCATGATATTGAGAAACACATAATAAAAATCTCAGTCATGTAAACAAGAGAAGTTATGTGAATCGCGTGCTGTGTGCGTCTTGACAATTCAAATGATAGTCTATGGTGTAGTAAAGAGAATCAGATTGTGACTGCAAGCTTCTACTTAGTGCTAAAATGTGGATTCTTCCATCAGGTGTTGAACACAGGATAACTGAGTCAGTGTTTATTGCTTACTCGTATCATGCTTCGGAATGAATACAATATGTTTGGGTGACATCAGACAAATTCAGTCCTTCTGTAGAGCTATAAATTTGCACAAATCTATATTGTTATCATTTTCGTCATAATTTACATCAACTTTTGATATCTGTTTAGTTGTTCAGCTGCAAAACTTTAGAGGCTTGTAAATGTAAGGACATTTACATATTTAATCTGTTCATCAAACGATGCGTTATGTAGGCGTGTAATGGTCTCATTCATTCTTTTAGTTGTATTCGTTATTACCACTAAGCTGACAATCACCTTCGTCAATACTGAATGCCTAAGTTTGTAAGACAACATACTGCTGACTTCCTGAGGTGACGAGTTGTATGCCATTCATGTCAACCATCAAAATGGGTACACCATTGATAAGCTCGGCCCCAAACGAGCTTCCATGTTGATATCACTTCGATCTGCCCAAAAAGCAGTTCTGGTTGATGTGAGGGATATACAACTACT
This sequence comes from Trichobilharzia szidati, assembly GCA_944472155.2. Classification (NCBI taxonomy): domain Eukaryota; kingdom Metazoa; phylum Platyhelminthes; class Trematoda; order Strigeidida; family Schistosomatidae; genus Trichobilharzia; species Trichobilharzia szidati. The sequence continues at coordinate 154,221,834 of OX235279.1, read as the reverse complement.
CACCTCAATAAATAAGTAGTATACAGTTTTGCCCATTCATGCTTGTTTTCTTGATCATTATTTATGGTATCAACAAGATGACAAACTGTGATCTGAATAATTTTGGTTTCTAAAGGAAACTGTAGTGCAATTTCACCTCCTCAAACTGTCTAAAGTGCAAACAGTTTGCGAATTTCGAATTTGATGTCTACGTTTGCTTAATGAATTTGTAAGCACTATACAACTACCAATACTCCATTACTATTACAGTTCTTCTTGTTCTTGCGGCATCCTGCACACAATTTATGGTTAGTACTTAGTGTAGAAATTACTTCTTAATCCAGTTACAAAACAAGCACTTCATGTCACAAACAGGATAGAGCGAGCGACTACTTATTCAGAGGAAAAGTGGATAATTTATTCGAAAGATTTGATATAAGATGCACGTAGTCGGAAGCTGAAGAACATTTAGAACGGTATGAATTGGGGAGTATTCCACAAGAAAATTATTGATATCAATCAGACAAACTTCTTGCCTTCTTCTGTTGGAAGGGGACGTTATTCTATTCTGAGAACTTTATCATATCCTAAGCTTGTCGGAACGCAATCCTTCGTTGACGTGAGAATTCTTTTTAATGAGCATTTTATACCCGAAATTTCGTTGCAATCGAAAGACCAAATGTTTATTCTCTTATCAGAAATGCTCATATATCCATAAGAGTATTCATATTTCCACCGCACACATAAGCCGTTAGATTTGATTTTGATTACCGCCTAGACATACATTTGGAATCAATTAGCAGAATTTCTTCGTCAAGCGTGGGTGGTCACTGGAAGATATGACGATATCCCTGTTGAATTCCAGAGGTTATTTCACAAATCTAATAAGACAATGTTGAGAAAAAAGACTGCTACGCACAAGCACTCAAGTTCAGGAGAGGTGAAAGTGAGGAAAGTAGGTACAAAAGCAGAGAATAAACCTGTTTTCCTAAGAGGACAAATAATTCCAAATGGACTAAAAGTACCTTCTACAAAGTCGAGCACTTCTGTCGGACTCACTGAATATTCCGGCAATCCCTTTACTCAAAATAAGGTCGTAGATTATGATTTGAGCCGATGTCAATATTCGTCGAAGTCTGAATCTGCTAATTCATAACTTCATTTAATGTTTCTGCGAAATTCGGAAAATAAAGTAACCGAAACCGTTTCTAGAAATGGATTCTCGAAAAGTCACTCGGCCTCTGATCATAGAAATACAACCACGAAACTTCCGAGTATTTCTCAAATCCCGTTATTTATTATTATGATTGTTGTTTCCTTTAATTCCTAGAGGAACATAGGGCTTCAGTCGTGCGTCTCCATTACGTTCGGTTCTCTGCTAGAGTCTTCACCTGGCTCCAAGTCTGCCAACGTTTCATCTCCCCTTCACATGACCTCCTCGCCGCTTCCCGTTATCTTAGTTGAAATGTCTTGTAAAAGCCACCACAGAGATGTTAAACAAAAGAGATTTAAATTGTGCTCTGCCTGATTCTAAAGAAAATCCTGAATCTAATGTTGCCAGTCGTACTTCTTATAAAAACGACCTGAAAAGATTACTAGTATTAGTGTTAATAAAACTTTTGTAGCCAGTGACGTCATCTCGAACTATGTAAAATACTCTACCGGAATGAAAGTACTCGTAATAAACACAGAAAATCTGAAAATATTTCATATGTACAAGAATACCGAGAAGCTGGAGAAGTTGCTGGTGAACCAAAGCAGATATATTTCCCAAGACGTTCTGTAAGATTAGAAATTCTGTGAGGGAAGAGAGCTAAGTGAGGAAAAAGAGAATAACATAGAACCGTAGTATTTCGTGATATTGGTTAGCGTAATACAACCTGTGACATGTGACACGCGTTATAATACAATTATAACATACTTTTGTCTGTCATCAGGAATCAATACTGCATCAATAAATACTAAGAGAGCATCACCGTCACATATAACACGAGGATGATAAGTTATCAGTGGGAGAGGAAGAATTAAAAGAAGGGCTTGCATAAGATTCTCTAGACGTATTCTAAACAACCTTTGACTAAAGGAGTCGAATAATTTGATTTCATAAGTCTCCAAAAACCTGACAGACATAGATCATCAAGAAGACCTGTTGGGAGCTTTTGGAACAACTGGCGGACAAAGCATCCTTTACCTTCTCCCGTTTTTTGAAGGTATAGCAATAAATTAATTGAAAACTGACTTTTGAATCTAAATAGGATTTATTCTTGGACTCCATTGACACCATAACCTCCCAGCTTAGTGACTCTTTAGTTTTCTTTTTGTAGTTTTTCTTTCTGCATCATTTTGTTTCCTCGCTTTCCATCTGACTTTCATTTTCCATCCTCCAAGTTTCACTCACTGTCTCTTGTTATAAATTATATTATCACCCTTTCATATGACTTTTAACATGCAAAATTTTAGTTTTTGTCTTCCGAATTTCTAAGTTCAACTTATTGTGCACTGTTATACGATTGTCACTGACTTATCAAATTGTCTAATAGATATATTGATTTCAATGACGTTAACAACAACTTTTTGGGGAGAAATTTCGTTCACAGCAGATATATATATCACAGTATTTTAAGGTAACTTGATATCCTCATATTTTATTTGACCATGATGTTATTGTAATACTTATTAATGCAGTTCTGACTGCTGTTCGCGGACAAACGTGTGTTGAAATTGTACTATAAACTGTTCATATTAAATGCTGCAGACACTATGCAGCTGAACAAAATCACGAAATAAAGTGGATCCATGTTATTTCCCTCTAATGTTTGTTCCTTCTCTTTTCAAATCTATAAGGAGAATTTTCGTACGAAGAATTATCTGGGTTTATTAGTGAATGGAGAGTGATTACTTGACCGAAAGCAGTGTTACAAGAAAGCAGTGAGAGATTCTAATCTTGGTTTATCTAATTATTTCTTGAAAATAAATTCCAGTATAACATAGCAGTTGTCGTTTCTTCTCAAGAAAGATGAAAATTATTTAGAAGCTTGGTTCAACTAATGCGTATTCCATTGGAGTACTGAACGCTTATCGTCTCATCACATCGCATAATTTTCATTTATAAATAGGCTTATGTTCTTATCAGAAGCCTAATGAAAATGTTTACTAGGACAAGGGAAATGATGTAGGACTGGAATGTGTACAGCCTGATGAAGTATCTTCTAAATCTTTCTTCTTCATTTTACAAAACACTCAGTGACGCAGTAACAATTGACAAATCACAGTTTGAAAGAATTGCTTCGACTCTCACAAACATTCCTCTCCATAGCTTACAGCTTCCCACTACTTGATCAAGTAATTTGTTGCTTATATTTCGATCAGTGCACACTAGTGCGCAAATACTCATGCACACAAACAATCATGAAGCATTAAACAGTCATACTGTTTATTTTTTGAATTCAGTTCACATAATCCAGTCCAGTTAATCACCACTTCAATAGCTTCAGGGTAATTTTGTAAAATCCAACAGTGAGTGAAGTAATTTTGTATCACAAAGTAATGCGATCTTGTCACCTACCACTTGTGGTATTATTCCAGAGAAAACCACGGTACTGGTGTGGTGAGAGCTGTCTACTAGCCAAATTGGTAGACAGTAATTGACGTCAATGTTTACGTTCTCAAGATTTGTCGTGAGAAAATATGAACAAGACTGATTCAAAACCGACCACAGCAGACTTTGCGTAGGCGGATACAGTTAACATATAGATGATCTGACATTCAAGAAACAGTCACAAAGAGATGAAAGATTAACTTTAAGTGAGAAACAACCAATCAGAAGACTGTGTTTGTTTGCTTAATTAAACTAGAATAATGTACATGAAAATATATGAATATGCTTTGATTTCCTTAATAAACGATCTGTTGCCTGGCCCTTGTCTTCTGTTGTTACACTGGAAGCAATTTCAAAATATGTCATCAAAGTTTCACTTAACATATTTCTGTTTCTCATAAAGTAAGCAACCTGACCGACCAACTTATATTGTTACAGTACAATTGACATTTATTATCCTGCTTAGTAAAGTACCCATGAAGTTATTCACTACGAATATTGTGAATGATACAGTGACTTGTAACACTGTCCATATAACCGAGAATGCAATGAAAAGAAAATTATCTCTGTATGACTCATACTCATATTCTATTATGGTAGAGGATATGAGTGTCTGTGGTGAAATAGAAAGTAACCGAATATTGTCAACGAGATGTCAAGTATCGTCAGTGATTTCAGAAAAGCGGAAATCTTTACCACAGATAAACTAGTTGTCATTTCCCCTTATGCATTTTCTATTCACTAAAATTAGATATTAGTCTAATAACCAGTATTTACAAGAAATACAACTTGCAAATTTTCACAATATATTACAATAAATACACCTTGGCCGCATGAAAAGTGGAAAAATTTTAAAATTTAATAAATCATGCTGGTCATAAGAATTAAGATTGTATACAGTCGAAACTCATCAACAAATTACAGGTAATCCACTCTGAGGAGATCGCTTAAAGTTCCATTTGAATACACACTTAAGTATCTCTGGAAAGTAGCCTTGGTGAAATAACAACACTCATAAAGTTGCCATGTATTATTCACGTTTGCATCTTATGACTAGACAGAAGTCCTTCAATCGAATTTGAAGTTTCTGTCAAATATGTGTTGTGTTTATGATTCATTAGACGGGTGTTGACTGGTAAATTTTCAGGAGTAACTGTCAAGACTAAAATTTACGTTGGTAATTTATAATAGTTAACAACTGAAAGTTTCAACCAAATTTCAACGCAACTGCTTACCATTCCTAACAAAGGTACATAATTCCACTGGAATACCCTTGAAACGGATTTGACGCAGGCCCCCAACATTTTGGAGGACGAAGTGAATCCCACGGCAGTTTTAAAAAGGAAAAGATTTAAGGATCTACGGTAATCGATGAATAAAGGAATATTAGAAAACTTGCACGGTTATTGCTTTAGTTAGTTACAATACACTGAGGCCAACTGGATGCTTCTACTCGCGGTTAGACAAGTTTACATGGATACTATGTTGCATCACAAAATATTTCATTTGATGTCGAACAAAATTGTATGTGTAGATATATACATATATGGTCTGCTACAGATAGCACAGATGAGGAGATCAGAGCCAACCAGGATTGGAGAAACAAGACAGGCGTTCATATATATATATATATATGATGGAGAAGATTTGTAGCTCAGGTGGATGATTTTGATGTGGTTGTGTTCTCTGAGCTGGATAGTTAATTTGCAATGAAAGCTTCGCAAATTAACATCAATATATATATATATATATATATATATTTATATATATACGCTGCAGAGACTTGGCGTGGGCCTTATTAAAAGCTTTTCAGCAGGCTGCTACAGACTTTCATCGACAACTGACTTCATTGCCTTCACACAGGAGATCAGATGGCCGACTGAAAAAGATAAACTACAAAGAAGTCTGGCAGAAAAGTAAATAACTATATATAGCACAACAAATATGAAAAGGAAAATGTTGTTGGATTGGATATTATGCATATACTATACTATGAAGAGATCTTCGAGTGATACTATATGTCATGCATGCGATCAAGTAAAACGTGAATTCGAAATGATGGGTCAGGTATGGGTTAGAAGATGACCTGTAGAAGATCATGTAAAGAGAAAATGAAAGCTTGTGGACAGCTGTTGATTTAGTTAAAGTGGTTGTAGAAACTGATTGTAGTGCAAATGTGCTTCTGAGGCTCTATGTTTCACTCGGAACGCAGAGAATCAACAATGATTTAATAGTTACACATGACGATGTAACAATACTAAGGAAGAGTTGACAGAAAATGGCAAAAAAGAGAGTAAAAATATACACGCGGTTGTCATGTAATCAGTTGGTCATATTATCACTGACCAACGAAAGTAGGTAATAGTTTATGATGACCAGATTACTAAACAGAATTCCTTCATAAAGTCAGAGGTGTTCAAGATGTGTCAATTCTTTGCTGAAATTATGACCACCCAAATGACTGTTACGAAGAATCATAGTGAAGATGTCGTTGAAATGAAATTGCATTTTGAATGAAGTAAGTGAAGAATATTTGTGGGCATTTCAGGATAGATTCTGAAAAGAAATAACAATAACAGTCAGACATTCATTGTAGTCCAAAGGGCACTGCACAAATACTTCATTCTGACGCACACACAACATTTACTCATTATTACGATAGTCTTCTTGGTATAGCGGTAAGGGGACCATGACATTTTTTTACTGAAAAGCGCTCTTTGATTTATTGTCGAGTGGCTGGAAATTAATGTTGCTAATTGATACCAGTTGCAATTTGTGGATTAACATTCACATTCAAAATGAATAGCGCTACTGACTGGTTCAGCAGTAGAACGCTCGCCGACCATGCACATGGTCCAGGGATCAATCTTCGACCGACGCACTCCTAAACCTACTTAAGCCAGTAGTGAGACCGGTAAAGAGAGGACGTTGAGCATGAAGCTAGTAACAGTATCCGTGAAAACAAAAACTACTGCTAACGAAACTTCAAATCTCTCTAGATTGAAGCCCTATATTCCACTGGAAACGTAATAGAATAAAAAACTGATTTGATTTAAATCGTATCCAACTGCTCCTACCAATCAATCAGTAGCATATGGCACCATGCATTTGTGCTTGTATTCTTGATTGTCACTTATGGTATCACTCAGATAATATACTGAGCCCCGAAAAGTTTTGGTTTTGCAACGACAGACATATAACCGGCAATGCAGCAGTTCCAAGAGGCGAAGATGGGACCTGAGGAAGACCCATTAGTGTTGGCGCTGAAGCTGACAAATATGCTTCCTCGAGTAGTCCCTAAGCTGGGTGAAGAGTCGAAGTGTCGGTTATTGAATTCCCAGTTCACCGATAGTGTTTGAGACCACAAGGGCCAGGCGACAGATCGTTTATTGAGGAAACCAAGAGATATTAATATAATTTTATGTACATTATTATTAATAGCAGAGAAACAGCGTCTTCTGATTGGTTGTTTTCTCGCCGAAAGTTATCCTGTGATCTCTTTGTGGCCGTCTCTTGAAGGTCAGACCATATATCTGCGAATCGTATCCGCCTACGCAAAGTCTGCTGTGATTGGTTGTTGAGTTAGTCTTTGTTCTTGTTTTTTCTAATGACCAAGATATGGGACGTAAACATTGACGTAAATTGCTGTCTACCAATTTTGGCTAGCAGACGGCTCTCACCACACTACAACTGATTAACGCTGCATAACCTGTTGGGGTTGCCAAGCCTGCAAAGTTGATCGGACAGCTATTGAACACAACGGTTGCCGCAGCAGAGCCACCTTAAACGAACCGGTGGGAACAAGAAATAGCAGATTTGTAGCAGGAAGTAGCGGTACCAAGAATGAGCATCAGAAAATATAAGTGTTTTGAATGTGGCAGAACGGGACACTGGAGGAAATATTGTCGGGAAAGAAGGAAAAAGAAAAACCTTAGACAATATAATGAGTCTTCTTTCTCTTCGATAAGATTAGAATAGGGGCGATAGAGAGGGGGTAATGTTTCTAGGTTAAGTGTAAATGATCAGTTGGTTGTACGTTTAATAGATACGGGGGTAGCAGTTTCACTGATAGATGTGAATATGTGTCAGAATGTCAGAAAATGTTCATTCACAGTCCAGATTGTAAGGAGTCATGTGTTAAAAGTCACAGATATATCCAACTCCAACGTTCACATTGACGGTCGCAAAAGTAACGTTCTCTTCATTGTTATGCCTCGGTTATGGCGAAAGATGGTAGGGGCTGATGTCTGCGAGAAGTATGTGCCGTAATCAACATGAAGCGATGGACCTCAATTACAAAGTACGGATCCACCAAAATGCATGGGAACAGTGAGATAGCATGGATGGAGACGCTGGAAATGTGGAATATACAAAAGATCTATCGACGAGCGATTGGGACCCGTACGGTTAATGGGAGAAAGTGAGGCATGGAATCCATGTGGAGACTAGAAAAGTGACAACATTCACGACGCGAAGAACCCCATGACATTCGAAAGAAGTTGAGCGACAAGCGAGTGAGACATCAAAGGGTGAAATTATTAAAGAAGCGGACAGCCCATATAGCTGTGTAGTTCATTTAGTGTAGAAAGCAAATGAGAAGTGTAGATTTCGCGTTGATTTCCGAGAGCTCAACATCGTAATGGAATTGAGATCGTCTATTCTCCCCATTGTAGCGGAAACTCTCGATCGCCTACAAAGTGCCAATCTGTTTACAATTCTAGACCTCAGGTCAGGTTACTGGCAAACAACGATAAAACATGGCGATGGTGATATGACAGCGTTCACAGAAACAATGTCGGTTTAAACGCATACTTTTTGAGCTGTCTTTTGCATGTTTGATGACTGGTGATTTGTGAATGTATCTGTAGGTTTTATGCAAATGCAAGAACTTTCACATTTGCCTTATGATTTTAAGTTTTATTTGATTGTAAATCAAAACGTTTGGTGCATGAGGAGTCATGAAATGTCAATAGATTTTTGTGTACACTATTGGAGCGATATCGTGTGTACATCAACTTGACTGTCAGCTTTAGTAGTTTGAAGCGTGTGTTAGTATCAATTGCGTCATGAAGTCATGTTGGAGAAAGCGTGTTTGTGACACCAACTGAAGTTGCTGATTTATTCAGTGAAATGTTTGGACTATATTTGCTTACTTTCTTCTGACAGATTAACTGAGCGCTTTTAGAAACAGTAGAAAAGTTAACTATATGACTATGATGGACGTATCTGGCCAACAACAAACACTATTTGTCATAAATGTAAGGAATCTAAGGGAAGTTATCTCTCCCACCTACTACGGAAGCATGGTTTAAACTACAGGTAGCATGAATGAGGGTATAAAAGCCAGACAGTCCAGTGGAGGTCCTCAGCACTCAGCACAGTGAACAAGACTGTAAATTCCAACACCAGTTTCAAGTGAGTGCTTTTAATTCTTCAGAGGCTTCGACGATCTCGTAAAGCATTTCCAACAGACTGCTGCGAACTTCTATGAACAGGTGTTTTAACCTGGAAATGAAGATGAGACAGTAGGAAATGTGCAGCAATAAGGAAATCTAGCAGTGAATCAATCAATAATGGATTAAATATACATGAAGGGGACCTTCAACTGACATAACACGCCAGACCCTCGGTCGGAACCCGAATAGGGATCGACTAGTTGGGCGTTCGAAGGTGATGTGGAGATCATGTGAACAGGAAATAAAAGCGTTCGAGCACTCATTGAGCCAACTGGAAGTGAAAGCAGAGATTTCTGTTCAGTTGAGATGTTTTACTGAATTTACACAAAGCATGAACAGTAATAATACTAAAAATTTCTTAATGTTTCGCAGTAGAAGAGCTTGGTCATCTGTTCTCACTATTAATGGGTTCAGGGGATTCTACTTGCTTCTGCAGCTACTTAGGGATATGCTCTGAAGCCTTGCATGTAAAGATCGACCAGTCTTTCCCGTGTATGTGCGACGACAAGTACATTTAAGTTCGTAGATACAGAGGGTTGTGACACCATTTTCCGTACGCTCCTAGGACTTTGATGGATATACAGTTTTCACATTCTCAATTGTTCGCATATTCGTTGCGTTAAAAGTCTTTAAACTCAGCATTCAACCTCTATATACCAGGTTGTTTTTCATTCTAGACTGTGAATTGTGCTGTCGATGTTTCAAGCTTCTTTCCACATCATTGCCGTTACTTTTTATTTATTTCCAGTACTAAACACTTAACTGTCTTAGAGTGTTCCTACTCGATTATAATTTAGAATTTTGAGAGAAAGGGGCTATTAGAAAAACTGCAAATCTAAGCAACCCTACCGACTTTATCAATGATAAAAATACACTGTTTTGGTCCCTTACTACCATTTTTAAAAGAAAAAGATCAACATGGTAATAAACTTTGATGTAGCTCATCATCATTTGTTTCGTAAAGTCAGTTACATTTAACCACCGGTAGAACTTACCAAAACAGGTTTCTCTTTGTGTCCCCATCGTAATTTTACTCCTTTTTTGGAGTTCACATTATCGACCTATGACGAAATCACCTTCAAAACCTCAAAAGGAACAGTCTTCCAAGTATGATTTGCTGGCTAACAAGTGTGTTGTGCAACAAGACAGTACCATGTGGATGTTTTCTGGCACAGGGAACCCGATAATAACTGATATATGGAGTACCTATTGTCCACTAAAGAAGGCATTTGTCAAAAATATCTGACAGATTGCCGGAAATTGTTCCACAAACATCAGACTACCGTTTCAGAGTGACAAGCTGATACATGAAGTGAAACCCATGTTAAGTTGTATATGTAATTATTGGCTGATCGCGTAACAATTAACGGATCCGCTGTGTACTCTGATGGAACACTAGTCAGTGACTAGTGTAGTGTGTCTAGTGTAGGGGGCTTTCTAGCGAGCTCAGTAATAGAACAAGTATTTGAATAAAAATCCAAGTTAATGAGATGGTAGTGTAACAGTATATTATAAAAAATACAGTAATGAGTTATATAAATTACTGGGAGAAGCTGTGCACCGGTTGTAGAATAGTCTTCGGATTAGGATAAGAGGTTCCTTCAAAATCCAAAGTATACAACACGGTTAGTAGTGAAACAAGTAGGCAGGTCGTTTCTGAAAAACACAGATACCTGTCTTGTAGCTGAGGTACAAATAAATAAATAATAGTGATAATCATCATTTATATTAACAGTGGCATCAAATTGTACGAAAAATAGTAATTGTCATGATAATAAAGTAATAATAATAATATATATTTATTCCTATCTGTGTAGGACACACCAGTTGTACAGGCATGGATAAGTATGAAAGTGCTTGTCACCGCCTCGAAGGTGGTGACGAGGTGAGTTGGAGTACCTGGGCAGTAGTTTTTTATCATTCCACAAAATGAACGTAGCGGGCAGGTTTACTGATTCACCGACCACTACGTGTCTGACTAGGAGAAGGGATAAGAATTGTTGCCGTTGGGGTTATGTGGTGATTGACTATTTCTATCTTTGTATTGTTTAAATACTTACTGTTGTTTGTTAATATATTTATTATTCTGATTTGAAAATAGAATTCCGCCAAATACAAATTCCTAAATTCATCCCTCTCTGTGTTTTGGTTGAGTTCCTGTAATTCGGTCATTGCGAAATACAATACTACTAGTACAAATAACAATCACAGGTTAAATCAACTGTCTAATTATTTATTTGTGCACATGCCAATGTAGTTTTGAAGTCGCTGTCTGTGTAGGCTGGATCAATTCGACCAATGGAAATATTCTCCCATTTTCCATTTTTGTTCACTGTAAAATGTTTGTCTGAACGTTTAATGACTTTTAAGAGACCTTCGTATGGAGATTGCAATCCGTTTCTGATGACGTCGACTCGAAAAGAAGCAAAGTTGCAAGTTTCCAGGTGTTTGTTGACCTGATGTCGTCAGATAGATTGTCCAGTCGTGTTGGTTGAAGTTGAACCATTAGTCTAGTTAGTCAGTTGATGGAGTCTGCAATCTTTACATCTGTTGAATCATTTGAGGGAACTTGCTGTCCAGACAAAGTTAGGTTAGTACCATAAACGAGTTGGGCTGGTGTATATCCTGAGTTTTCTTTGACAGCTTATTGGATACCGAGTAAGATCAGAGGTAAGTATTCACTGCACTTAGATGTGTCGTTCTCTGTCATCAGGGGCTTTTCAGTTGCATGTGGAATCTTTCCACAAGACTAGTCTTTTGTTTGGTGCAGACGGAATTCTATCAGTCAAGTTTGCAATGTGACCAGGTTCGGCATCACCGTGTGCAAAGTACTAGACACACTACACTAGTAATTGACTAGTGTCCAGTCAAAGTATCCCATACTGTCCTACGGGAAGTCAATCGGGAACCCGAATAACTACTACCGGATAAAATTTTCACTGAAGCGCGCGCTCCTTGAATACGACGTGCTTTTTCCTCTCTAACCGGAAAATACCTATTTTGTGAATTATCCGCTTGGGAAACCTGATCTTCCTAGCCGGTGAATTAAATTCAACCATTACTTACATATCGAATCTCTGTGTGGTAAGTCCAGCTGTCTCGAACTACTGCCAAAGCTTCAGGTGCTATTTTTGTAGCAGCATCTTCCTCACTCGTTCAGATAAACAAGACTTGTTGGTCTACCACGTGATTGCTGTGAAGCTGATCATCCAGAAAGTACTAGGTAAAGTCGAAAACGTTTTCTTTTCCTTGTCTTGTACTTTTTCAGTCTCATTCTTGTTCTTGTGGGTAGATACTGTTGCACTCTTATTCTTATACAGCATAAGTTTTAGCGATAGCTAATATGGCTGTAGAAAGTAACCTTAGAAATGGCACCAAAACACCTTACTCTGTAGTCACAACGGCTTCAGCCAGAGAAGGCAAAAACCCAGGGACACCAACCTCAAGTCGCATACCCATCCTAAAGACACGTGTAGGACTCGTCTGTCCTGATACTATGCCTGCATTGCCACAGTCTAGTACTGAAACGGCTCAGGCAATACAAGGGGGACAGGATACTACACCTGCATCAACTGAAAGCCAATGTGTAAAGTACAACAAACCTAAAATGAAACGCTCAAGACGTCATAAGACCTCGAAGGCGTCACCAAGTAAGGGAGACGAATGCCAGGCGTGCAATATTATTGTTTCCAAAGCTGACTCAGCGTTCGAATGCAATTTTTGCAAACGGTGGGTGCAATGCCGTTGCGATAAAGAGGTGCCGAAAGCATACTACGAGTTTATGAGAAATAATCCGTGCCCGTGGTTTTGGTACATCTGTCCACTTTGTCGCCCTGGCATAGTCACACAGAGCGTGTCTGTGGATATCAGAAACAACAAGTCGCTCTTGTGTCCAAACAAAGTCTTATGCAGCTTCCCACCTGCTAACACCACACTGCCAAAACTTGGCACAGACAGTAAGAAGGACACTCCAGTCCTACTGACTGAAAATGCCAATTTTCATAAGGCGATGATTCAAAAGGTTGGACCCACAAAATCAAGGGAAGAGAGAATTAGAAAAGTACCACTTGCATCCATAAGCAAGCTTGGCAACACAATAAAGGCTGGCCAGAACCCGATGAAGCCTAAAGTTGCTGATGCTGCAAAGGAATACGAGAAGCCAAAGGCCAAACCAAAGTCTGAGGTAAATCGGTCTAGTTCGCTCATCCTCTTTAACGTACCTGTGAGCAAGGACAGCTTGCTTGAACAGCGGGCCCTGTTTGATCAGGAACAGTGGTCCAACCTGTGCAATAAACTAGGTCTGAATATTAGTTCAGTGAAATTGTGGAGGCTGTACAGGGGTGTCCACACACCTCAAGGTAAGCCACCCCCATTATGGGTTACACTGGACTCTGCCGAAGAGGCCGAAAGGTACTATTGATGGCTCAGGTACTAGCCATCGACAGAAGCTCGAACATAAGGGTGAGACAAGACAGACCATGGGCTGTCAGACAAATGGCGAGGGAGTCACTGGAACTTTTGCCTTCTACCTCTACCGCTCATCTCACACTGATTGGCTCCCCAAAGTTGCTAAGTGTCACATTCAACTGCCCAGAGCAGTTGGCCATAGCACTTCAACAGTGGTATGAGATCAAGGGGAAATTGTGAGGACACATCCGATGCTGCGAAAGCAGACCTCAAACCATAAGGAGGCAGCAAACGGAGGCTTTAATACGTCCCCAAGCTTCAGTGACACTAGAGCAGTCTGTGCCAACCAAGTGTCCTGCCTAAATCAAAGGGAAAAACCACAACGGGCCGGTTCCATCGGAACTGGCCAACTAGTCCCAAGATTAAGTCCCCTACCAGCAGACAGCTTCACGTCAACTACCCCACAACACGCTGAGGTTGTAAGACTCACTGTCAGCTGCCTATATAGCAATGTGAGGGGGCTGAGAGGAAAAATAGGAGAACTCCGAAATCTCCAAGCACACCTACAACTGAAAATGATCATTCTCACCGAAACATGGCTAACCCCCAACTATCGCCGATAATGGAATCAGTATAGGTGATATGGTTTTGGTCAGGAGAGACAGGGATAATAAGGAAGGAGGGGGAGTTTCCATATACTTTGATGGGCAACTTAAATGTGTACGCGCAACGGACCCACCACTTATTGAACTCCCAGACTCCATATGGTGTCATTTCACCGTAGGCCACACCAAGCATTTACTTGGTGGCATCTACCGATCTCCCACCTGTGGGGCAGAGCACAATCAGCTACTGCTCAGCACTATCACAGGGATACGAGACTTGGGCTATGACCAAATCACCATTGCTGGAGATTTCAATGCCCCATCACTGAACCTTGGCTCGGGGTGTGCTAAGGGAAAATTCGGCCGAAATCTACTGCAAGCTATTCGGAACACGGGACTGACTGAGAACGCTGGAGACTACACTAGGTGGGGCCCTAGTGTCATCGAAACTAGACTACATTCTAACTAGTGACCAACTACTTGTCGAGAAGGTCCAGATCATGACTCCTCTAGGAAGCAGTGACCATGCAGTCAAAGGTTTTGATCTGGTTCTCCGAGAGCATTTGCAGTGGGACGTTACGCGACCATGTCTGTGTTACAGCAAGGCTGACTATGCTGATATGCGGAGGCTCTTGTCCGATGCAGACTGGCCCTTAGCATGGGATGAGCTGTCTGTGGATGAACACTGGGAAGCGGTAAAAAAGATTATTCATACAGTAATCTCGGATACCGTCCCTTTAGTCACAACACAGCCCAAAAGAAAGTCATCATGGTTAAAGAGAGGCACGCAGCGTATTCTGCAAGCAAAGCGGAAGGCTTGGTTTACGTGGCGCGTATCTAAGAGTCAGATCAACCACGACGCATACCTAGAACTCAGGAACTGGTGCAATGCAAGAGTCAGGAGGGACAGAAGGTCATTCCAGGCTAACCTTGCTAAAAAACTCCTGGCAAACCCGAAGAATTTGTACCGATTCATGTCGGAAAGAGAACCAACCAGGGGGCGTGCGCCTTAGTAGGCCGAAACGGTCAATATCTCACTAGTCTGGAGATGGCTGAAACATTTAGTTTAGCCTTCGCCAAACAGCTAAACAGCGATGTGGGTATTACCGTTACGGACCAAAATGGTGGCATGACTATTTCACAGGAGGAAGACCAAATAGCCACCCCTCAAATAAACCCTGCAATAGTGCTGAGAAAGCTGCAGCGACTTATACCTGGGAAGTCCCCAGGTTGTGATGACATCAGGCCACCTGTTCTGAAACAGTGCGCCGAAGCTCTCTGCAGGCCTTTATGCGACTTGTTCCAACACTCCATGGAATCGAGGAAGCTGCCAAGGGAATGGAAAAGAAGTATCCTTTCTCCGATCTTCAAGGGTGGGGATAGGCAAAATCCCACCAGCTATAGATCAGTAGCTCTACTCCCAGTGGTATCGAAAGTACTGGAAATTATTATTGATGATCACATCAGGGAATATCTGGATAGGTCTAAAATACTCCATGAAGCCCAACACGGTTTCAGGAAAGGGAGATCCTGCGTCACTAACTTATTATCAGCTTGGGACGACTGGACATCATGCTGGGATATGATTGTTCCAGTCCATGTGACCTTCCTAGACTTTGAGAAGGCATTTGACACTGTTCATCATGACCTTCTCCTACACAAAATAAGCCAGGTAGGTCTAGGTAAAGCACTTCTGTCATGGTTGAAGGACTACCTAACTGAAAGGCAATTTTGTACCAAGGTCAATCGAGTCCAATCATCTTGGCACAGCTCGTCATCAGGAGTGTCGCAGGGTTCTATCCTGGGACCACTGATGTTCTTGATTTTTATCAATGATCCACCATGCCGTCTAAGCTGCCAGACTCTTCTATACGCTGATGACGTAAAGATATGAAGGGCGATAAAGTGTCCGGAGGACTCAGATAGACTGCAGGCAGATCTAAGGCTTCTGGAAGACTGGGCGGTAGCCAGTGGCATGACTTTCAACCTGAAAAAGTGTAAAGTAGGGGAGTTACGCACCTGTAGACTGCAGAATGCAAGTTACACCCTGTGCAACTAAAGCTTGTCCTTCACAACGTCAGAGCGTGACTTAGGTCTAGTTCTAACGGAAAAAATGGATACAAGCGTAAATTACACGTGGGATGTAGCGAGGGCATATGCGGTCATACACTTTACACATAGACAATTAGGTGAACTCACTCCTGAGCTCTTTCTAAGGTTGTACAAAATATATGTCAGACCACACCTTGAAGTGCATAATATTATTGCATCCCCACTGTTTAAAAGAGACGCCAACCTCTTGGAAAGAGTTCAAAGATGGGCAACAAAAGGAGTGGTTGGTCTCCGAAATAAACCATATGGTGAAAGGCTGAAGAAATTAGGCCTATTCACACTCAGTTACCGTCGCCTTAGGGGTGATTTAATTACTGCCCGCAAAATAACAAATGACCAGAATCACCCAAACAAAGGTGTTCTGCTATTGAGTAGGTATAGGCTCCCTCGTCGAAATCCCAGAAGGTTACCTCACCAGAGGGCAAGGACCCGGGTGCGCTCCCACTTCTTTTCACTGCGGGTTTGCCGTCCCTGGAATTCCTTACCGGCAGATGTAGCTATGGCACCATCTGTGTACGCCTTTAAGCGAAGGCTGGACAACCATGCGGCGACACAAGGACTTCATCCGAATGGCCTATCCCCTTAAAATCGCATACACCATTCAAAGGTAGACAATTAAACTGGTCGTTTTACTTCTTTACATTCTCTTCAATCTTACTCTCCTGACAGCTTTAACTACACATATTATTATTATTACTGGTATATATATAAACCGGTTGACTGACTGTTGTTACGTTTTCTTATTCTTTTTCTGTCTGTTAGTCTGAATACCTTCACTAATTATATCTGTTATTATTACTATCTCTTTTCTATTGACGACGATACCGAAGGACCAACTGGTGAAAGGATCAACTCCATTCACAGTAGTAACAGTCTTAACACACCTCATACTACAAACCACATATAATTAATCCCTGCACTACTCCTTTTGGAGTCAACCAAGGCTACGACAGTTGAGTGGCGGGACGAGCTACGCAGACGTTTACCGAAGATCAGGAACCTCTACCTCACAATCAAGGGGCGAGCACAAAGAAATCAAATTGGTTTATACTAGCTCGTAAAA
The DNA here is from genome assembly GCA_944472155.2 of Trichobilharzia szidati. Taxonomy (NCBI): domain Eukaryota; kingdom Metazoa; phylum Platyhelminthes; class Trematoda; order Strigeidida; family Schistosomatidae; genus Trichobilharzia; species Trichobilharzia szidati. Next base: position 154,204,614 of record OX235279.1, on the reverse strand, counting down.
ATGATACTGGATATTGGATAAAGACCATTAGGCATCCAAATTGCGTCATCTCGTGTGTTCCACCGGTAGAACGGCTCCCATATTTTGAGGAACCATTTTGCTATGCTTGGTGACATTTACATCAACATGTGTCTCTCCCACAAGTAGTATGGTAAACACATTTATGCGCGTCAATTTACGCGTCAACTGGAGTATGACAATGAATTTGCCCATTCCACATGAAGATTTTCGTTGCGAGTTTCTTGCTGGGAGTAGTTTCATGACTGAGAGCATTGTGTGAATATTCCTCTCTGCTCTGGTAAATCATTTTCATTCTGTCGCTCACTGAATGAATTTGGCGTTGTAGGTTTGGTCAAGTGTTTCTTGCTGAGTTTAGTTTAGATGAAGCTCTTCCTACAGGGTGTGAGAACGGCTAAAAGTTACAGGCTACAGCCTCTATCATGAGTTTTGGGAGTAAAAGCTGGCGTGAATATTTGGTTGATGGCAGCATATCAGGCACCCATTTACGGGAGGTGGTAACTGTTTGAGCCTGAAACTAATGTTTTTTGCAGAGTGGAAATGCCTAAACTCTTCATCCTTTTGTGATTCTCAGATTGGGCCTTACTATAATATAATTCTGTTTGCAGCCATTCAGTTTCATTTAGAATTTCGGCTCTAAGGCTACGCATCCATCTCAATAAGGGCTAATTGTGCGGTTTCTGTAACAATTGGAATACCCCGTCTCTGCAGGATTAAGTCATTTGTAAGGGGATGCGATCCGTTTCCAGGCATTACCAATCATCTGATTTACAACTGCTCCTACAGCCTTATCGAGTGCATTTACCAGTAGATCAAGTGGAGCATTCCTATCAGGTTACTTTACGATCGTGGCTTTTGCCAATGCATCTTTCAGCTCTGCGATCGCACTAGCTGCATCTTTCGGCAACCGGAGGCTCTTTGTTTTTCCCCTCAACGCACTAATCGGGAGTTGCATGTGCTGCGCGCAACTAGGAATAAAACCTATGCATAAGTTGATCAACTACAGAAAACTTCGATGTTGAGTGAATTCAATATGTAGGAGATACTGCCTGATGTTATCCACCTCTCTGAGCATTAGCGCGATACCAGTGCTGTCAGTGACATGTCCTAGGAACTCTACTGTTCCTGTCCCAGAGATCTACCTACACAGATTGGCTGTTATGCCATAGTTTTCTAGTTTGCATTACACTGACTGAATTTTGTCTTCATGTGTGCTTACATCGGGTATAGAGATGAGTGGATCATCTGTATGCTCTTCGGCAATAGGCAATTCATGCAACAAGTCGTCATAAATCCTTAAAACATTTGTGCAGCATTTCGAGGACCAAATTGAATCCACGCAAACTGACATAATCCGAATGGCGTAGAAATGGCAGCTTTCCCTATTTCTTCTCAAGCCACTGAAGTGCTGTGGTAGTAAATACTACGGAGCGTTGAAGCATTTTAGTAATGACCGGTCATCTGTCTGGGACCGTTCGCTCATTCAGAGCTCTGTAATCACCACTAGAGTGTCAGTCGATTCAATTTTTCCTAGGTACCATGTGCAACAGGGAAGCCCACTCACTATTCAAGGGCCACACAGTCGATAGCTGAAGCATGTGGTTGAATTCCGCTTTCGATACACTCAGCTTTTCTTAGGCTCACATCCTCAGTTTAGCGAAATCTGTGAGGCCATATGGCTTCATGTTATGAGTGATTTTTGGATCAACCATAGAAAACTGACAGTTGGTTACTGTTAGGGATAGAAATTCCACTGGTGGTTTCCGGAACGTTTCGGTTGATACTGGCGGAGATTGTTAAACGACACTTCCAGGCACCTACCAGCAAGTCATGCCTTGCTAGGATGTCTGTGCCCGAGATTGCTTGGTCTACTTCAGGGTCTCTTCATTTGTGACTACTTGTCGTTCCCCTGGGTTTTGATGGTTGCCGTGACAGCACTAGTGGCAGCTTCTTCAGGGTCATATTTAGTATATCGTTGGTATCTGGCTTCTCTCAACTGGAGATAGACAGTGAATTTTCATTGAATCCAGCGTCTGACTCCGTGATGACTAATGTAGCACCCGAGCTGTTCAATCCTCTGCCAAGTTGACCCACTCCAGATTCTGCGATGAGCGTTGCAACTGTCTCCTATGTGACATGTTATTTCGTGCAGGATAACCACAATACAATTCAAAGGTTCCAATAAAGAGAACAGAAGAAGATACCCAGAATGCTGAAAAAAATGCTTTGCAGAAAACAGCCTTGAAAACTAATGACCAGCCAAATTTCAGTAAGAAGAACCTAAATTAAAGTTCGTATGTCGGCCTTTGTGGTGCGTCGGTGGCACAGCGGTTAGGACTCTCGCCGACCATGCACATGGTCCGAGGTTCGATCCCCCACCGACGCCCACCTGATATCTATGGTCGGCCTGCTAAATTTGGACTATCGATATCACATGCTGAAAATTTCATACTTGTACCAAAATACTGTGTGGAATCAAGCTATAATGAAATAAAAATAAATAAAATACGTAACAAGAGCCAAAATCACACAAGACAGTACAAAAATCCACTCCATTTTAAAGGGATTACAGTTATATGTATCACCATCATTAGAGCCAGCCAGTTAGGTGAATGACTAGTTTCAGTCAGTGTAGCGTCGTAATTACGACATCAGCTGTGAGCTCATACCCGCAAATGATTATAGTGGCAATGTCTCCAGCAACCATCATAGCTGCGAAGAGTGAGTGGCAGGACTAACCTCAAAGGAACTCATTACAAACGCGAAACCTTTCTTCATCACAAAGAAGAAGCACTTTAAAAATCGATTCAATTGAAAATAGCTTGTTAATTAATCGTAGACTCATTACCTTGATGTTTGATGGACATTGAAAGGTCACGTTTAGGTGTGTCTACGACCTTGGTAACAAGACAAAATCCATTTGTTATTTTCGGTGTACTATTTTTGTCAGGTCGTCATCTTGATTGATTCGGTAGGTGGGGACTGCATTACTTTTTTCCCGAAACATATTACATTTTGGAAAAATCCAGGTTTTATATGTTGGTGCCATTCGTTCTGAAAAATAAGCTTAACCGTTCTCAGCTCCCAATTGTTTTTATTTTTCTGAGTGTCTGGAGTAATTTCGAGGCGATGTTTAGTCTGGCTGTGAAAGCAAAGCAGAAATGTTACCTTACAGTCCCACTTGAAATTGTCGCTGTCCAAACTACCAAAGCTCTTGCACTGTCCGTATGCAGAAAATGATTATAACCACTAATAATCTCCCAGGATATCCTGGGAGTAACATGTGTTACTCTGTGATAACAAAAATATAACACTAGGAATATTATTTACGCTGACAGTCCACCTCTTCCGGATTTAAACTAGTGGTACCAAGTATCATTTGTTAAGTTTAAAACTTGTGTTTCATTACCTATTGCCCAGCTAGCAACGATTTCGGGCGCATTACAGACCTTTTGCGGCAGGCTTAGGTTCAATGTCCCACATTCTGCAATGCACCCGAAGTTTTTGGCCCCAAAAATTCTGCAGTGCGCCCGAAAAGAATGCTAGCTGGGTGTGAGTTGAATCAAAGTAGGACAAATGAAATCTCCCTTTTTATTGATCCTATGGCCCTCACACATTTCGTGGCTCTGATGATACCATCGGGATACTATCCAGACTGAATAAGGTGGTCAGGATTCAAATATCACACCTGCCGTCTGAAATTTGAGTTCTAAATCCACAGAAGATTGGGAAACTTTGTTCTCTAAAGAGCGATAAACAAGTTATGGGCCGAAATGACTAGGTGTAGTCGAAAAATTGCTAGGCTATTTAAATACATTAGAATAAATGTATCTAATTAGTAATTCACTCGTAATCCTGTCACTTGAATGACTTAGCAACCATCGTTGGAATCCAACTTAAAATCCAAACGGAGCTATGTATGAAACCTTGTATATTCTTCAAAAGTGCGTCAGTGGCACAGCGGTAGAATGCTAGCCGACCACGCAGGTGGTCTGAGGTTCGATCGCTGGCCGACACACTCCTTTACCTCGCTAAGCCAGTAATAAAACTGGTAAAGAAGGAAGGTTGGGCATGAGGCTGGCAGCCCCATCCCGTAAAAGATAAACATCACTGTTACTGAAACTTCAAGCCTGTAGCTTGAAGCCCTATCTTCCAATGGGAACGTAAAGGAATAAAAAAATATTCTTCACGCAGATAGCATACAAAAGTTTGCCTATTTTGTTTAGATGAATTATCTTTCTTATAGCTTATGCGATGAGACTTACATGTTGTTATTATGTTTTATGGTATAAGACGAAAGATTAAATGCTGTAGAAAATCCTGGAAATCGACTAAAAGATTTAAGTGCAGCTTGATGCTAATCAATTTCTAACTACCCATGTGCTGTATTTGGATGTATGTGGTGAGTATTGAAACTTGGTACATCTACTCTAAACATCATATTAACAAAATTAATTTCCAAATACATAGGTATTGCCATTGGAAATATATCTGATACTCTCTATCCAGAGCAAAGTAGTCATAGCGCTTTATCAGATTTAGGTAAAAAGCTTGTGGCACATTTTAATCCTTTTTTGTTCAGTATGTGTGCTTGCTTAATCCGCTTTTGAATGAGTTCACTGTGTGTGCAAAAGTCACTTCTTCTGGGAGTCTGTTGAAAGAGTTAATGGTTATGTGGAAGAACCAGCACACTATAGCGATATGGTTTTGATTTTTGTACTCTCTTACTATGGCCCCTAAGGTGTGCCGACTTGGTGTGACGTATAAGAGGAGATAGGTCAATTCTACAGTCACCTCTTAAAATTTTGAATATCGTGATTAGATTTCCTCTCTACCTTTAATTTGATGATAAGAATGGATTTCTAATATGAAGGATTGGTTATACCATCAGTCATACGTGTGATCTTTCTTTAAACACTTCCCAGTACAAATGGGTCCCCTTTTAGACAAAGGTTGGACGCGTGCAAGTAGTCTCTGGTTCTGACTTCACCAGTATTGTGTATAATGTTGTGAACATCCCACTTGTGATTCCAGTAAAGGCCCTACTTACTGCGATTGAGTGTCAGTGTGCCATAGTTTTCCTATTATGACTTACTTTGACGCCTGGGTTAGTGTGCGTCTGAACTGAAGGGGTCACGCTCCGACATTTGCGCACCGAGTGTGTGTGGTTGCGAACTTCGCTACTTTGATGGGAAGCATTCATTTTCGACCAGCCTAATAGTTTTTTGATGTGTGTTAGTAACTTAAGCATGGCGATGTTATCCTTCAGCTCTCTCCAACTTCTTAGATCATCTGCATAGATGGTCATAGGAGACATGTTGAGCTCAGGTAATTCGCTGATATACAAGATAGATAAGAGGGGGAGAAAAAATACCAGTTTCTTCAGTAATCTCGTCTGTCTATAATGAAATCATAAGAGTTTATATATTAGAATTGGTGTGGACTTCCCTGAAATCACAAATGTTTGCTATTTTTAATTTCGATATGAGACGATAATTGAGTTCAAGTTTCACAGTTTGGCTGGAAAGTAGATTGCAGTGTTTTCATTTCTCCTTCTTTCTGAAGTTCTCTTCATGTAGCGCAATACAGTCTTCACAAATAATATTTACTTTATTTGTATTGTTTAGTGTTGACTTCCGCCTACTTTTTTCAGGTAATGCTGCTAATCAATAAGGCACTATTTTTGTGGACGATATGCTGCGTATTTTTGTTTCTACTAATTTTAAAAGTCAGTGAAATTACATACTGGAATTGGTTTATTACGTTTATACCGATGTGGTTTCTGGATTTTACTTTACTTATCGCAACTATACTGCACATGTCTGGAAGGTATGTAATCGTCAGTTTGTCAACTGATAGTGAATAAATGTGGTTTTATTGTGTTCGTCTTACTTATGCTCATTATATTTCCTCTTTCTACCTTTTAGGCTTACTCAAATACTTGGTCGTTATGATTTGGGAAGTAAATTCAATCAGGCTCTGACACTAAGTTTTATCCTGTGGAAGTTGGCTGCAGAGATTACTCTTTGCTTGTATTTGGAGGGATATATGAATGTTGCTTCAGACAACCAAAATGAAGTATCCACTGCTATAGGAGTTCGGCAACCACAACAAATACCAATGCCAACACCTCCGAGACATCGGCTGGTTTTCGCGGTGTTTCCTTTATGGACCACTATGCTTATATGTTTATTAGCCGCGTGTAGTCAGATTGTAAATAACCGTATGACTGCAGTTTGGGCCTTCTGTGCAAATGAACAATCAAGTGAGTGTAATGAACGGCAGAAGCAACGAAAAATGGAATTTCCGCTGGAACATTGTGAAGCGAAGTAACCAATTGCCCTATGGTTTTCTTAAATATTTATTACTTGTTATTATGAAACCAATATAATATACCCTTTAAGAAAATATTATAATCTTGGGTATGAGTCCCAAGTAAGTTCTACCTAAACATCAGATGCCTTGTACAAATCTTTCTTTCTAATAAAAGATCTTCCGTATTGTTACAAAATATTAGTAATTCACCCTTCTGTCTTGTCACTGTACTTCATTTTGCAGGCAGTAAGTAACTTTATTCAGCAGTGACATCATGGAAGTTCGTTGCTTTTTACGAGAAAAGTGATACTGTGCGATGTTGCACTAGATTTACGATAAGGGAACTAATTCATGTTGTCCAGCTCCGTTTTTTACAGTCGATTGTTTTTGTAGTCGCTTAAGGACTGTAACTAATTGCAAACTGAATAAACAAAAGTGGATTACCAGCCAGATATTCAATCATAAGTGATAAAATAGGAATTCTGACCATATCGAGGCAACATAACTGAAGAAACCCTGATTATGACATTAAATATGTCTGTTTTCTTTCTAGATCACTAGTTTTCATTTTAGTGCCATTCTGCTCGTTGTAATTTGATTGCTGGTGGCTAGCAATGGAATCCACGATGCGTGTTTCGTTGTATATTGGACATGTCAGTGGGATGTAACTACATACTAGTGGGTGATGATGTTCCAACGCCAGGACTTTATTGAGAGATCCACCTCTTGTGCAACAGATATCACTTGTTATTTATGTTGTAAAATGTTATTAGACCCTTTCTAATATCACTTTATTATCTTCTTTCCAACATGCAACTAGCCACATCTTTTGGGTAGTTGAGTGCTGACTTGTTGGTGACGAGCAGTCACATGGGGTCATCAGTCTTCACATAATAACTTCTAAGTGCATGAAAAAGTACGTGACTATTGAATGGCATTCGTATTATTATGTCCTCTATCTATCAGCTCATGTTTATTTACTGCTTAAATTATTAGAACACTAGATTGGGAGGTACATTTCTTCAAACGACTCTGCCAGTCATCGTAGTCTATCCTTTCGTATTTGAGAAAAGCTGCTACGGTTTCTATCATTTTCTGAAACTATCAGCTGATCAGACGTCATTTGTATGACGTTGAGTATCTCCCACCTCAGGGTAAAGTGATCAAATCCTAACTAGATGTTTTGTATAAAATTTGGTTAAGCATTTGCCGTAATTGAATACCAAACTCTTAGCGCCATAAAACAGGAAAAAGTGATGCTACCCCAAGCATAAATTAATCTTGGCTATTGCTACGAGCTTAGAATCATATGAGAAAGCTGGTGGTTTCCCAGAGAGCTGGTATCTGTAACTGACTACTTCATGAACTAGTGTTATACCGTATGTTTTCTAAACAGTCCTGCTACGTCTAACATGGTAAACTGGATAAGACAGTGGGTAAACATTTGTAACAACTGCCCCAGTAGTTTCAGTCTATGGAAGTTCACAACTTAAGTTCCTACTCCTAACCTCCACACTACCTACGTGCTGATCATGCTACATACTAGGAAGGCTGCAACTCAGTTATTTTTCGTATAACTGTGTAAGGGTTTTTGAACTCATGGTGACTTTTGGTTATTCTAGTCGAATTAAGCGGAGTGCTATTTAAACGGATTATTTTGAGTTGAAGTGATTGTTCTATCATATGTAGACGTTTCTACAGAATCAACGCTAACACCTAAAGGTACACTGATCGTGTTTCATAACTACAAATTGGGCGAAAGCGGACCGCTGTACAATAGAAACAATCTCCATTAGTCATCCAGATTTCTAAGTGACGCTATGTGATAGAAATCAGGTGACTAACCCGCTAGTCTTGATCAACATGGCTAACAACTTCACTTAATAATGCCTAAGGAAGAATATACTTAGTTCTTCTGTGGTGTAAAAAATTTGTAGCATCTAACTAAGAGTAATATAGAGTCATAAGAGTATATTTTATACGAAGAAATTTGAATCTTGTGTTGATATAAGTATGGAATATGGGCAATGTGCTAGAGTATAATTCCATAATAGAATAACTTTATTCGATATTAGTTTGTTTATTAGACGTATCACACAGTGAAACAGTATTACTTACTGGATGACGTTTCGAACAAAATTTATTGCTCATAATCATATCAATTATAACCACACGACTTCAAAACTTGAGTTTTACAGTTTTCTTTGTTCTCTCCTATTTGTCGTACGGGTAGTAGAATTTTCCAGATATCTGAGACAGGTGCTGAATCATTCCTATTACACGTATTTGCAGTTGATCCGATAAACAAAGCTTCCGTTATCAATCTCTTCCTCCACCCTGTTACATCAGATTTTAAAACTGTCATCTTATCCCATCCTATTGTATGGTTGTGTGTAATTGCATGTAGTGCTATAGCTGAACTATTCTCTAGATTTCTTATCTTATTCGGGTCAACTAATCTAGATTTTGCTAAGTTTTTATGTTCGGCTAGTCTGACTGCCCCTGTTCTACTAGTTTGACCTATGTATTTGACCTGACAATCATTCCAGCAGGATATTAGATAAACTAAATTGTTTTGTTTTAAAGGCTCCACAGGATCCTTTAACCGACAAAGCTTGTTTCTAATTGAGTTTGTGGTTGGTTTGAATGCCACTTTTATTCCTGCCTTGTTAAGAATTCTGAGTAAGGTTTCCGAGGTTCCTTCCTTGTATGGAATTACTACTGTTGATTTAGATTCCTTATTGTTTGTGTTGTCTTGCGCATATTTGACATGCATGTCATCATTAATATTATTATTATTATCATTACTATCATTATTAATTTAATTTTACATTTCCCTACATACTTCCTGACTAATTTATCAGGGTAATTATTGAGTTTCAAAGCTTCTCTTATATGTATCACTTCCTGTCTTAGATTTTCCTTGGTACTACTTGGTTTTTGTGCTCTATTACATAAACATTTCACCAATCCTATTTTCACTGACATAGGATGGGATGATCGGAAGTCCAAATATCTGTTTGAATGTGTGGGTTTCCTGTAAACACTAGTGTTTAACTTCCCATCTTCTTTACTTTTTACGCTACAATCTAACATTCGTAGTTCCCCTTCCTGACTTTATAATTCATAAGTGAATTGAATTGCCTCCATATTTAAGTTAATGTGCTCGAAAAATCTATCTATATCCTGTGTTCTAAGTACAGTGAATGTGTCATCTACATACCTCCACCATACTTTTGGTGGGGCTGAACGTTTCAATCGCTATGTTTTCCCACCTATCCATGAATATATCTGCCACAACCGGGGATATTGGTGATCCCATGGCAACTCCCTCAGTTTGTTTGTATAATTTCCACTGAAATTTAAATACTGTCCAAGTCAGGCATAACCGTACTCCCAGCATTATGTCCTCAAGTGGCACTTTTGTCCTAGGTTCGAGTTCTTGGTCAGAAATGAGTTCGTTTCTGACTGCCTCTATAGCCATATTTATTCGTATACGTGTATATAAACTGACAATGTTAAAACTAACCATTTTCTCTCATTGTCTAATTTTAAATTATCTAATCTATGGTTTAGTTCATAAGAATTTGTTAGTCTACATTTTGAATGGCTTTTAAGGAGATTCAATACCATGACTAAATACTTAGATAATTCATAATTAGGTGAATTTCTAAAATCAACTATGGGTCTAATAGGGTATCCTGACTTATGAACTTTAACAACACCATACATCCTACTGGGGTTATTATTTTTGGGCATTAAATTAAACCACTTAGACTCACCTAGAAACGGCTTCATTCGACGTATAAGGTCCGTTGTGGATTTCTTAATCTTATTCAGAACGATGTCTATTGATTTAATAATTTCCTCATATGGTCCTGTTTGTATGTGAGTATTCACCTTGTCCAAATAGTCTGATTTGTCTAATATTACTGTTGCATTTCCTTTGTCTGACTTTGTGATTACTATATCCTTGTTATTCTTAAGGTGTTTTAGGGCTTCTATCTCTGGTTTTGTCAGGTTAGGCTTTCCACGTTTTTGTCGTTTTAATGTCAGTGCACATTGTGCCCGTACTTCGTCAGCCGTTGTTTTGTCTATCCCACTTAGTGCTATTTCTATTTTAGGGATAACATCCTCAAGTTTCAGATGGTCTACCGCTACATTGAAATTCAGTCCCTTTTCTAATACACTTATTTCTGTAGGACTTAATATATGTGTTGAGAGATTGATAACCCACTTTGTTTTATCGATCACCGTTGACTTTAGATTGCTGATTTCATCGTTGTGAGATGAAGATTTCTCCTCTAATAATTTATTGAACTTTTTGATTTGAGTATTTTTTGACTTTTTGAAAGTTACTGATTTGGCATTGCTAGAGGACTGTGTTATCAGATCATAATCCACATTGGTAACTATTCCCATTAGCTTTTGCTTTAACTGCTCAATTTCATATCTGATATGTTGCAACTTTTTGACAATTCTGTGGATCTCTTCTTTTAGGCATAATTTTTGTAGACTTTCTATTCTGCTCCTAACTTTATTTTGTTTTCGGTATAAGTCTGTGTCAAAGTATTCTTTATTTACTAATGACTTTCAGAGCACGATTTATCACTCATGATCATATCAGAGTATTCGCATAACTTTCACACTTTGTACATACAGTTATTTTGTTTATATTTCCCTTGATTTTGTTCGTAATAATGTTTTCCACTTCTGCAGTCTTGATGTTGCGTATTTTGTTGTTGCAAGTGTTGAGTGTATATTCAGTGAATAAAGATTCGGCAAACAACCTCTCCCTCCATTTGGTTATATTCATTTCTGGGACTATAACTCAGGCTCATACAAAATGTCATCAGGAAATAAACAGTACTATATCACTTTGTTTTCAATCAAATAAAATGATCCTACTAGGGACAGATTCCTGTTTCGTGGTTCTGAGGTTATTTTTTTTATGTTTCACCTTTATTTTGATGATTGAAGGAGATCAATATTCCTTAGTTTTGGTCATATTATCCCCGCCACTGCATATATATGTTTCTGTATCTTTTGCATTCTTCCTATTTAGTATTTGTTTACCAAAGATAATATGGGACAATTAAAATTAGCGAAATAAAAGACAAGTATGCTGGTATAAACCTCATTAATATAAAGGGAATTTCTGGGCAATTCTTTTAAATCAGGTTATTTTGGTTGAAGTAGAGTTTCCAGGTTAAATAGTCTACCAAAAACGCTTGCAATTTGCCTCCTAAATGTGCATTTCACGCCTTCGTGTTTTGACAAAAGCTGCTAGAATTGTTGGAAGTAATATTATGCAAGCATAGTTTGAGAGATGTTTTCGATTGTAGATAAGATTTTATTTTGATAAATCACACAGTGTTATACAGTAATATTAACTGATGACATCAACCATAAAATTCAATGGTTTTATAAGATATATTTAATGTGAATTGTGTGAAAGAATTTATTTCATCTATAATAGGAATGTTTTCGAGTTTATTGTTTTAAGGAGAAATCTCAGTTCACCGGATGGCGTTGTATAATCCGTTATTGTTGTTTTGTTATTCTTAATTGTTCAAATTATTTATCAAAGGCTTTTACTGAAAGTAAAATGAACTGTCATAGACTCTGAATAGAAGGCGTTTTAGAATAAATGCCGTACACTATTGTGTGGGGGTTCTTTGAAATAATTAAAATGCACTTTGATACTGCTGCAAGCGGACAGTTATGGGGTTTAACATATATTCCCATATAGACTGAATGCTCAGGTAATTCCACTTAAAACATTACACACAACAGAATAGATTATCTCATTAAAGTAAAGGGACATACATAGCAGCTTATATTTTAGGACAGATTAGTGTGTGGTTTTGTTGTTATTGAACTTCAATGCTGTCTGAAGAGGATATTTTCTGCAGTTGTATTAAGATTAAGTTGCACACAAAGATGTATTTAACTGTTGTGTTCGAAGTGTGTTTATAAGTCTAGCTGGTTGTATCATGTCAGTTATGGGTAATGCGCTTGGGAGACTGTATCGCAATGTGTGGAAGGACATTTCGCTATGTTCCGAGTGAAGGACGATCTGGAAAAAATACTACGTGCTCCATTTATTTTCACCTAACCGTTATCGACCATATTCTGAATATTAAATCTGAGTTTTGGTGATTCACAAAATATTTAGTCTTACCATGAATGTATGTACATTTCATTTTGCTTCAAACGACTGAGGTTATTAAAAGAAAAATTTTGAAAACTGATTTAAAACATTCATTTCCCGATACGAATTTAAAACAAGCAATAAAGGTTAATAAAGCAGGATTTAATGAATTCATCAAATTCCGGTAGAACTCGTCAGCTGAATACTCTACATACATATATATATATATATGTATACTTTTGAAATTACATTCGGAGATATAGGACTGATAAGTAAACAAACTACATTGAATTAGTCATGCAGAAAGACAGGTGCGAATGTTATTCCAGGTCATGTTCAAATAGATAAGGGGAGAGAGAGTTTGAGAGATCAAAATTAAGATAAATTGCATTACGCTTCAATTACATCACTTAGATAAACAATTAGACATTGCGAACAGAGTAATGCCAATAGTGCGTCAGTGGCACAGTGGTTAGGACTCTCGCCGACCATGCACATGGTCCAGGGTTCGATCCTCCGCCGACGCACACCCGATATCTATGGTTGGCCTGCAAAATTTGGGCTACCGATATCCATTGATATAAGAATAAAACTTGTGCACTGTGGTAGAGTGTAATTCTATTATGAGTAAATTTTGTTTTGATAAAGTCTCACAGTGTTATACAGTAATGTTTACTGATGACGTTTCGAGCACAAAAGAAAACAAAGTCAAACTTAACAACATCGGAAAGACTAGCTTTAATTAGTCTAAAACAAGATAAAAACATCGTCATTACAAAAGCTGACAGAGGAAACTCGACAGTAGTCTTGGATAAGTCTGACTATATCAAGAAAGTCACTGAACATATTGAGATGGGTCCATATGAGGAAGTTAAGAAGGCCATAGATACAATAATGAATAAGGTTAAAAAATCCACGGCGGAATTAGTACGCAGAATGGAGCCGTCACTGAGTGAGTCAAAATGGTTTAATTTAATGCCTAAAACTAATAATGCTAGTAGAATGTATGGTACTATAAAAATACACAAACCAGGGTACCCCATACGACCAATAGTAGATTTTAGGAATACTCCTACTTATGAATTGTCAAAACACTTAGCTCTAATATTATGCCCCATTAGAAATCGCTCAAACTCTAGACTAACTAATTCATTTGAGATGAAAAGTAAACTAAATGACATTCAACTAGAGAATGATGAAACAATGGTCAGTTTTGATATAACCAGTCTTTATACTAACATACCAATCAATATGGTCTTAGAAGCAGTTAAAAAAGAATTAACTGCAGACCCTGAACTCACTTATAGGACGAAACTACCCATTGATGAAATTATTTTTGGAATTCAGTTGTTCCTACTATCTTTAAATCCCAAGGCAAAATATATAGACAAACTGAAGGTGAAGCAATGGCATCCCCTATCGTAGCAGATATATTTATGGATAGCTGGGAAAATATGGCTCTTAATACGTTTAACCCACTCCAAAAATATGGTGGAGATATGTGGATGACACTTTCACAGTGTTAAAAACAGAACATATCTCTAGCTTCTTGACCCACATAAACTCACTAGTGGAGGGAATAAAATTCACATTTGAAGCCGAGAATTAGCTATGTTAGATTGTAAAATAAAACGAATAGAAGGCAAAATACACACTAGTGTTTATAGAAAACCAACGCATTCTAATAGATATTTAGATTTTAATTCATCTCATCCTTTAACTGTTAAGTCAGGCTTAGTTAAGTGTTTAACAAATCGAGCAATGGCACTTAGTAGCACAAAAAAAGACCTAAATGATGAAACAAAACAGATAGAAGAGGCGTTGGTGTTAAATAACTATCCTTTAAAATTCATTAGGAAGATTGAAAAAGGCCAAAAGAAAAATAAAAAGAATTGTGAAACTAGTAATAATAATATAAATAAGAGAGAATATAAGTCATCCACAGTTATACCATATAAAGAGGGAACATCTGAGACCCTACGTATGATTCTAAATAAAGCAGGAATTAGAGTGGCATTTAAACCTACAAACTCACTCAGGGACAAGCTCTGTAGGTTAAAGGACCCAGTGGATCCAATTAGACAAAATAATATAATTTACAAAATACCCTGCAATGACTGTGAGGTCAACTACATAGGTCACACTAGTAGGTCAGGGGTAGTCAGATTGTCAGAACATAAGAATTTAGCTAAGGTAAGAATGGTTGACCCAGAGAAGATAAGTAATTTAGAAAAAAGCTCACTAATTGCAATGCATACATTAACACACAATGGGGTGGGAGAGGGTTTAAATTCTGAAAAGTAATCTAGGTAGGTGGAGAGAGAGGTTGATTACTGAATCCTTGTTCATCGAATCTTTACCCAACACATACAATAGGAATGATTCATCACTTATACCTGAAATATGGAAAATATTACTACCAATCAAATCAAGTGAAAAACAACGGAACTATATAAATGAATTTAGGAAGTCGTGTGATTACCTTGATATGATTATGAGCAATAAATTGTGCTCGAAACGTCATCAGTAAACATTACTGTGTAACACTGTGAGACTTTATCAAAACAAAATTTACCCATAATGGAATTACCGATATCCATGCTGAAAATTCCATACGTGTACTGAAAATACGGTGTGGCATAAAAATAAAATAATAATAGTGTTGAAGTGAGTTAAGATAATCCTACTGATAAAGGATAGTTTTAAATGAATCAAGAATAATAAAAATAATAAGAGGTAGAATTATAAGTAAAACGTATTACCATGGTAGATTCAGAGTCACGACCATCTCCTTTTGTACACAGAATCCTGGTTTATAAACTCGAATTGCACAAGCCTCTGCAATTGCAAGCATCTTCTTGTTTCTTTGTCTGCTGACAATAGTGAATGACTTGACCGCGTCGATATGATGTCCGTAATCCACAAGATGCTTTGTTATTGAGGATTTTAGCACTTTGCATTCAGCTGTTTTCAAACATTTCGGCAAATGCTCCATCATTCGAGTAGACAATCGCCTTTCCGTACGACCTATGTATTTGCTTCCACAAACACACTCAAATTGATATACGCAGTTTGATGCGTCTAGGATTGGCGACTGGTCTTTCCCAGATTGTTGAAGCACTCGCTTAGTGGTGTTAGGGAAAACAAGTTTTGCAGCACAATAAGTTCTCTTGATAGCTTTGTCGAGTCTTCGTTTGCCTACTTCCTGTACATCATCTCCTTTGAACGGCAAACTGATATAGACAGGTTTCTTCGCAACTGTTTGGATTGTTTTACAGGGGCTATTTTCTGTAGAGTATTTATCAATGAACTTCTCAGGATATCCAATCTTAGATAAGATATCCTTCAGAGATTTTTTTTCATGCTCAACAGTACTCTCAGAACAAATTCTTCGTGCTCTATTGAACAGTGTTCTGATTAAGTTCTTTTTATACTGAATTGGAACAAAGCTCTTGAAATGCATGTACTGTCCTGCCCATGAGGACTTTCTAAGTATAGATCTTTCGATTGTACCATCATTCATTTTCGCCGGAAAAACGTCTAGGAATTTAATAGTATCGTTTTCCTCGTGTTCTACTGTGAAATTGAGATTTGGATGGCATGAGTTGAATTTTATCAACATGTCTTCGGCTTTTAAGTGAGTGCTTCAACAATCTGGGAAAGACCAGTCGCCAATCCTCGACACTTTAAACTACGTATATCAATTTGAGTGTGTTTGTGGAAGCTAATGCATAGGTTGAGAGAAAAGTACACTTCCGCTCATATGTCAATGTTTGCATTTATTTTATTCATTTGCAACTTCGAAAATATACAATAAACCAGAAGGATGTTTTTAACTGAATTGACATTTCCCTGTGAACTGGGTTTTGATGTCAGTGTATTATCTTTTTGTTAGTTGAATGATTCTGATTGTGATAATGCAACTCACCTACTTGTTTCCATCCCTTTCATTCATTCAGTAATACAGTATTGTACTGAATAGTGTAATTTTTATTGCTTGTCACACTTTAAAACTCTCACATTTTTCTATCTAACAAATTTTTTCCAAATTATCAGTGGGCTTTTTTATTACTCATCATTTCGACTGGTTAGTGATGTGGAACTGTAGCAAATTAATATTTAACTGTCTGCTTTCAACCAATGGCTGACAGGTTCAAACCCAACTCCATCTGCCAAAGTTTGAATAGCCAGATAGTCTCATTAGCTATAAAACATAACAGATGTCTCTCATGGCCAACTGTATAAAAATGTAAGTGACTATTGAGTAACATCCTTATTTCATAGTTTTGATAATTTGTCTTCATTCCAAACACTTTAATGATTCATTCACATACGTGTGGTTTTTTCAAGGAAATCGTGGGGGACAAAATGTCATTTATAATTCCTGCACTTGTCTTAAACTAAATCCTATGTGTAAGCTGACGCTTAAACAGTATTCTAAGTTATCAATAAACGGAACAATTATCAGTTTACACAGTCTATTTCGATGTGGTTAAGTAATCTGAGCTAGGTGGTTTAATTGCGAAGCTTTTTTAGTGCAAATTGCAGAAAAACAATATGAATAAAAGTTGTTTTTGTCAAAAAAAATTTGAATAGCTGGATAAACAGTAGTGCTCAACGCATTAAGTAAATCAACCACTTTAGACCAAAAAAAATGTTATCAACTGAGCAAAGTCGATTTTATTATCAACAAAATCAGGTATAATGTTAAGAATTTGGACAAAACAACATCAACCATAAAATTCAATGTTTTTATAAGATATATTTAATGTAAATTGTGTGAATGAATATATTTCATATATTGTTAATAATCATGATTACATATGGATTCATGATATGGTTAGCTCTTATGTGTTACGCAATAGTAGTCTTGTGTTGATGTCAAGCACAGCATAAACAGGAATTATCAGGTGGTCAGTTAGTTCCTATGAAAAATACATCTGTATGAAGGAGGATGTTGACACGCGTAAAGCGTTCACCGTATACTGCTAATATGAAGAGGGTAACGAAGGAGTGACAGAAACTTGTAGAAAGACGGTAACCTACATTGTTAGAGAACAAATTATGACTTCCTGTGAGATATGTAAACACTATGAAGTTACGTGCCGTAAAAATAGGTTTATTCAGCTTTTTTTACAGAGGAGAATAATCGAATTCGTCTTTTGGAAATTATGGATTACCAGGAGACAAATCACTACCATTTCTTTAGAAAATCAATAATATTGTGATTGGCGAACGGTTCTGGCACGTAGTTGTGACGCTAGCTGCATATGCTTTTCCTCTCCAAGTAGAATTACGCTGGCTTCTGCTCCAGTATCGACCAGGGAGCGTATCCTAAAAGCGTCAAGACATCTGACAACTAAATACGTTAGTCACCATTACGTGCTGTCTCCCACGATTCCAAACTGCTTGATGACACAGATTCAAATACCAGTGCACCAAAGTGTTTATGGTATCAGCGAAATCTAGATGGGAAGTTTCGTGACTCTTATCTTCTACTCACCAGAGGTGAAAGGGATGTTCAGCAAAGTACGCGATTATGAGATCAATTTCTAGCTCTCATCTCCTTCTTGATACTACACAACTTCGTGTAAAGTTTAGTGATGTGAGCCGAAGCGTTAAAAATTATCAATTCACTAGTTAAAGAAGAAGAATTATCCTTATAATGGTCAGAACCAAGTGATGCTGTGGCTGAAATCCCCATGATGAGCCTAGTAGCCTCTATAGTTCTGTTGGCTGCCTCCGCTCAAGCTGAGTTGAGAAAGGGTTATAAGATTCTGTGCACCAACTAGGACAACATTTGAATGCAGGCTTGTTTTAGAGTTCGAAGTAGAAATGGTAAAACTATCACAACCAAATGAATAAGTAAACTGGTAGTTTTTGGTGTATTTGTGTGATGGATGGTTTAGTTGAGAAGCTTTCATTGCCTTGCCAGGTAACATCCTCAGTCCATACTTCAATGTGAAGTGAGCTTATGAATTTCTCCATGAGTTTATTAGCCAATTCTCCTGGTCACCTTGAACATGATCGGTTGTTTTAGTGTGTCTTCTCACCCTCTAGTCCACTTGTATTCGTATTGATTGTTTCCTTGACCTGGAGTTTCACACTTTATTCATGCAGTTTCCCACTTATGGATTGATAAATCTTGTCTATATCAGTGCGTCTACTGATTGCCGATTCATAAGCTTGTTCATACTGAATCCCGTTGCCTTCAAAACAAATTCCATTACTGTCTAATGATGATTCTGAATAAAAACTTGGCTTTAACCTCTCCCCCCTTGCTATTATTTGTCTCTTGCTTCTGTGACATGAATTGGACTCACGCCTTGTTGCTCAAGGTACTAGTTAGTCATCATCTTATTTACCCCTTGTCTTTATTACGTAACTCTTCTCCCATTGTATTCAAGCATTTGCTTTTTGTTTAAAATTGAACCTTCTGTGTATAAGCTGTGTGAGTGTAATTTCGGGCCACTGTTTATTAAGTCTGCAGTCTCATATCAACTGACATCACGTAATATTCACAAGTGTGTTAAAACGGTTCTGTACATAAACTTTATAATTTCGTTAACCCTAACGCAGCTGATGAGAAGTTGATAAAATAAACGATGGTACCATCTTATTCCTCACAAATGGCTGCTTTTGCTGTATTAAAATTCATAGAAGGGAATAAGTGTATGAAGTAACAACTTAATATTATATATGTATCTTACATTTTTATCCTAATCCTGTATAATTTGTGTTTCTAAGGCTCTTGTAATCTATATTCACACTTCCTAACTTCCATTTCAAGTTGAAAATTATTATTTCATTTTGTTTCCATGCTCATTTTCTATACACCTGTAATTCGTTCTAATCCTTTTGTAAACCATATCTAGTTGAAAATAATTGTCACCTTTTATTCGCCTTCGTAATTATGTGGAATCAAGTAAACATTGTATCTATGTAAAATTATGTATTTAAATGCGATTGTACAGCTTTTGAAAATGAAATCACTGAAAAGATATCTTTGCTGAACTTCGCGTTCTCTTCTTTCTAATATGAAAACTATCTAAAGTTACTAGTGTCGTATATGTAAACAGGTTATGATAAGATGGAGAAGTCAACAAATTCTCTTGTCGTCTCTCTGGACATGTCTTTACAAGAATCTCACTGTTCGGATCATTTCAAAGGTATTTTTATTAACTGAGAGCCAATAATGTATTCAATCAACGGGTCGACAGTGAGCGCCTTAACTTTGCGATACTATTTGTGGTCTCCGTATGCCAGTCTATTATCACCGGCATCCCACTTTCGTTGACCATTCGTACACAGAAGTTAGAGAAGAATACTTAGGTGGTAATTGTGTGCATAGTGTCCAGGAAAACCTCGAAGGGTGATTCATCGTCCTGAAAATTATTTCCAATTAATCGCCGGTCAGAGTATCATGATTTTTCGCACAAATTAACTAACTGTTTAGTCAAGTTATTGCTTCTGTTTATATAACATTCGTATTACTTTAGTGTATAGATATTTTCCGTAGTACCCGTATAATCATTTTTGCTTTTACTATTCACACATAATTTCAATTTGTTTCACCAACCTTCAGCTAACTTTCATCACTCCCCATATTTTTTTAATATGAATGTCTTCAGTATCACCATCTGTAGAACTATCTATGTAATTTCACCAATTTCGATAAAATCTGCTTTAAAAAGTTTTTATCTTTAATCTTTACAACTGTTTATCAAGTCCCCTAGAATCTTCACATTTTCCCAGTCAAACTGATATCTGCAGTTGTCTGCACTGAACCAATATGAAGGAATAAGTATCATGTGTATACACATTAAGTTCTTAAATTTGAAGTGAAATTGGACGCCACTTTGACCAATATATTGTTTTTTTCAAAATTGATACAATTTATTTTGTGGATGATGTTGATCTTGTCTCCTTTCGCTATTAGGTCTGTTAGTCACTATGATACTGAATGAAGTGATTGTGAGCGATATCTATGCCGAATGGTTTCAATATTATAACTGTTACTTGAGAAATATTTTCCATAAATGTCAGGAATAACTTTCTTAGAGTTTCCGAGGGTAGTGTACACATAGACGATTCCTAAAAATCATTAGTCTACAGCATTCTTCATTCAACATTACGTTCCGATTTTCACTAATTAAGTAGACTTGTTAAGCTAGAGGTAAGTGGCCTAGAATACTCGGCCCGCTGTCGTGTCACGTTCGGTCTTTCATGCATGAATCCTAGGTAGTTAAGTAGTGGTCATCGCTCTACGTTTCTGATCCCAGAACATATTTTGTATTTCGAACGATCAGTTTGATATTTGGCTTTTTGTCTTGTACCAGTTGAGCAAGTACTTTGGGAGTTACAGGACACACATGTATTTACATATGCAGTAACTTGCGTAAACGTCTCCTAAACTGGCAAACCCGTTAACTAGCATCACATCCTACATGTAAACAAACTTCAATCCAATTCTATGAGATCGTTCCGTTTTTCGTTTCTTCACTTGTTATCTTTATATTTTGACATTTTACTATGTATGACTACACACCCAAACTTGTACACATTCAACTGACTAGCATTCTTATTCAGCTTAAGACCTTTCTGCCAGACAATACAGAAACATGCTTTCCGTACACCGAAGCTGACTTCCACAGATGTCAGATACATCATTAACGTTCATGATTCCTGGCAGTTATATGTGCTGTGTTGCTGAAATTAAACTATTCACACCAAAGGCAAGTAACTCCTACTTGAAGCAGTATTCTTGAAGGAGACGACTTCAAAGATCACCATCGTCTTGACGAAGTCTTACACAATGTCAAGTCAAAAGATAATTCGGCCATACACAAGCTCTCACAGATAAGTGAAGTAGTTGGTCAACAGAAATCCGATGACACTCTCTTCAGACTTAATTCTATCCAGCTTGCCACAGCAAGTGCAGACTGTGCTTGTGACACTTCAAAGAGTTGCAGTGGACGACTCAGCTAACACAATTCTGGATATATCGTGTAGGTCAATCACTGAAGCTTTTCCACCAGTACATGATCTTCAAGTACTGACTCTGAAGTTATGGAATTGTGTAATTCTATAATGCAACCCAGCAGTTCATCCAACCGCCAACTCAACTCATCTCAACGCGATAGCTCACGTGGTCACTTGAAGTGTGAACAGCGAACTGACGAAAACCAACTCTGGTGTTGGTGTTATTATACCCGCGACCAGGAAGCTAGATGCTGCCGAGAATCTTGTAGTTCTGTTGCAGGTACCAAAACTGTGGGAAACTTCCTGTCGGTGCGCGTCAGCAGCAACCTTAGCCGGTGGTAGTAGCCAATTTATATATATATATATATAAATATATATATATATAGACACTGCTGCAGTCGTCAGAAGGAGCCTGTCTTTAACCTGCAGGCTGCAAACTGAAAATCTATTGCAGAATATATATGAACCTAAACACAGGTTTGAACATACCTATTCAACGGATAACTCTTCTTTATTCCGTCACAATGCTTACCACAGGCACTGATCCAACCAACCATCACGACTAACTGGCAGACGTTTGAAGACTTCAAGTGACAGACAATACCGTCAGACTGCTAATTAAAAGAATTACCTACACAAGTCAAAACTTGTCTTTGGCTAGAAGAAAGAAAATAGTTGATTTTAACTTTTCGGCTCGCTGTCGACAAGTACCCGTGGCCTAACTGTCTATGGAATGATTTGCCATGCAAACTCAGAAGCCTTATATTAGATAAGTTTACTTTAAATAAACTCAGTAACGTTACGCATCGCAGTTAAAGAATAACTTTCTATATCGAAAGTACGATGACTAGTTCTTGACAAGATACGATTATCTAGAAACACATTCAAGCTTTGGCATTATTCGACTGTCAAACGTTCCATAGACATCCCCACTTCATATGATATCAAAGAAAGGTGGCAAAGATTAGCAACCCACCGGTGATTGCCAATTAGTGAACGCCGAAACCATCCCAGATTGCTATTCATTGCCATATGTACGCTAATTGACTAAAACACTGAAGAATGCAAAAAGAGACTTGGTTAAAGCATCCAGACGAAATCCGATAGTACAAGAACACATTTCGGAAACACTTATCATTTCACCCTACGGACCGCTCAAATTCTTACGCCTGTCATGTGGCCTTCGCAATGCGGCACAAACACTCCAACGCCTAATGGATGGAGCATTCACTCTCTTTGTGTTATCGTACTTAGACGACTCTCTCATCCAAAGTTCAGATGTCCTGACAACTTCTGCACTTGAAACTGGCCTTTAACAGGTTATGTTAATATGGTGTTACCATAAATATTCACAAATGTCAAACAGGATTCCAACCAGATGACCTTCTTGCGCATACCATTGGTCACAGTGGTGATTACCCACTTGCAAACTGAAGTAGAGGCATGTTTGGACTTTCCGAAACTAAAGACTATGGAACACCCTCACACTTGTGGTGGTTTGATAAGTTATAACCAATGGTTAATCCCCAACTGTGCAATTTAATCCAGCCGCTGACGGACGTTTTTCCAGGGGATAAAAACTGCACATATCTCAACACATCCGAAAATAACTCTTTCATCAAAATGAAAGAAGCCATCATGCAAGTCAATTTGCCACTGCATCACAATCCAAATACACCTATGCGCATCTCAGTTAGAGCATCTGGCAGTGCAATCGGTGTAGTTCTACTGCAGCTAGACAGTAGTTAGTATCAGCCACTCGCCCTTTCCTCAAGGCGGCTGTAAACAGCAGAAAAAAGTGCATTACATTCGGCACAAAATTCTGCCTAAGCAGTGTGCTTTGTGTCACTTCCAACATCCACTGGATGGTCATGAATTCATCTTTTCACAGGCCTCGAAACCTCAATTTCCTTCTGAATTCAGCATTGCCCAGTCCTGGATATGTCAAACTCCACCTACCATGGAGTGGCTAGGTGAACTCCTCCAACCGTTGCACAAGTGGTAGTAAATCATAGTGTTAAAGACGTTTTTGAATTTATTGCTAACGTGAATGATATCGATGTAAATGGGAAGCAAATGCTTTCCTTAGATGTAGCATCACTGTTTACCAATGTACCACTTATGGAGACTGTGGAATTCATATGCCAACAGATACTAGAAAAACAGATCGACATCGGAATTCCAGTTATTAGTCTGAAAGAGTTGCTTTTAAGATGTACTATGAATGTACATTTCATATTCAACAACCTTTACTACAGGCAAATCGACGGTATTGCCATGGGTTCTCCATTGGGGCCAATTTTGGCAGATTTCTTTCTTGCCAAGATTGAAAATGGTCCATTGAGACAAGTAATAGAGAAAACTGATTCTTATTTTCGTTATGTTGATGATACGTTCATTATTCTTGATGTGAAAACTGACAAGGATGAAATGTTAAAATAGTTTAATGATGCACATCCATCGCTCATCTTCACTTGTGAAGAAGAACATGATGGTAGACTACATTTCCTTGACGTCCAATTGAGCAGAAGAGAGGATGGTTCACTCAAGAGAGATGTCTATAGAAAACCTACATCTGTAGGACAATATACACATTTCCTCAGTTTTGTACCAATCCGATATAAAATCAGTTTGGTCAGATGCCTCACGAATAGAGCAAGACGTATCTGTACAGATGACTCCCTAGAAAATGAGCTAGGATATATACAAAATATGCTGGTCCAAATGGGTTATCCTAGTAGATTTGTTAGGAGACACATGAATACCAGGTACAATAAAGAAAAACTGACAACAGTTAAAAAGAAACAACTGTTCATGAAACTGCAATTTAATGGGGACGTGGCTAGCGAAGTCTTACATCTGAGATTATCGAGAGCGATAAAACGGACTTATACTGCCGCCACCCTTTGTTTGTCATTTTCCAGCCGACCAATTTTGATTGCTCAAGTGAAAGATAAGCTACCTAACTGTGCCACTTCGATGTGTATCTATAAATTTAGTTGCTCCTGTGGAGAAAGCTATATAGGGCGAACAACTAGACAGCTTAACAAACGCATTAATGAGCATCTTCCTTCATGGTTCGGAAAAGGTCAAATAAAATCCATACGAAGTTCTATTTCTGCTCATTTGATTGATAGCGGTCACCAAGTGGACAAAAATAGTGCTTTCAAAGTTATCTATCGTATTCCATCGAGTTTTTCGAACGGAATCAGAACCCGTCTTTTACACCTAGCCGAAGCTATGGTAATTCGAGAGAACAATCCTAGTCTTTGCATACAAAAGAGGTTTGTTCTACCTTTGTCTCTCCCTTGGCCTAGGTGAATTCTACTCAAAACCCTTCCACCCTTTCTTATTTTCCATCTCCTTCGTACTTTCATAATATTTATTTAAACTCTGATTATCGTTCCACTTCACCTTTTAAGATTTGACCTAATTTATTTTAATACACTTATATACATATACTATCTTTTTTATTCTTATCACCTGCATAAACCTTATTATCAATATTTGGTTATCATTATAATCATCATTATTAATTTCGTTCAAAACATTAGCCACATTATTACTATTGTTATTATTATTATTATTATTAGATTCCCAAAATCACCGTCATTGGTTAAAATTTTATGTATAAGTCTATGTAAATTAGAGTAAAGCCTGAAGAAGATCTAATTGAAAACAATATTGTTCGCTTATATGTCTTGTTCTAATCACCAAAGGAATCAAGCCAGGTAGATTACATTTCACGAATCCCTCCTAATATTTGCAAAGTATCTGGGGCTAACAGTACCGTGTCATGTGCTCCGTTGCGCATCTGTTCCTTTGTTCAAATAGACCAAAACCATGAGCACAACCACTTAGTGGCTATCATGATCTCACCAACACCATACAAAGCTCTTATGCAGTGAGGACCAATCTCCTGCAGCATAAATATGGCAAGATCCAACTCCAAAGAAAGAAAAGTTTTGCTTATGCAGTGCTACACAACTACAAACGACGCAGAACAAGAAAAGGAAGATTTCTACAGTTAACCGCGAACAGTAATAAGGAAGACTCCAATTGGAGAAATCAAAATGGAAGTGAGTGATAGCAAGAGAATTCAACATCGCTCGGCAGGCTCTCCGTGAAATGAATGAGAGTAGTAAACGTTTTGCAGACTTTCATTGATTTAGATATTGAAAGCAACGTGTACATCGGCTACGTGTACGGGCTAACAATACTCCACTGATATATTTGGTAGAGATGATTCTAAACGGTGTCAGATGACTTTGAGAGATGGAGGAAGATCATGTGGAGTAAGACATTCATATCCCAGTGTGATGTTAAATGCCTCCATATTAATGACAGATTTGTTGCCCAAAATCCACCTCTCCCGAAACCGTGCCGTGCTTAACGGTATGTGTTATTCCTATCAAAGTAGTACCTAGTATGACCATCGACCAAAATTTCAAATGCTTTCGATATCATTGGGAGTAGTGCCGATTGTCTATAACTCAGTGTATTTTCCTAATTCTTGCATTGGAAGATAGCAGAAAGGATGGCTCCCTTATAATTCTTTGCCAATTTCTCTAGATCCGTGGTGTGTTTAACTAAATCAAATGAGGGCCTGTGGAGAGCTGACTTCACTGTTGCACCGCTGTAATGGAACCGAGGTGACCTCACTTCCGTGTTTCCTTATGATTTGACGTCGGCTTCCACAGAACCGCAAATATCCGCTAACCTCGTCCTTGGTCTTTCAGTATTTCTGGATCACTGCAGCCGATTGCTCCCAAGAGCTGAATCTGACTTCTAACTGCCGTGATGAGCTGATGAATATGAGGTTGGTATGACGAGACACTCTACAGATACTTATTGCCCCAGAACCACCTAGAGTGGTCTGGGAGGTCAGTCATTTTCAATACTGCCCATCATGTTTGTGTTTCTCTCAAGAAGAGCCTGTCTCCAGCTATAGAACGCTGTGTATGACCGCAGAGGTGGAAGGCTTTAATTTCGATGACCGCCTAGCTGTTTGCTAGAAGCTGATCGGGTCTTATTCGTATGATTCTCCATAGATTAAATTTGAAGAGAAATGATGTATTCTAGGTACCTTCAGTGGAGTTCAGTGCCGCCTTTAATAAGGCTAGTTTACGTTAGGGAGCACCAGTACCCTTGTACACCTCTTCAGGTTGGATGTCAAGCACTAGTTTGCCTGCTCTTGGGCGTTGATTTTATGTGGTGCACTGCAGATGTCGTGTTTGCTATCGAGTGCAAGTGATCTTTTTGCAATGCTCGAATTTCCTGTTGCTCACACCACCGCGTTTGTGGGGTTTCCATAAGTCGAATGACTGTAATGCATGCCTTTGAGTATCTTGGGGTTCACTGAATTTATACTCCTGGTCGGTTGGACTGAGATGTAATGTTCAAGGTATTCGACTACCTTTAGTGCTTTCAAATGAAAAGGCATACAAGACTGGGTCAGGGTGACGGACAGAGGCGTATATACCAGAACCACTGGAGCGGACTATTTCACATAAACTCATGATGTGACTTCGATACCCCTTTGCCACATAAGTGACACCTCAATCGTTCGAAAAATTGTATTTGCAGGCTGAGTCGCCCTTACGCAACACGAGGTGGAAGATCTGGCTGAAGTCACTATTCCCAGATGACGCCTTTCTGATCACACGCCTCAAAAGTTTCCTACTAATCTTGCTTGGCTTAACACACTGGCTTCCTCTGGAGAAGAAAGTTTCGCCCTGTTCACCTAGTTCGATGTGTGTGGTTTCCGTGCTAAAATGCGAGGACACTGACATATCGACAGAGCAAGGAATATGTATTCCGATCTCTAGAACGAGTATGTGACTTGTTGTAGGAGATCAATGATGTTCGTACATTCAGGTGAATCTCGGCTGTTTCCCTTTTTAATGATTAATTTGTTTATCCGTGCTGACGGGATCAGCTTATGGAATCGGGTTTTCAAGAAACAATAGCCGGGTAGCTGTAAATCGTCGTACGACTGCAAATCTTTGTACTCTGTTTATAACATAGTTAACTAAGTCCTCCCTGAACAGCCACAGGGGCTACATTCTTACTTCTGTAGTTGGGATGCTGTTAAGAGCTGAATGGTCACCAGTTTGGATAGGTCAGGTCAAAAACCGAGCAGGTGGTGCGGTAAAACCTCAGGTCAAGCATGATAGATGACCACACGATGCACGAGATTCATTCAGTGAAGCCTCATGCCTTCCAATCCCATATCATGGACGCTTCTACTCATCTATATTTCAAGACGTCCTCACAGGTGTTTTTTCGTCGTTACTTTGCACCCTGCTCACTGTAAACCCCACGTAGTGTAACATGTGAAGCTGTTAAACGCATGGATAAATTCTGCATTCTAGACGAAGAAGGCTGCCAAAACTGTTTAAGTATCGACAGCCTGAGGCTGCCCTGCCTATAGGGCGGTCTAACAATCTCCGAGTCAATCACTACTAATTACTGTCCGCCGAAGGCTTGTCTACAGGTACTTGAAATAATCGGGACCGCGAAAGCAACATAATCCACTAACGAGACATTTAGAAGGACAAATTCTGGGTGTACAGCGTAGAGCTAAGTGTATCCGATTTCATTTAACATGAGCCATGCGGTAAAGTTTTCTCGATGCTCCACCATTTTGCAATTTTCGTGTTTTGATTGCATGTGATATCTTAACAATATACTCAATATTCTTGTTTTCTCTTACAGATGGAATATGTACTGGACAAGAGACAAATAAAGAACAAGAAGCAACGGATCACAGATCACAATGGCATAGGCAGGCGGCCAGAGGGTGATTCATTGCCATTGAGTTTATCGAGAGAGAACCACTATTAACTCTTCACTTCCAGCTGGTCTAGTTGTATGGTCCTCACTAACCCCAATGGGGAGAAATGAGTTATGGTGGGAAACAATTCCTAAAAGTAATAGGTCTACAACATTCTTCATTCAACATTACAAGCTGGCTATATCGACTCTTTAGGCTGAAAGTAAGCGGTCTGGAATAGAGGTCACTCAGCACGTTGTCGTGTCACATTCGGTCTTTCGTATGTTAATCCTTGATAGTTAAGCGGTGATTACTGCTCTACGTTTCCGATCCCAGAATATGTATTGTATTTGGAATGACCAGTCTGGTGTTTTGATTTGTAAATACTTAGTATTCCCATGGCAAGACATAGAACGAAGTATTTAGGAGAACAATATTGTTTTCAACTAGATCTCATCAGGCTTAACTCCAACTTTACAAATTAATATTCAAATATAAACCAATCAGGATGTTTTGTCAATAGGATAATAAGATTATGCAACTGGTCACATAATTAATAATAGTGATTTTGAAGAGTTGGTTTGTAAGGATTGTATTTATTTTCTTCTAGTTTGACCACGGATTGATACTAGTTAGAGAATCATTGAGAGCCAGGGAGTACCAGACAGCTGTTTCATCCCCATTTAGGAATCATTGGCGGTACGCACCCACTGAGGTTCGATGACATTGGTCGCGCTAAATCGAGAATTGGTAGGAGTTAGAATTCATGGGCCATTGATTCAGCTCCCAGTGGCTCAACAGTACACGAGCTTGCTTTGTAACCGTAACGTCCTGTGTTCTAACCCCAGTCGGTGCGTACTGCCAATGATTTCCAAACTAGAACGAAGCAGCTGTCCAGTACTCCCTAGTTTCCAATAGTTCTCTAACTGATACCAATCCGTGGTCAAACTCGGAAAAAATAATAATTCTATCAATAACAAGGATGAAACAGTGGGGCTATTTGCGATAACAACAATAACGAAAAACGGCATGATTATACAAACAAATTTTCAGGTAGATGTAGTCGATAAAGGCTAAGAAAAACAAACGTACCGATTAAGTAAATAAAATGCGTTTTAATGAATATGTGATAAGAGAAGGGTTGAAAATATAAGTAAGGGGTGGTGGGGACGTCATCAGTTGGCTAGGTCTTAACGGGCCAAGGGAGGGACGAAGGCTGTACGAGCTTCTTTTGAATGCATAGTTTAGGCCTAATAGTTCGAATACTTATTGCCTCAGCTATGTGCATTAGACGAATACGAGGTCTATTGGAAAGATTCAGTGGGATGCGATGAATTACGCTGACTGTTTTCTCTCACTTCTGGTGTTATTTACGATGAAAATGCTGACGAAATTTTACAAATAAATCACTTATTTTGAATTAATACCCAATTTGAATATAAATCAAGAACAAGATACGATGCCGCACACACTGAAGTTATATGGAAGAATTGACTTCAAGCTTTATTTTTTCCCCAAGTATTTTAATCCATCCAACACATACTTGGTTTTTTTGTTAATGCTAAGACAGCATTTCTATATTTCTTAATGTGCTCCATTCAATGACTAGTCAGCAGATTGTAATCACAAACTACTATCAAAAAGGATAGCAACCATGTAATTTCACCATTAATCAAATTAATGTATCTAAGTAAGTAATACTTATCCAAGCCTGTAAAACTGGTGTGTCCTACATAGATAGGAATAGATATATTATTATATGACCACTATCAACTAAATGTGGCAAAATGGAGCAATGAACTGGTTTTGTGTTAGCTTTGAAGGGGATAAAGAAAGGATATACAGTTTTAGTTCTCTCTTCACATGATATACTCCAGATTATTACCTAACACATAAATCCTGAATGAAAAGGAAATATTTCGGAACTGGATACGTTGAGAATTTCTGCACTATGCGTCAATGCGTTGTCCAAAATGTAGCCTTATTACTTTGTGTTTGCAGCCTCCAGGCGGCCTAGTCTAAGCCAGAGACATGCTGGATGCTTCTATAGATGGCGAGTACGTGTTCCTACGTACAGAGACCATCATACTTTGGTGGAGTTCGTCATGTCATCGTAACTTGCTTGGTTTCCATCCACCAGTAGCTTAAGTACCACAGCATTACCTGTCACAATTGGAGATACTATAGTCACCTCACTGGATCACTATATGCCACCACTGGGCAGAAGTCATCGTAAAGACGTTCAGGAGGGTTTTCAGACTTCTCTCCGTTTGATTCAGCTGCCTCGCTCGTATTGTCGTGTCGGTATACTACTGCTTATTTTAGTTCCATACTTTTATATGAGTACACCTTTTGGGAAAAATACAGGAAGCTTAACACCAACTGTTTTTCTTATTTAAATAGGGGTTTTGGATTTCGCTGTTATGCCTACCTGAGTAGAGTGAGTGGTAACTGGAGGTAATGACTGCCAGCGTTGGACACACGGCGTCGGTGGCACAGCGGTTAGGACTCTCGCCGACCAACCACATGGTCCGGGGTTCGATCCCCTGCGGACGTGTAGTGACCCATGTTATTACTCATCATAGTACTATACTTTCATTGTGTAATTGTACTTTGATTTGTTTATTACTCTAAATCTTGCATGTTAACAATTGATACTTTTTGTACTCGCTCGATTTTCGAATTTTGATTGCTGCAATAATACACTATCGTATTCCTTCGCAAGTGCCTTTTGAATTACGTTGTGGATGTCGAGTAATCGCAACGTTAGGTCACAATTATAAACGCGAAGAAGTACTAAGATATACGTGTACGATAGTTTAGTCAAAATATAGCAGCACAACAGACGCACACCTGATATCAATGGTCGGCCTGCAAAATAAGGGCTACCGATATCACATGCTGAAAATTCCATACTTGTACCAAAAATACGGTGTGGAATCAAGCTATAGTAAAAAAAGAAGTTGGAATGTAAAGAACAACAAAATAAATCTCTATGATAGTCAAGCTGGCTTCTTCAAGGTTCGTTCTGGCAGATAGCAACTGTGCTGCATGGCAACAAGAAGAGCTTGAGTTGTAGATATAACCTAGTGACCTGCGATAAAGTTGATGTGTGCTCTTGTTTTCGATGCTGCTTCTGTCATCACCAAGGATTAAGAATGAGAACCACTTTGATGAGCTTTTGCTTGGGTTGCGTTTGTCTGCTGAACTTTACCTTACGTTTTGAACTTGTCCCTGGAAGCCCATGGGTCCCTAGTGCTAACATATATTGGTCGTTGTCGAAAAAGGTGGTGGACTCGGTTTTGCTGCGGGTGTCAGTGTTTGTGAACATCGAATCGATGCGTAGTGACTTATTTTTTCCAAACTACCCCCATTTTCATAGACGGTAAAAATTCCCGCTGTGACTTTAATCCCTGCTGTTTGGTGGAAGACCACAACAATCAGATCGGAAGTATTAATGTTTATAACCTTGAAGTGGATTTGAAGACTTCTTAGTGTATTTATAGAAAACAGTTGAGAACTCAACGACAAAACTGCTGTATTATTAACCTCACTATGCTAGTTTATTATTGGTCACCATATAAAATTTTGACATTCCTGTTAGTCTCTTAATATCACTCCGCGCTGATTTTGAGCTCGCCACTAAATAAAGGAATAGTATTCTGAGTTCTGGAAAGTTGTCACCTTGCAATTACAAGAGTTCTCCATAGCGCTTCTGCCAACCTGCATGTTGACAGTAAGGCTAGTTTTGAGTCAATGATTACAGATTCCAAGTCACAGTCTGAAAGTCCATCCAATGTTAGCTCGTCCGTTATACTGAGATGGTGGAATACACAACTAAGTTAATTAAAACAATCGCATACAGTATTTCTGATAGTCTATCATTTGAAACTTCTAATACTGATGGCAATGAAATTATTGTTCATGTACACTTGTGACTAAAGTTCAGGCTGTGAAGCACTCTGGAATTTGAATGTACCAGTAACTGATTATGATAGTTATTTATTTCTGGAACACAAACAAGCCATTTTACTGGCATGAACATACGTATCCTAGTTATAACTGGTAGAATATATAATATGATTTGTTAATTTAAATGCAGATCGAGCGATGGTTTACGTGAGAGAAACATTGAAAAAGTACAAAAGTAACAGAATCGATAACTTTTGAAATTTGCTTTTGACCGCATAAGTGATAAGATATAGCGTTAAATCTGAATTTTAAGTGACAGTATACCTACCGCATGTCACTTAAACGCGGGAATTATAAACTATTACGTTAGGAGAATGAACCTTTTTCAGCAAAGGTAGGAAAATATAAAGCGTCTAACTTTTACATTACTTATTTCTAACTTCAACGATTTAAAAATTACACTTTATTCACTTACTTGCAGATGTTCGGTGAAGTCAGTCAACCTGGTCACAGCAATTACGCATCCCCGAAGTCATTACGAAAAACAATTGTGTAAAGACATTCGCTCATTATTTTTCATTAAATATATTTAACATCCTGCCTACCACACTTTTCTTATTCTATCTCAGTGAAACTAAATTTGTCATTATGACGAGATGGAGGCCTGACCTACCAATGAGACCTGAGAAAGTAATCGTAGGCATAATTCAACGTAAGCGAAA
This sequence comes from Trichobilharzia szidati, assembly GCA_944472155.2. NCBI lineage: Eukaryota > Metazoa > Platyhelminthes > Trematoda > Strigeidida > Schistosomatidae > Trichobilharzia > Trichobilharzia szidati. The sequence continues at coordinate 154,171,736 of OX235279.1, read as the reverse complement.
TCGTACTAATATTGCTACAGCTCAACCTATTAAATTACCCGTCTCGTGTAGACTTCATTTTACACTATATGTTAACAATCGTAGTCGGTCGGTCGGTCGGTTTTCGACATAGAACTTTGCACATATGTGCGGCAGTTCAAGTCGCCACACTCCATGTAGCACACAAAGCAAGAGAAGAAAGTAGAAGAAATGCATAATAGAGACAGTAAACAGAGGTGTGAGACAAAGGAATAGTAATAACGAAGAACAAAACAGTTTCATTGGAAATCATAAGTCACAAGGAGTGGATGCATCTGCGCCACTGAGAACGATTTTGAGCCATGTCACCAATCGTTTCCAACCATTGGTTTTACCGTCCCGAGGACCCCAACCAGGAAGTCTACACCTTCCTACGTGGCTTAGACTAACTGTTGTGGATTTCATTGACTGGTGCCATGTTTTCGTTTGACCGCCGCTAGCTCTTTTCCAGCCTGGCCCTATATCAGCTAACATTGCCCCCGTCGAGGAAGGCGATGACTAGGCATACGTAGCACATGTCCTAACCATCTCAGTCGAAGTAATTTCACAGTCTCGTCGACTGATTTCCCCGCCTTACCTAGCACTCGACGCCTAACCTCAATATTGCTCACCTTATTATACCACTTCACACAGGAGATAGAACGCAGACACCTATGATCGAACACAGGTAATCTTTTCATGTCTTCTGCTCTCATTGGCCATGTCTCACAGCCATAAAGGAGGACGGAGCAGACTGTTGAGCAGTACACACGCCCTTTGGTTGATAGTCGGATGTCACGTCTACGCCAGAGACGCCGTAAACTGGCATATGCGAACCTAGCCCTCTGTATTCGTGCTGCGATTTCGTCGGAGATCAACCCGTCGGGGCTGATGGTACTTCCCAAGTAAGTGAAGTGGTCAACGTGCTCTACCACTTCACTTCCTATTTCTAATCTAGGGGTCGATGAAGTCCAATCCTGCAGCATCATCTTACATTTTACAGGGGCGAATCGCATGCCAAACATACGAAGATTGTAGCTCAAGGTGTTCAGTAGACTCTGCATTTTGTCAGCGTCCTCGCCTAGAAGGACTATATCGTCCGCATATTCTAAGTCGACGAGATTATTCGCTGGTAACAAGTCAATCCCTGAGTCGCTGAAGTGTGTTAGGGTTAAGTCCATTAGTACGTCTATGATGAAGTTGAATAGGAATGGGGATAATGGGCATCCTTGACGGACGCCACTAGTCGTCACCACTTCAGATGACAACTCGCCATAAGCCCTCACCTGGCTGCATGAGTACGAGTAGAGTGCCTTAATCAGTGCAATGTATTTTCTCGGCATTCCCTTTACAGCCAAGCATCGCCAGAGAACCTCCTGGTCGACAGAATCGAATGCCGCCTTTAGGTCAAGAAATATAATGATTGTCGGACGCCGGTAGGAATGCCTATGTTCTAGAATCTGTCGAAGGGTGAAGATATGATCAATACACCCTCTACCTGGCCTAAAGCCTGCCTGGTTTTCTCGTGTTTGTGTCTCCCGAGCACCACTTAGTCTACGCAGTATTATTGAGCCTAGGATTTTAGATACTATATTAGTCAAGCTAATCCCTCTGTGATTATCACAAGAAGACTTGTCTCCCTTCTTGTATATCGGGATGATCAGTGACTTACACCAACCCGATGGGACTTCTTCTGATTTCCAGACACTGCCTAGCACCTCAGTTAACGCAGATAGTAAACTGTCTCCACCGTACTTAAATACCTCTGGAGTCAATAAATCAGGTCCCGCTGCTTTGCCTTGCTTCAGATTAGTGACAGCCTAAGTAACCTCAGTTAGGGACGCTGGACCTGTGTCTATATCCCATTCAGGGAGGTGTTGGATGTTCGGCAGGTTAAGTGTGGCTGTGAGCCAATTAAACTGCTCCTCATAGTGTTCTTTCCAGCGTTCCAGACGTCTATCCTGGGAGCTAATTATGGTGCCATTTTTCTCAGAGATTGTTTCGCTTATCATTTGCCTTTTACCACCTGTTTCCCTGATGAGTTTGAAGAGTTAGCACCGTAGTTATATGGATTGACATCACGCTTTAAGTGAAATAATAGTAATACACTACTTGTGATTATACTTAACTTCATACGAAATCAAACTCAACTGCAGGGCCTAAGTTGTATTCTGAAGTTAGGTATTTTTGTCATTAGTCCCTACAGATTTATCTATGACTAGGAGACGTAATTGCGTAACTTTAGGCAGATTTTTAGACTTGAGTGAAGTACTTATAATTCACCACTTTTATCGATGGATAGTATTCCTACAGAATTGCACTTACGTATAATAACGAATTTATATCCTAGGGAGCACCGGTCTAGCATGCCGTACTCCCAACGCGAACACACGAACAGAAAGACAACAATGTTAATAGGAAAAGTTTATTTTTATTGTAATACGAAGGTAGTTAATTTACACATTAAGAAAATGGTCCGTTTGTGCGATTACTTCTCCCGAGTAATCTGCGGCAACCACATAGTGAGCGCAGGACAACTACATTGTTAACACTAAATGACTTCATCACTTTTTGAAATTCTACTAATGAATTCTCAAATTCCTCCCAGCTATAGAAACGCCTTCCCAGTATTACTTCACCGAAAATTCCACTGACGTCTGCAGTGCTCTCACTCGCATTGCCTACCTGCAATAAACTAAAAAGGCGTTGTCAATTAGTATCCATCTGTCTCGCAACTGTTTAAATATAATTCCGTAGAAAAAGCAATATTGAAATACATCACTGAGCAATATCCATCAATAAATGCTACACGTATAACCTAAAATCGAGAAAAGCCCAAGAACTCACGGGTTCCTTGACATCGCCAGCAACTGACAGGCCAACAAACCGAGTGTATGATAAACCAAGCCTTGTACATGCACAAAATAAGCGAAAGAAAACGTTAGAATACTCAAGTTTTACATTTATATTCATCAAACATGCTTGCAAACAACGCATGCCGCAACCACACAAACCTGCACACGATATCACCTACCTATAACTGTACAACACTGTGTGATTTATCAAAATAAAATCTTAACCATTATGGAGTTATACTCTACCACAGTGCCCAAGTTTTATACTTATATCACCTACCTAGGACAAATTAAATATCAAACTAGCCAATCAAAGCCGAGAAAACCCTTAAGCGCCGAAGATTTAACACGTTATAACGTATATCATCACCCGTAGTAGGAGGCAAGTAGCATTTAGGCACTGGTGCTGTAGTGAAACGTAAGGGGTGCAGAATGAACAATGCTTATCAGTTAATGATTCATAAAGTGTTCGAAAGTTTATAAAATTTCAAAGTCACCAGTAAGCACACCATAACTGTGACTTTCGCAGGTACATATGAGATAAACTTTGAACTTGTCAAAAGATTTCATGATGAACGTTCAGTTATTCGCCAGGTGTGCTAGCAGTATTCTGAATAACTGAAGAGTGCAGGTTCTATTTATCCCAACGCTCCATTTGGGTAACACTAAAGTATACAGGATAGCATCGCTGTATCAATAACTTTGTTGAAGGCAGTACCTTTGAAAAGAGAAGACACAAGAAAACCGCAAGAGAGGTGCAGAATTACACAATAAGTGTTGATAATCCAAAATGTACATTAAACAGGGGTTCACTGATTTTTTATTATTTCACCGATAGGTTTTAGTGATGGAATTCTACAGTCTTTCTTGCTGACGATTAGTTTAAGTGAAAAAGTGATAATTGAACCTACTTATATAAGGTGATGGTAGGTACGTCTTCTAAAAAAGTAGTTCATGGAATACGTAGAAGAAAAGAGGGAGCTTAATAATGTCTACTGTTTTTCTGATATATACACCCAGGTGTCGTTCTAAAGTAGCGAACTCACACCATGTACTTACATTCAGGGAATTCATATCTAAACTCCAGCTTTTAGGCAGTTTTCGACTTGTATGTTTTTTAGTTGTTCATTTATTTTTCAGCAGTCATTCAAACTCAGGAGCCTTAGCAATAGAGTGCTTTCCCACAGATAAGGGTAGTTCTCATATGTCCCCACCATCACATCCACTGAGTAGCAATCACTACCCGGCCGCCTTTTAATGTGCAAGGCCCTGGCAAAATGCTTTTTTATTTCCATTATTTTACGCCATACAGACTTTTTACATTCATTTTTCGACTCATTTAGGGTCATGGCGTGAACGACTAATTTCAGAAGAAGATCACGTATATATCATCTGTTACAGCATTTTGTAGAAAAATAGTAAAAATGTAAAGAAATTAGGCGGTCAAGGTCCACCTTTTAGACATTAATAAATGAAAAGACAAAAAACGCTGCATAATGGTACAGCATTATATATAAACAGTAGTGAGTTATAATATATGGTTCAGAAAAATTTGACTACACAGGATTATAGTTATAGAACAGTAAAATTCCTCAATATTTAAGACTCATCATGTAGTTAAGTTGATTGTTTGGACTATCACTATTTGTGCTGGAATTTGTGTAGAGGCAGACAGTAATTACGTACAGCATTAGGCTTTCCCCAAAGACATTTAAATACCAGTCATCTTTGGGTGATTTACTGCTGGAACTTGAAACTGAACTCTTAGCGCACTGAAATGCTTATAATACAATGTCATCAGGGGTTATGCAAAAATATTTGATAAATGAAATAATGAAAAACTGATCGTATATGGGTGACTTGGGTTGTGAGAACAGTCATAGTGTAAGTAGAGTTAAAGGTAGAGAACACAGACTTTGGGAGCTAACAGCCAGAGTCAGAGGAATGCCGTATAAGATCTCCAATTTTTAGTTTGTCACATACTGCTCTAAAGACAGGAGGCAAGGACCAGGCGACAGATCGTTTACTGAGGAAATCAGGAGATTTTTATATAATTTTATGTACATAATTATTCGTTAATATTAGCAGAGAAACAGCATCTTCCGATTGGTTGTTTTCTCACTGGAAGTTATTCTGTCATCTCTTTGTGGCTGTTTCTTTGAAGGTCAGACCATATATCTGCGAATCTTATCCGACTACGCAAAGTCTGCTGTGATTGGTTGTTGAGTTAGTCTTTGTTCTTGTTTTTTTCTCGTAACCAAGATATAGGACGTAATCACTGACGTAAATTGATGTAAGAATAAAACTTGTGCACTGTGGTAGAGTGTAATTCCATTATGGGTAAATTTTGTCTTGATAAAGTCTCATAGTGTTATACAGTAATGTTTACTGATGACCTTGATATGATTATGAGCAATAAATTGTGCTCGAAACGTCATCAGTAAACATTACTGTATAACACTGTGAAACTTTATCAAGACAAAATTTACCCAAAATGGAATTGAGGTAAATGGCCGTCTACCAATTTTGGCTAACAGACAGCTCTCACCACACTGCCTCTAACCCGTTGTAGATAAAGTATTTGTCCAGCAGAGATGAGATTTTCTGGGTAGAACTATTTCTAATTTCAATTGGAAGGCGGTTTCAAATACAACGGTATTTCACAGTGAAGAAATTGGATCTGTATTTTTTATGACAGCGGGGCACTTTAAAAGATGAAGATTTATATTTCCTGGTGAACCTAAAGTAAAGTCATTGTGGGGGAAATATATAAGCCCCTTAGTAATCCTTAATGTGATTTTTAGCTTGAATTTCAGTCGTCATATCCATGAGGGTTCCAATTCGAATATGTTACATCTGCCATAACAAGAGATACAAAGAGTTTTTCCTACTAGTCGTTTAGCAAACGTCCTTTGTAATCTTTCTAATTTGCATCTGTCTTTTATGTAGACGCTGTCCGTGATAGAGGGACAAAATTTGGGTGAGTGCCTTATGCACACCTTGTACAGCATAATTTTGGACATACACGTCATAAAGTTTCTGTCACTTTATTTGTGTGTACATGTAATTAATTAACTGTTCATTTTGTCCGCTCCCTCAATACTGTTCGGTACGTTTTTGTCTTTTCTTGAGTGACAACGGGTTTATATAATTTTCTTGGTGTAGTTGTATGATTTATTCTATGTTTTAGAAACAGATAAAATTATGTCAAGTCACTTTGTTTTTAACTATAGTGAAGCCAAGACTACAGTCATCAGCAATTAGATAAGGTCTGCCATGTTTAATAACGTCGCAGACGTCATTGAAATACAACAGGAATAATAATGGACCTAGGACACTATCTTGTATAACTCCACTTGTTATCCGAACGGGGTTGGATGTGTGAAGACCTAACCTGACCATTTGCATTTGATTGTTTAGAAACGAACTCAGACAGTTTAACAGTGAACCTTTGATCCCATAGGACCGGACTTTTGATATTATGATACCATTATTAGAAGACGGAGATTATCTGAAAAATGTGATTGATGTATTTGCGCTATACATTTCGAACAATCTGATCACACACTTACTTGTCAAGTCAATATATATGGAAAAGTTGAATTAAACAAAGTGACAAAAAATAATTAAGAATAAGAATAAGAGTAATAACAAACTGTTTTTGAATACACAAGGGGGGCTTAAGTTTATGAATGTCTATAGCCTCAGCGTATTTCAGTAAACGTCCTTGACCGTTTTTATAGATGACCTTAAAGGCTGAGTTAACATCAATCTTATGGTTCATCTCGATTAAATGTTTAGCTATAGACGAGTAAGTGTGTGATCAGATTGTTCGAAATGTATAGCGCTAATACATCACATTTTTCAGATAATCTCCGTCTTCTAATAATGCTATCAAAATTTGTAAAAGGGACTAACTGTTTTAAACTTTTGATATTAGCCGTCGGTGGCTCACAGTCTCAAAGGCCTTACTTAAATCTGGGTAAACAACTACTGTGATCATACCGGAATCCTTAAGTTGTGAGATATGATCGAAAAATTGTAAATGGCATGTCATGCAAGAACGCCACCTCATGAAACTATGTTGATAAGGAGTGATAAGTTTCTCTTGAGAGAGGAGGTCAAACACGGCGTCTTTTCCAGAACCCTTGAAATAGCAGAAGTTAGGTTAATGGGTCTGTAACTCATGATACTTGAACGAGAGCCTGAATTATAACATTAACTTAGTGTGCGTGGTCTCCCATGCATCTGCATATGTCCCAGTTGACAGAGAGGTAGAGAACGCTTCGAGAGGAAGAATGGAAATGACTTCACCAACGAGTTTTTAAAAATGTGAGGGGATCGTATCACGACTAGGGTCGTTTGAACTTTTAAGAGAAGCGATGGCTTTCTGAGTATTATTGAAGGAAAAGGTGATAATTTGTAGTTTTTGTGAACGTAAGGTGAATAGAGGTTGTGGCGATGCACTATCATCATAAGTGTAGGATTGTGAGAATTAGAAATTTAGAAGTTCACAAATTATTTTAGGGTCACTAGCAGTTTCACCATTTTCTAAAATGAGCGGTATATTCGTTTTACGAGAGTTTACCCTTTTGCCATAAAGCCCACAGATTGCGGTGCATTAAGAACTATCTTTAAGAGCTGTATCTTCTTGTCTGAGTAAGACTCTGTCGTTGTTTTCTTTTAATTTGAGATAAATGTTCTGCATATTCACAAGACACGAGAAGTCATTTTCTTTGTAGTACTGCTAGTGCAGTCTTCATAGTCTAGGCCTTAACTTTCTAGCAAAAACGTTTTTTATGTTTTGGCTTGAGTTCCCTTTACATTTAGGAACAATTTCATCAAAACACAAAGACACATTTTGGTAAAAGGCTAGTAGGTTAGTGTTTAAGTTGCTACTAGAAAGAAACAGGTCCCGGTCTAAGCTTAGAATGAAGTAGTCAGATAAGTCCTACCTAGATTTTCCAAAGCACATGCGTGTTTTGCGTAGGGTAGAGCATTTTAATGAGTGAAGCCTAATACTTAGAGAGAGCAGATTATGGTTTCATGTTCACTACCTGGAAATGGGTGACTGACTTCTATGGTAGATAGGGCGACGTCTTTAAAGAAAACTAACTCCAGTATGTTGTAATTTCGGATAAGTCTTAGAATACCTTGTGTCCACCCACATAACTCCACTGCATCTGAGAATTTACTGTAGCGGGGAGGAGCACTGATGGGTACACATGGGTCTTCAGGCATGTTAAAATCACCTCCAATGACTTTATAAGTGAAGTTTAACTCCAAACTTTTGTAAAAGGATGCAGTTATTTCACTTAGCAGTTCACTGTCGTGATCGGGTGGGCGATAGATGCAACCTAATAACACTGTTTGCCGTTTATTGATGTAGAGTGTTGCCCACAACGTATCACGTATATTCAGGCTGGGTTCATCGTAGTGTACAACGCTGCAGTTAGATTTTATATAGATAATGCATCCCCCACCCAGCCCAACTGATCTGGTATTTCTGAAAAATGAGTAATCTTCGCAGTGAAAGAAATCATCATTTAGTTTGCCTGTGCACCAAGCTTCAGTAATCACCGGTGCTGCTGGTTGGCTTACAAGTAGTAAGGATTGTTTGTATGTCAACTTGTTTACAGCTGACCTGGAACTAATAGGAACTATGTTAGGATTAGCTAGGTCAAACCTTAAGATTTTAGCCGTGTCTTGAAGTAGCTAGTGATGAGATTAGCAGTTTATGCGGATGAAATATGAAATTAGAGTATAAAGATACTCTAAAAAATACTATGAATGCAAAGATGCGACAACAGAAGCGTTTAAGTAGACACTAACTATAACGGATAATTCTAACCGGAAAAGCTATATTTTATGCAAGAACAGGACTCAATATTTGATACTTCCAGGGAGAGGCCTATTAAAAAGTCGCCTACAGAGTAAAGAGGAACTGAGGAGTAACTCGCGAAAAATTTACAAAACGTTTGAATTGTCACCACTCAGAGGAACTGTTGACTCAATTTCCTGTACGTAAATGTGGCTAACTAAAGCGCTCCATGTATGATAAATGTGACCGAAGTAATAGAGAGAGCCTTCAAGTTGCTGCTAAATTTCTATGCGGTTACAAGCTCATTCACATGCTTTATCTCAAATGAATATGACCCACATTTTGGTGTACTGGGTAACATCAATGTTAGCTCGCAGTGATAGCAAAATTATGAACTCTGTCATAATCCAAACGCGATATGCGAGTTATTAAACCCCAGCCTAACAAACTGTCCTACTAACGACGATAAAGGAATGGCAATAGTTTGATGCCAACAGACCAACTTATAATTAATGATGAGTTAACATTGCTAAACATAGCATCTCTTCGAACCATATATAATTCTGGTCCTGACGGAATTTCAACTCGCCTGCTGAAAAGAGGTTGTGCAGTTATGCAAATAATCCTCCTGGATAGCGGCAGATAACTTAAAATTCAGAAGTTATCATCCATAAAACCTTAGTACGAAACGAAAACTAATGACGTAAGTTCACTTGAAACAGTAATCATTGCAACCAATATGCTCAGAGTGCACTGCACGACGCGGACACCAACACAACATGTCAGGAAATGAGAATTCTTATCAATCCAGAAAATACATAGCACAATTTTATCAAAAATTATTGACAAAAAGCGAAATTTCTACCAACATGCCGGATAAGTCCAGCCCGTAATACTGATTGGCATTACAGTGGGTGCTAAATAGAAGAGGGAAAGTTCAAAGGGTGTTCCGATTATCACTTACCAAAATAAAATTTCAGAAATGTTGAGCAACTCAAAGTTATCTGAATGGTTGATTTTCGAATAAATTGCTAATTTAACATCACCTCAGTTATTTGACATTTAATCAAATTTTCCATCAGTTAGACTCAGGACACTGGATTAAACTGTGCGCTACGTGAGATTAATCATGACTGTCGCTCTTCCAGCCGAAAGTGCTAGAGAGAAAGCACTCAGTTACTACCGTCGCAAACTTGTTGAACACAGAGGAATAGATGCCAGACTCAAAGAAGGTAAAGTTACCTTCTCGTAATAATTAGTTACCTAGCTCGGGAAAAATCAAAAGCTGTTTCGAAGGAGTATGACAAGGCGGAGAATGACTTAAAAGCTTTACAAAGCGTTGGACAGGTATATAATTGCTTTACTATTATATTTCTCTGCAGATAGTAGGTGATGTTCTGAAGCAGTTGACGGATGATCACTGTAAGTTGTATCCAAAAGTCCTTTCGTGTTGTGTTTAACTAGTAATATTATGAAACGATGTCTAGAAATTCAAATTATTAGTTTGTTATAAACTATTTAGGGATTTTAGATGGCCTGTTGTGGATGTTTGCTAAGTTATGTCTAAACCAGATAGTTTTTCAAAGCAGTGATTAACTCATCGTGATCTGAATAACTACGATACCATGAGATGCTTTGCAATATGTAACTCCGGTTATCTTTGTAGGAATAAATTTTAGCTAAATGCGAACAGTAGACACTGGTTTGAATCAAATATCTAAACTCAATACCTACCGACGCTCCTATATTCATATGCATTTAAGACCACTCGAGTACGTATGCAGATCGACCACCAGTTAGTAAACACTATTTTTTCTAAAGTCTTGGTCTTTTAAGGGAGTCACCGGTTATATTCATCTAACACACGTTACTTTATGTGTACAAGAAGATACGGCACGAATTTCCATGTAATGGTTTGTGATACTGTCCAGACATGCGGATCGTAGCATATGGTTGTCTTAGGGGACCACTCCTGTAGCCCCTGACTGTCATATTGACATCAAAAAATGTAAGGAGCTGATGATAATAATAAGTTCATACTTCATGATCTTGTTGATTCTGGAACCCATCTGTACCATGTTTGAAATTAGGGTATTCCAACTGCCCTAGGTAAACAATTTCCACCAGTAGGGTTATGAGTGCCATTTCACTTCTGTAAAAGCATCAGTCCCTTGAAGACAACGGACATTAGACACAAAGTCTTTTTGAGGAGAAAACCGCAGTCTACTAAACGTCGACTGTTCCAGGTCATTCGTGGCAGCACCTACAGTGATTATCATCTAGTTAACAATTTATGTGTATCAGGTAGTTTCCAAGCAAACACCTAAGTTTTAAACTAGAAGATATCAGGCTTGAGGGATTGCAGTTCGAATATAGAGAGGATTAGACATACCAAACCTATGACTGCCAGTAAACATAAGTTTCGCGTCAACTCGGGTTTCAATGTGGCTGAATCTAAACATGTAACACTTACATACTTTGAATGAAATCCCTAGAATGTTAGGCAAAAATTATTTTCATTTAAGATGTAGTGATGCTGTGGGGTAGTGGTTCTCAGTGACTGGTGTATAAGTCAATGTTAAACAAGTTACATCAAAATGTCTGTAAACCTAGTTGACTAAAGTTAACGTGTGCCACTTCTGGCATTTAGACAATATCTGTTGATGTTTAACAGTCGTATTTAAATTGTGTATTATTCAGGATTATATTTTTCCCCACTTTTAACTACCAAACAACTGGTTTACTCAATCTGTGTTTCATAGTTATTGTTAAAGCCAGCAATGGACCGCGATATGTTGTTGGTTGCCGACGAAGTTTGCAAAGCAGCAAGCTGAAACCTGGTACAAGAGTGGCATTGGATATGACAACATTGACAATTATGCGTCAGCTACCTCGTGAAGTGGATCCACTTGTTCATAACATGTCTGCAGAAGATCCTGGTTCTGTGTCATATGCCTCCGTTGGAGGATTGGCTGATCAAATTAGAGAACTCAGAGAAGTCATTGAGCTTCCTCTTATGAATCCAGAACTGTTTCAAAGAGTTGGTATAACCCCTCCTAAAGGTTGTCTCCTATATGGTCCTCCAGGAACGGGTAAAACCCTTTTAGCACGCGCTGTAGCCTCACAGCTTGATGTTAATTTTTTGAAGGTAAGCTTATTTTTTCGGCGTCTTGTTTGATCCTCTTTCTTTAGAACATGCTAGATTATTTTTTTGTATTATGGGTCTTATGTATAGCAGTCTGTCAGAAGTCAGTTACCCTCACTGACTCATATTCAATGTATACTATATATATATATATATATATATATATATAATTTGGGGAAATGCATTTCGAAGTTAATCACTTATAGGAATAGATTATAATGAGTTTTTCAGCTGGAAATCTGTGGAATCCAAAATAGTTTCATTACGAGACCTAGTGGTCGTGGGATCGATCTCACATGAACTAACTGGAGCACGCTTTTTGAGTATTTTGAGCTATGACCGAGCATGTGTAGTGTTCCCAGCTTTACATAATTCTTCAGCTGATGTCAGTCTATAACGGAAAATGAAATTATTTAACTGGTAGTTAACGTCCTAACTATAATGAAGACTAGTATTTGGTGAAGTACAGAGTCATGCAGTTTATTTTTCCAAGATAATTTTTATCGTGAACAAAACATTGTAACCTGTTGAAAATCCGTACTAGGTTTTCTTATCACTATAGTTTAAGGGTATTAGCAAGTTCTTTAAGATAATCATTTTAGATTTCCTAATACACTTCGTTTAAGAATCTTTATTAGTCATAGGTCTATGGTTTGTTATCTTTTTAACTTATGACTAACTGTAATGCATTGCGATTTTGGGCTATTTAGTTTATTAGCCTCATTAGCTACTATACTGTAACTCATCTGTGATTTCGCTATTATTGTCATTCATCACGAACTTATCCTTTCTCCCATACATTGCCGTTTATCAGTTTCCTTATAAATATTCTGTTTCTCTTCTTTTTTGTGTGTATGTATGTGTGTCTGAAGTGTAGGCAAGTGTGAGGGCATACAAAAGTGAAACGACCTCTGAGGAAAATGGCACCATAATTAGCTCCCAGTATAGACGACTGGGACGTTGGATAGAACACTTTGGGGAGCAATTCAATTGGCCTACAGCCACACTCAACTTACCGAACATCCAACACCTCCCTGAATGGGATATAGAAACAGGTCCAGCGTCCCTAACTGAGGTTACTTAGGCTGTCACTAGCCTGAAACGAGGCAAAGCTGCGGGACCTGATTGAATGACTCCAGAGGTATTTAAGTACGGTGGAGACAGTTTACTATCTGCGTTAACTGAGGTTCTAGGCAGTGTCTGGGAATCAGAGGAAGTCCCGTCGGGTTGGTGTGGGTCATTGATTATCCCTATATACAAAGAGCGAGACAAGTCTTCTTGTGATAATCACAGAGGGATTAGCTTGACTTATGTGGTATCTAAAGTTCTAGGCTCAATAATAATGCGTAAACTAAGCGGTCGACGGCAGGCACAAACACAAGAGAACCAGGCAGGCTTTAGGCCAGGAAGAGGGTGTATTGATCATATCTTCACCCTTCGACAGATTCTGGAAAATGGGTGACTCGAACTGCTGCACACGGAAGCGAATTTCTGTGTTGAAACCAGTCAGTGTCTGAAGTGTTGCAACCAATGCACTCTGTGCACTTCAAAGTATACTTCAAGATACTTCACTCCGCACTGGACATCGGTGTAAGTAAAAAGTGGTATCAGTGAATATTTCCATAATGATGTAAATATTTGTTGAACAACAACATGAGAAGTAATTTAATGATAATGCAGTATATTTCTTAAATCTCCGTAGGTTGTATCCAGTGGTATTGTAGATAAGTATATTGGTGAATCAGCTCGTCTTATCCGAGAAATGTTCAACTATGCACGTGATCATCAACCGTGTATTATTTTCATGGACGAGATTGATGCTATTGGTGGTCGCCGTTTCACTGAAGGTACAAGTGCTGATCGTGAAATTCAGCGTACTCTAATGGAGTTGCTCAATCAAATGGATGGTTTTGATGCCCTTGGTCAGGTATATTAGTTATGTTTATATTGAAAATTAATTTACTTGCGGTTGTTTTTTAAACCTATTAATTGTCAAATAGCGTGGAGACGTATATGTTTTCGAAGTGAAAGTTAGTTGTTGAAATCCAGACTCTTGAAACAAGTATTTAGACAATAATTTCCATGCACTAGAAGCCTCATAGTTGGAACTATAGGCCTTGTGAAAGATGGCAGTGTATGACTCCACGTATCTGCGTAAACTGTTTAACCGTTATCTGTTTTCATCGATGAGTTCTTCACTCAGGTTGGGTCTTCATAATCACATTCTGCCTTTTTATTCATCATTTTCCTTTGAAGTAAATGATTTCCAAACTAATTTTTGTAATTCTAGTAATAGAATAATTTTTTTCTCTCCAACAAATACAACTATCGCTTATCGTTTTGCGGTAATCTGAATGACTGACTGTCTGACTAATCAGCATAAGACCTTGCTCAGGTGTGCTTCAATTCAGTTTACCATGATTCGGAAAAGCACACAAAAGTATAAAAAAACATGTGAAACTACAAATCAATTATGTTGCCTTATCCTACTGGCTGTCGCTACCTTCATAGTATTATGCGCGTTAATTGATGCTTATATGTGCATTGTAGGGGAGTGTACAGTCTTAGGCAAGTCAGTGGTGACAGTTGAAACATCTGAGTTACTTGTAGTATTAAATGTTCATACTCACAGACCTTCAGACACCTAAAATCTTGAAACTCTTACCAATGGAATTATCCAGCAGAAATATCTTGTCAACAGGGTAGCATTATTCTGAACTTGGAACTTGTATACCTACATATTTTGTTTGATGTCTTCACTACCGCTCATTATCCCTTTGTCCAGTATCTATCTATCAACGGTACCTGTTAATTGCCTCTTTTTTATTATAGGTTAAAATGATCATGGCAACTAATAGGCCTGATACACTTGATCCTGCTTTACTTCGTCCGGGACGTTTGGATCGTAAAATTGGTAGGTGATGTGTGATTATATAAAATGTTCATGTCTGTGCTTAGAAATCCCTCTACCGAACGAACAAGCTCGAATGGATGTGCTCAAAATACACGCTGCTCCAATAGCCAAACATGGTGAAATAGGTAAGAATAATAATTTAGCATCACATTTCTTCCTTCTCTTTCATTCTTAACAACAAGATAGTATTGAAAATTGCAAGTTCCTTTAAACGGATTACTAATACACTTAAGACCAAGTTTTTATGACGTTATTTGGTTTCATATTTATTGACTAATAAGTCAAAAAACCGTATATGTCTGCTTGAACAATAAAATTAATCTTCATACACGATACGTTTGACACAGCATTAATGCTGTATGACTGACTTTGAGGAAGCTATAAACCGAGTTTTATTCTTGGTTTTAAACAAATGGACTGCAACTGGTGAAATAGTTCCAGGGTCAGGAGGAGGAGGAGAGATATGTATCTTTTTAGTTGTTTCCAGATATTTACGGTTTTCAAGCGCTTTTTGTGAGGTATTTCCACACAGTAGCTCCGTTGACAGGTGACCTCTCTTTATTAATTCGGAATGTTTCAGAATAAGGACTATTAACAAAAAGTATAAATGAAATAGGTTTCTAAAACAAAAAACCCTCAGTTGAGTTATTATTTAGTTACCTATTAATCAGACAGTATCACTTGAAAGGATTGTCATTTTTATAAGGGGTCGGATTGCCTTCCCACAGTTGGTTGTTCTCAGACACTTGTTGTTTTGGTGTCTAGAAAAATCTTTCGAATGATGGAAGACCCACAGGATACTACATTTTTATTTTGAAGGTATTTAATGAAATAATTTGGCATGTTTGTTTTTTGTGTATAAGCTTTTCATTATTCCCGCGTATTTCTCATGTTGGAAAGTAATATTAATAAGCGTAGTAGATTGGGGACTAGCAGTGGACAGTATCCGAGTTCCTATGTTTGGTGTCCGCTTTTTTTAATTATCATTAATTTTTCTTTTCACTTCACAGATTGGGAAGCAGTCGTTAAACTTTCCGATGGATTTAATGGCGCTGATCTGCGTAATGTTTGTACTGAGGCCGGTAAGTCGTCATCCCATACTGTGTGATAACCAGTATTTGTAGGGAATTAGGACTGTGTTTTTTTTGTGATGAAAAATTTACTGAGATATTTGTTTTAATTACCATTACACAGTACTCAGTTCACGTAGTTCTCTGTATTCAGTTAGCTTCATTTTTTTACGGTTGTGAGACACCTGTTGAAAGTAAAAGATGTAGAGAGTCTATAGCTGTCTTTCACTATATGTGTTTTATTTCCTGTATTTGGTGACATAATATGGTTCTGTGTGGAGTGTTGTATAAGGAGGGGAATATCAATCGATGCGATTGCTTATTTGAGATGGCTTGGGTATGTGTTACTTACGTTGAACGACAGTCTTTGTCGTTGAGTATAAGATCGGATTAGAAAAGAGGATGATCAAAATATAGTGGCCATTAGTGAAGTCTCTCTCGTGTAGAGAGTGATTTTCTCAAGTGTTAAGAATCATAGATGAATCGTAGATGCATTCACTATTTGGGACATTTTAAATTCATGATATTCTTCATGTTACTATTTCCACTTCTGTAAATTTTAATTAACTATAGTCTCTTCGCATTTATTTTTCTAAGTATAATTCTTTTCATGAAGTATGGCAACTTAAGTTGCTGCACTTTGAGACAAAGTTCTACACTGAAAAATTGCTTCAGTTCAGTTAGTTTTCTTTTTTACTGACTTACACTCCTCTTTTGCGTTAAAGTTTACTCATGAAGTATATTTTAGGTATTTTATTATTATGACTGTATTTCAACCATATTCTGAAGTCCCTTCTTAATAGTTATTTAATTAGGCATACAGAAATAACCATAAATTTCAGAAAATTGATCATTTTCTTAATGTTCTGTTTGTGCCCTAGCCATTTCGCTTGATGAGTTGTTAGCAAAACTAAGTAATCCTTAATTATGAATTGAAGCCAGTATTTACTTTAAAAAACCTATCCAGACACACACAGTTGATTTAATAGTGTTGCGATCATTTTGGGCAAAAAGAAATCCAAAAATATCTTGATTTTTCTTTTATCTGTTTTATTCATACAGGTATGTTCGCAATACGTGCAGAACGTGATTATACAGTTGAAGAAGACTTCATGAAGGCTGTACGCAAGATAGCTGATGCTAAGAAGTTGGAAACTAAGTTGGACTATAAACCAGTTTAACAGTGCATTCTTCTTTCTGGTTAATGTCATTGATTTATATATGCTTATCATCAAAAAAAGAGAACTTCTAGACAGTTTGATTTATTTTATGCTATTTCAGCCAACAGTAGATACATATGTGGTAAAAACAAAAGATAATTTTGTAGTCATCGTATTTTTGGGAGGTTATTGATTAGTGATTCAGGCCTATGTCTCATATAGGCACATAGATGTGTCTTCAATGAACACTTTTGATTACTGACAAAAAAAATTATGCGCTGTCAAAGTTGTATTACTAAAAAGTATTGGTTACCTAGGTGTTCTTCACTGGAAAAGTTCTCTGTCACATAAAATATCATGTTATCTTAATTCAATGAGCATATTTCGCCTGAATAATATTTTACTTATCAAGCATAGTGGCTAAATGCTTGTTTAGGTATTTGGTCACGGACAATACTTAAAAAGATGAACAGCTACTAAATATCCTCTTGCAATTTGAGAGAAAAATGATCCGTTGTGACTGCGTTTGTCGATACGCCTCTGTTTTTTAAAGAAAGAGTATAATTCATGAAGAGGAGATCAGGTTAAATATTTCACCAAGGCTTTTCTAAGGAATTGTCAGACCCGTACCCCTCGCTTTTTCATTATTTAAATTCGTTGTTAATAGTCAGTCTTAATCAAATAGTGGGAGCAACCAAGTTGATAAACCAATATAACTTTATCCACCTCACTCATACCCCCTGTTCTTTACCAGTACCTATATCACACATAACGAAAACTGTTCGTGTCATGTATCGAATTCAATTCAGCCATCAATGGGGATGGATATGCGTATCCTGGATCAGGAGTCAGCTTGGATGTCACTTTGTAGTAAAGAAAAACTCTACTGGTCCGGTTCGCCGACTAACCAGCGAGCTTTTAGTTTCGAAGAAAATTGTAAACACCCTTTGTTTAGATAGCCAATTATGGCTATATTTAAAGTTGACTAGACTACAGTTATTTAAAATGAGTTTAAGCCAGACATCAACATGAAAATCCGGGAGGTTTTGGAGGTATTTCAATAGGTATCGATGGTACCCAACAATATCATACCTAACTTGAGAATAGTGTTTAATTGCTGCCGATATTTTTTGAATACTCTATGAACCTAATATCACCACAAACTATGTACACCGTGATGGCGAGCTACCTAGAATGGTGGCCACATTACAACCTGACTGATAGAATTCAGTCTGCACCAAAGAAAGGACTAGACGCATCACACTAGTTACTAGTGTCAAATCAAAATACTCTATGAACTGTGAGCTTGTAGACCACTTATCCTAGTCGGGTAGTTCCATACCTTAATTATTTGCTGGCAAACGAAACCTTAGTATATAGTAAAACTTGGGCACTGTGGTAGTGTGTAATTCCAGTAAATAGTATTATCTCACTGTGTGATACGTCTGATAAACAAGTTAATATAGAATAACAAAACCTTAGCATTAGCCTCCGCCGTCTTGTTGTATGGGCGTTAGGGAATTCGATATGATGTAAACACAATGTAACTAAAGTAGTCCTTGATGGTAAGGGTATACTGCTTCAAGCGATGCTATAATTATTACATTACATCAGATAACACACTTGGCACTAAATTCAAGTCTGGCCGGTAGCTGCTACCTTGACATAGTGGTCAAACTTCCAAATCGAAATGACTCTGATGAGATACACTAGCTGAAACATATGTTCTTGCAGGAAATATTGAAGTTTGCGTTCATGTTATCCGGGAAGACGCTGAGAGTTTCGCTGATACACCATTCAGCTCGGAGTACCCAACTACACTAGCAAACATTATGCTGTTGTACTCTGATTGGTTTAATCGACGTTCAGAACACCTGGAATTTTTCCTTGACTCAAAGATGTTGAAGAGGTACTTTTTGAAATCTCAGTCTCGTACAGGTGGAAAATACAAGGCAATATTGGGGGTCATTCAGCAAACTAGTCAAGAACTAAAAAATAAATTTTGTCACGGAGAAACAGCAACTCGAAATTTCAGAGGGTATATAAATTCAGAGCAGTCCGAAAATCACCCTTGGATGAAATAGTTGAAACATCATTTCAACATGGATTTTGTCACGGACCAAAATCAGTGTTTTGTTAGTTTATTGCATTAGGCCTCATTCAGTGGTTGCTCACCTCCTCCCCATCAAAATTTATGGTCCCGCATTTTAATTCATGCCTATGCTCTCAACTGGCGTCGCATTATTATTATTATTGTTTCCTTTAATTCCTAGAGGAACATAGGGCTTCAGCCGTGCGTCTCCATTGCGTTCGGTTCTCTGCTAGAGTCTTCACCTGGCTCCATGTCTGCCCACACGTTTTCATCTCCTCTTCACATGACCTCCTCCAAGTCACCCCACCCTTGCACTGACGACCAACTCGTCGCTTCCCTTTCGGGTTCCACTCGAACAATGGCTTGTCTAGTGATGTCACTTGATGGTTTCCTCAGAGTATGGCCAATCCATCTCCATTTCTTCCTGCCTATTTGTTTCACAATTGGTTCGCTCCCAGAGATCTCTATTGCTGATCTATTCTGGCCGGCCATCTGATCTTGAGTATTGAGCGAAGAAAACTGTCAATGAAGGTCTGTAGTTTGTTTGGGATGCTCTTTATGATGCGCAGTGCAAGTCTCTGATCCGTATAGTAGCACTGACTTCACACTGGAGTTGAAAATCCGGATCTTATTTTTGATGCTGAGTGCTGCTGACCTCCAAACAGACTTGAGAGTAGTGAAAGCTTGTCTTGCTTTCCCGATTCTTGCTTTGATATCCTCGTCAGTTCCGCCTGTAGTTGAGACGATGCTTCCCAGGTAGGTGAAGGAGGTTGTTTCTTTCAGGTTCTTCCCATTTATGCTGATTGTTGTCTGTTGTTGTTGTTGCTGTTGGTGGTGTTGCCCAGGAATTTTCATCAACTCTGTCTTCTCTATGTTCACCTGAAGTCCTATCTTTGATGCTTCTTCTGCCAACTTGTTGCTTTTCGCTTGCATATCTTCCAGTTTGTGGGAAATCAGACATATATCATCGGAGAAGTCCAGATCCTCCAAGTTTTTTGTGTGAGTCCATTTTATGCCTGTTTCCTCATTGCCCGCTGTCTGTCGCATTATCTAGTCTACTGCAATCAGGAAAATCATTGGCGATAGTAGGCAGCCTTGTCTTACTCCTGTCCTCACTTCGAAGGATTCCGTGAGTTTCCCGTTGTGGATTACTTGGCATGCTGTTGGATGAGATGTATAATTGTCGGTGGCACCCCATAGTAGTGAAGTAGTTTCCAAATCACCTCTCGATCGACGCTGTCGAAAGCCTTTTCAAAGTCGATGAAGTTGAGATAGAGAGGTGACTGCCATTCCAAACTTTGTTCAATGATGATTCGTAATGTGGCGATCTGATCAATGCATGACTTGCTTCTCCTGAATCCAGCCTGTTCCGGTCGAAGTTTTTCATCCAGGGCATGTTTGATTCTCTCCAGGATGATGCGGCTTAGTATTTTGCTTGGGATGGACAGGAGCATAATTCCGCACCAGTTCTTGCATTGACTTAGGTCTCCTTTCTTTGGTAGTTTGAATAAGTATCCTTTCTTCCAATCCTCAGGTACTTTGCCTTCTTTCCACGCAATAAAATACTGCCCCACAGTAGAATCATTTTTATTTGTTATAGCATCCAGAGATACATACAGCTTTATATATTCACAATTTTGGGGATATTTCTGTGTTAAATGTGCGTTGGTCGCCTGATACGTTAAATGTTGTTTATTAGGAAACCAATAATATACTATGTAAACCTAAAGTCTTCACATTTCTGCATATAAGAACAAGACATATGAGCGAACAATAATGTTTTCAATTAGAACTTCTTCAGGCTTAACTCAAAATTACATAGATTTATAGATGAAAATTGTAACCAATGTCGGTGATTTTGTGAATCAAATAATAATAATGTGGTAAATGTTTTGAGTGTCATTAATAACGATGATTATGATGATAATAAGGTTTATGCAGGTGGCAAAAAGAATAACAAAGTT
The DNA here is from genome assembly GCA_944472155.2 of Trichobilharzia szidati. Classification (NCBI taxonomy): domain Eukaryota; kingdom Metazoa; phylum Platyhelminthes; class Trematoda; order Strigeidida; family Schistosomatidae; genus Trichobilharzia; species Trichobilharzia szidati. Next base: position 154,150,718 of record OX235279.1, on the reverse strand, counting down.
AGTAATATGTGTATATGTAGACAATTCAATAAATTAAATAGGTCAAATCTTAAAAGTTACGTAATACTAAAGATGAAGTGGACAGATAATCAGAGTTTAAGTAAGTATCATAAAAGTACGAAGAAAATGGAAAATAAGAAGGGGTGGGAGGGTCTTGAATAGAATTCACCTAGGCCAAGGTAGAGACAAAAGTAGAACAAACTTCTTTTGCGTGCAAAGACTAGGATTGCTCTCTCAAATTCCCATAATTACTTTGTTATCATTATAATCAATCTTATTACTGACGTTCAAAATATTATTATCATTTGATCCACAAACTCACCATCATTGGTTAAAATTTTTATATGTAAATTAGAGTAAAGCCTGGAGAAGATTTAATTGTGAAAACAATATTGTTCGCTTATATGTCTTGTTCTAATATGAATAATGGGAATGTATAAAGATTTCTGCATATCTCGGTCATTTAAGTTTACCATTTATCATATGACGAAGGAATATACGAAACACGTAAACGTGCAGCGATACTTAACTCTGATCACTCTGTTGTTCGTGTTTTACCAAAAATATACAGCAAAACACATATTAAAGTCTTCTCACATCTGTCTATGAAAGCACAACAAATATGCTGCTACTCATTTGACAACTTACTCAATCTAAGGTGCATGTTAAAAAATACTAACTGGGATTTATTCCATGAAAGTTCATTAGATGACACAATTGTCAATATAACAGATTATCTTAAGTTCTGCCTTGATATATGCTGTCCCAAACAAACACTATTCAAACGTCTCGACCACTTCTCATCTCAAACAACTTCGCAGGCAAAAAGAAACATTATACAAATCCAAAGATAAGTTAGGACTCAAAAAGATTAATGCTCAAATCAAATCGAAAATCTTAATGCTATCTACAGCGATACACTTTTATCATGCAAATCTCCTATCAGCATGTGAAAACATTTTAATGAAATTACTGGCAATAATAAGCGTTGTAATGCTTTTCCCTCTTATGATGTTAATGCTCTTAATCAGTCTTTTATACGCTGTTCTTCTACTGTAACTACTTCTAATGTTACCAATCATGTAGCTGAAAACTTTCATGACTTCAATGCTCTCGATGTTCTAAAATGTCTTAAAACGCTCAAGCCCTCACGTAGCCTTGGCCCTGATGGTATACCTGCACATGTTCTAAAAGAATGTGCAGATGCCTTATGTTCTCCACTAACTAACGTCCTAAATGCTTCTTTCTCCAAAAATGTCGTACCTGATGCATGGAAAGACATTAAAATAGTACCTGTCCCTAAACCTGGAAACAGCAAGAACGTAAAGTTCAGACCCATTGCCATCACTTCCCCGTTTCGAAAGCTTATGGAAAAACTAGTACTTCTTAAACTTGAACCCTCCCTTAAAAACTTTGAAGACCCCAAACAATTTGCCTATAGACAGAGTAGGAGCACTTTAGACGCTGCAGCCGTCTTACACAACAGTATCGTCTCATCATTAGGTAAAGGTGCCAAATACGTCCGCTGCACGTTTCTCGACTTCACTTCTGCTTTCGACTCTGTACCTAGATGTCTCCTGCTAAATAAGCTCTCTATGACAAAAACTGAGTCCTGGGTCACTAACTGATTGCATTCCTACTTCTCTAACAGAAAGCAGTACACCTTATACAAAGGTAAATCATCCTCTGCTGTACTCACTGAAGCTGGTGTGCCCCAAGGTGCTGTACTCTCCCCACTTCTCTTTTCTTTCTTTCTACATGACTTACCATCTTCAAATGACACTGATTTTGTCATATATGCTGACGACCTGACTGTATCTTTGCCTGTCAAATGTCAAAGCGACTGCTCTAAACTTAATGGCTTTCTGTCAGAAATCAGCCAGTGGTCCAAGGAAAACGGTCTTACCTTAAACCCCTCCAAATGCCAAACAGTCAATTTCACCTTTAGGCATAAATCCGACCTAAACAAACTGGTTGGCTCTCACGAGGTATGCAACATAGATGGCACTGAAATAGAAACCAAGTCGGAAATTAAATACCTAGGCGTCATTCTATCTGCTGATCTCTCCTGGTCGTCTCATATCTTGGCGATTTCTAAGAAAATATTCCGTCTTACATTCTACATCAAGAAGTTAAAACATTCTGGTATAACCCAACCCTTAGTGGATAAGCCGGACCGCATAGGAAGCCTAAAGGTAGTGTACACTAATATACGTAGTATCGGGAACAAATTTCACGAGCTAGGTGTACTAGTGGAAGACTTTAGCCCAGGTATTGTGGCCATTACTGAAACATGGCTGGTTTCTGGATTAGATGACACACCTGAGCTATGCGGATTTAGTTGCTTGCGCAGCGACAGGGTTAAGGGTCGTAGAGGTGGCGGGGTTGCTCTGTACATCAACAACTCCCTACATGTTCGTTCCGTGAAATCTGAAGAGCATGACAGTGGGACAAATGAGGTAATTAGCTGTGAAGTAAGCTTTGCAACTGGCACTCTACTCATTGGAGTTCTGTATAGAAGTCCCTATTGTCAGTGTGATGACTTTATTTTAGATCACCTCAAACAATGGAGTAAACACAGTAGCTGTCTTATTCTAGGTGATTTTAATGCACCTCATATAGACTGGGTAGCTGTCACATCTCCAGGATCCGCTAATAAGTTTGACAGCCGGTTACTCTTGACTACCATGGAAAATGCCCTGATACAACATGTCTTAGGTAGTACAAGATTCGGTTCTACCCAAGGATCTTCCTTGCTGGACTTAGTGCTTACTCATGACAATGACGACGTGGATGGTCTAGTTATTCATCCACCTCTAGCAAATAGTGATCATGGGGTGTTAGATTTTAACTTAAGGGCTGGCAATTTAGTCAGTTTTCAACCCAAATCCCGACCTAGTGTTTGGCATGCTGACATAGTCGCTATAAAGGAGCGTGCTTCAACTGCCGACTGGTCAGTCAATATTGTCTCATCTATTGAAGATGAATGGGATAGATTTAAGAATACACTTGAGAGGGTTACCACTGATTTCATTCCCTGGAGGGTTCCTAAAAGGCCAACAAATTGGCCACCATGGATAAATAGACAAGCTATAACACTCCTAAGACGGAGAAAAAGGTTCTGGAATCTCTTTGTTTCTACTGGGCTACAGCAGTTCCGGCTGAAATACTGTGAAACCAGAAACCAGTGTAAAACTTTGATTCACCAGTCAAGGATAGCTTACGAAACCCAGTTAGTTAAAAGTTCACCAGGCTGCCCAAAAAGACTCTTCTCATATATCAAGAGAAGAACACGTAAGAGTGATGCTATCCCACCTCTTATGCTTGAAGATGACCAGACAAACATGGCTGAGGATAGCTTGACTAAGGCTGAGGCTTTGTCCAAGCACTTTAGTCAAGTATTGTCTGATAATATTGATACCAGCTTTGTAACTTTTCCAGAAGGTAACTTGAAAATGGCACCCTTATACATTGGAAAGGATATTGTCCTAAAGTGGCTTCTAAGGCTCAATCCTGGTAAGTCCAGTGGCCCCGATGAACTCCACCCACGTATATTAACAGCATTGGCTGAAAACATTGCCGAGCCATTGTCGGTAATCTTCAATATGTCTCTGGACCAGTCTAAATGTCCAAGAGACTGGAAAGATGCCATCATCAGTCCGGTCTTCAAAACTGGATCTAGAAATTTAGTTCAGAACTATCGTCCTGTTAGTTTGACCAGTATTGTTGTTAAACTACTAGAAAGAATAATTCGTGATGCTATCATTCAGTTCATTGAAGGGAACAAACTTTTCGCTGTGGAACAGCATGGTTTTAGAGCAGGTCATTCTTGCTTGACCAACCTTCTTTTGGCCAGAGAAAGTTGGGCAAGCTCAGCTGATGCTAATATACCGGTGGATGCCATATTCATCGACCTTAGCAAGGCGTTTGACAGGGTTTCTCATTCAGGTCTTCTAGTAAAGTTAGGTAGTCTGGGAATCAATAAAGTGGTTGCCGACTGGATTGAAGACTTTCTAAAGGACAGAAGACAAAGAGTACGAGTTAACGGGGTTTTATCAACATGGGAATCGGTTAAGAGTGGTGTTCCTCAGGGTACAATTCTAGGCCCACTTCTTTTCCTGATTTATGTTAATGAGATTCCATCGGTAGTTAAGTCATCCTGCTTACTGTTTGCTGATGACATCAAGATATGGAGGGCTTTACACGATGACAGTGATCAACTTGCTTTTCAGGAAGATTTAAATTTGTTAAGTGATTGGTGTAAGCACTGGGTCTTGGAGATTGACTTAAGCAAGAGTGTAGTTATGCATGTATCTCATAGTCACGTGCACAATTACTCAATGAATGGCATTACTCTCCCAGTGGTCACTGAGTACAAGGACTTGGGAGTGGTTGTGCAGCATGACTTGAAAACAGCAACAAACTGTAGAGCTGCAGCCACTAAGGGCTTTCGAATATTATGGCCCATACGCAAGGCTTTTGCGAACTTTGACGCTGATATATTTCGTATATTATATCAGAACCCATTTGGAATATGGGATCCATGCAGCGAGCCCGTGTTTCAAATACGAAATAGACTTATTAGAAAGGGTGCAAAGAGTAGGAACTAAGCTAATAAAGGGTTTCTCAACCCTCTCATATGAAGAGAGGTTAAGTCGACTGGGGTTATTTCCACTGTCATACAGACGACTTAGGGGTGACCTAATACTAGCATACCGTATCCTAAGAAATGATTTTGGAGCAAATTTATCTAATTTATTTCTTCCTTCTAGCACCAAGCAATTGCGAAGACGACACCTCAAGGTTCAAAAACCACGGTCGAATCGTCTGCGTGCGGAGATCCGTTTTTCGCATCGAATTGTGAACCATTGGAACTCCCTACCGGAACACGTCATATCAGCGCCATCCGTTGATTCATTCGAGGCGAGATTGGACCTCCTGTGTGTAACAAATCGAAAGGATTAACACAGGCATTTAGCCTACGGTCCTAAATAGATTGTAAACTGTAAACTGTTAATCTTACAATTCGTTAACTCTCACATTCTGCCTATTATTCTCTATTGTTCCCCCTTATTTTTTCCCGGGCTTCTTAAGAAAGACTATAACATATTACGCAGGATGTTAAAGGTTGTCGGCAGAGTAAGCAACGTGCCACTTAACCAGCTTGTTAATATTCTGGTCGACAGGCACATGGACTCATGTGAAAAATGGGCCAAATCCATTTTATCTAACTCGCACCACCCTCTTCACTCGCAACTCTCCCCTTGCAAAACCAGAAGCCTATATAGAACACTATATGCTCGCACCAGCAAGTACAAAAACTCAACCATGCCCTACTTAGCTCGTGTTCTGTGTGATAAAGAAAGCATTAGGCGTGACACCTATAATTCATTAAATAGTCAGTAGTACAACTGGACCTCGTCTTTCCAACTCATATCATTTATAGGTACAACATTTTCTTTCTTACTTTTCCTATTCTCTCTCTCACTATTTTTTCCCGTTATGTGCTGCTTTGTTTCTTTCTCTCGCCTACGCCAGTAAATATGACAGCACCTAATTTTCTGACACTGTTCAGCTTTGGCTTTGCTACCGACATTCCAATATGTTGTTGTCATTTAGAACTGAGATTTCCTTAATCTATGTAGAACTCTATTTATTGATAATGTACTAACTGGATGCAATACTGTAGTAAAAATGCTGAGAATTCCATTCTGTATCACAAGTACTCTTTTGGAATGAAGCAAATTATTATTATTATTATTAAAAGGTTATTAAAATCCACTTTTGTTTGGCGAACACGTGCAGTTAACAGTATTCAAAAATTCAGTCCGATTGTTTCTACGGTTGGTTTTTTATCGTAAACTGACATCAGTCAGCTAACCGCTAAAACACATGTGATTCTTTAAAAGTCGAACACTTGATTTTCAAAACACGAAGTAGGGGGATCTAACCGTGCAAATATTTGTCTTGAATTTAAAAAATCTTTGAATTCTAACCTCCTTCAGACGGTGAAGTTACGTGATTTATTGATGCCTATTTGTGACAAAATAAAAATTAGCAATTGATATATTCTCCTAAGAGCAAGTTTAAATTTTTAAGTTTTATATCTTCATCATTTATGCTAAACAAGAGTAATTAGACCGAACAATTGTTTCACGTAGATTCTTGTGCATTGATATTATTTGAAAAAATATCTTCACGAAACCTGTTATTCAAGCACATTGACAAAACCCTTTTAACAAACACAAGGATTAACAATTGTCTTATGATCAGTGCCCAGTTGAATTGTTCTCATATACTGCAGAGTAGTGTTGGTATCTCTGTCACAATTTAAGACATCACAGGACTTTTTACAGTGAATTAGTCACTGATGCACAAATTCCAGCTTACTGGTTGTCCTACAGGGTAGATAATAAATGCGACTACGCAAAACATCCTACATACCAATTCAAATCAGTTGTCACCAACAGCCATTAATTATTTGATTGCTAGTGAGTGAGGGGAAATGACAATGGTTAATGTGGTGCTAAAATCCAGGTATGACAAAATACTTCTAATTTTGAATGAATTCTTATACTCTCATCGCGCTTTGTCATGCACCAATATCGGCTAAGGCATTAACAGGAATCAAAGAGGATTGAATGTACAATCCGAACAAACAATATTATATAGAAAGAAAATGATATATTTTATAAACGAATGAAATCATTGTATGTCGTCAGAAAGAATATGCAAACTAAGAGATACTTAATTTTTAGAAGCCTTGGTTTTCAACTATGTACGTTAAATCGCTAGAAGTGTTAACATGTAAAGCATCAACTACATTAATTAGTCAGATGTATATCCAAGTTGCATGAAAATTCTGATATGTAAATGCGGAAACAGATTCTTATTCAATTGCCTTTTTATTGAATCACTAGAATTCAATTCTTCTCCCATGTATCTTTGTGAAGATTCTGCAGATGAGACGCTAAATGAACGGTCTCTAGTGGGAAGTGACCATAACCTCCTTGCAAAAGCATTTGTGACTTACAATGCGTTTGCACAAACTTACTCTGTGTATTAACTTACTCATCGTCAAAAATCCACAAAATACTGACTAACAAGAATGGACGTTCGGTAGATTCCTGGTAGTTAAACGCGACTGCCTGGCAATGGTGATATTGAAACCCGTTTGGCAACAGAGATAGACAGTAAGAGAATTTGTTCCACAAAGTAACGCGGAAACTAATCATGCAACAGTACAGTTCGAGCAGTGAACACCTGCAGAAACAGCAAAGTTTGATGCGGTGTACACCTAATCAGCAGAAAGTCACTTGATAGACAACACGAATTGTGATTGGCAGACCTCTGAGTCAGTCAACTGTGGCACTAGAAACAAAGGTATAGATTTATAGGCGATCAAATAAATTCATGGAGCCACTGAAGACTAGGATAAATCATTTTCCCAGGTCAGTTTGTTCGATTGCAATGTTGAAGTTCGTAGGAGAGTAATTTAATCCATAGCAAATTCCCATTGTAACATATAGAAAATCAAAACAAGTGATTCAGGGAAGAGACTCTTTTCAACGAATTTATTATCAAGCTGTACAGTCATATATAAGAAATTATATCCGGTGAAGAAATTGAATCGTAGGTGTGAATGCATGAAATAATAATAGTAGTAAGAAATACAATTAAAATGTTTGTGATTATAATCATAGTTAAATGTCAAGTGACTATCTAATAGCCTAATGTCTTTGGAAATTCCCTGATAATTCTGAGAGATGCGTGTTCAGTCACTCCTCTATATCCCTATGGAAATTGCAAATGGAAGCCTTGTCTATGGCCTAGAAGTTTTGCGATGTTAATCTCAATGTCAACAAGCTGCATACACATGTCCAGTTTGAGAATCTACTCAGTCAAACTTATGATCTCATACCATCGTCTGACCAGGATTTTCAGTGCTTCAAATCTACCATCACTGATTCTTGCAATCAGTACCGCAATGCTAAATCAAAAATGCAAAGTCTGCTGACTAAACAGCATGAAGAAGAATTTAAACTATTGACACATAACAAAGATATATAATTAACACGCCCTGACAAGGGTGCAGGTGTTGTTATTATGGATTGCAAAGATTGCATTGATAGAATGTCACATTTACTTTCAGACAGCAGTATATTCTCGAAACCGAAAGAGAAAAATAAGACTGAATTAGTCGACAAGCGTCGGTGGCATAGCGGTTAGGACGCTCGCCGACCATGCATATGGTTTGGGGTTCGATCCCCGGCCGGCGCACTCCTTCACCTCACTAAGCCAGAAATAAAGTTGGTGAAGAGGGAAGGTTGTGCATGAGGCTAGCAACCGCATCCTGTAAAAATAAACACTGCTACAGAAACTTCAAGCCACTAGCTTGAAGCCCTATGTTCCACTGGGAACTTGAAGGAATAAAAAAAACAAAAAAGTCGACAAGCACTTTACGGGAGCTTCAAAGAGAATGACGAACAATCATCTCATTCGTGAAGAACTGTACGAAAAGGATCTCTAATACCAAGACTTTATGGTCCACCAAAGATACACAAAGCTGGCTTTCCACTCTGCCCTATCTTGGATATGTCCGGATCCCCTTACCATCCAATAGCTGGGTGGTTAGGTGAAATCCTCGAACCATCAGGGGGAAACTATCTCTTCATTCCCTTCGTGACACCTTCCAATTTGTCGAATGTATACAGGGTAGAAATGCTTCGAATAAACATATGTTGTCTTTGGATGTAGATTCCCTATTTACGAACGTTCCACTGAAAAAAACCATATGTTTTATACGCAAATACATTGAAGACAACAAGTTGAATATAGGGATACCCACTACCGATTTGGAAAAACTACTTTTGAGATTTACAGTTTACTTTCAATAAAACAATCTACAGAGAGAAGGATGGTATTGCAACTGATCCTCTTCTTGCAGACTGTTTTATGGCCAGTCTAGAAAATGGTCAGTTGAAGTCAACAATCCAAAGCTTTCAGATGTATAAAAGGTATGTAGATGACACCTTTATTATTTGTAATAGTGATTTTAATTTGAATAATATATTAAATGCATTTAATGGTTATCATCCAGCGATAAAATTCGCACTCGAAATGGAGAGCAAGTCTAGTATTCATTTCCTCGCTGTGAACTTATCAAGGAGGACCGATAGAACTCTGAAGAGATTGATTTATCCAATGCTATCATGAAATGGTCAACTGATCCGGTCGCTTGCCACTCGCATTTAGCGTATATGTAGCCCTGATACTGTGGAGGATGAGTTAAATCTTTTGAGGAAAATCCTAATAGAAAATGGATTTCCAACACTTTTTGTAGACAAGAATATGCAGTAAAATCCTATGAAATGTGACTTATCATCCGTACCCAAGAAAATACTGTACATGAGCTTGGAATTCAAAGATGACTTACTAGATGGTTGGAGGCAATCGGCAGGAAGCCTTGGACCTAGGTTTCGTGCTAGTTGGCACTCATCCAACCATCTAGTACCAACAATTCACAGTGCACCGTAATGGCGAGCCACCTAGCATGGTGGCCACATTGCAAACATGACTGATAGAATTCAGTCTTCACCGAAGATAGGACTAGACACATTACACTAGTTACTGACTAGTGTTCAATCAAAAAATAAAGATGACTTAGCTTCCGATGTCATGAAAGGAAGTATCTCACAGTCCCTGAAAAGAACATTCCCTGCTGCATCTTTGAGAATAGCCTTTACCAGTCAACCATTACTGCTCAATAACCTGAAGGACAAGATCCCGCTGCTTACCAACTTTATGTGCGTCTATAAATTCACCTGCTCGTGTGGAGCTAGGTATATCGCTGGTTCGACTCAAGTTTTGTCCAGGAGGGTGCAAGAACACTATCCTGTATGGTTACGAAGAGGTAGAAGTGGAGCAATAGGAAGTGCAACCATTGAATATCTGGTCGATAATGATCACCCTATCTCTTCAGCCTCCTCCTCCAAAGTCATCTACAAGGCAAAAAGTCATTAACCCAAATCACTATGTGCTCGACTCATCTGCATTGCTGAAGCTTTGGCTATCGAAATAGAAAAGCCAGATCCCTATATACAGAAAAAGTTCGTTCAACCCCTCCAACTTTCATGGTCTTAATCCTTCTATGCTAAAGTATGGTAATCCCTAATCATATTTTGGCTCTACCAATTTTTTCGTTTTGTCTATTCAATTTGTATACTCTTCCATTATTACGTCAATTGATACTATTAATATTCTGACTTTGAACTGTTCCCGGTATTATTTCACTAGTTCCACTTGTCATTCTAAATCAATTCTGTTTTCCAACGTTAAGTTCTGTTATCAAATTTCACACAATGTTGCGTAACGTTTTTATTTTATTCGATTTGTCTACTAATCCTATAATTGCACACTCCTTCCTAGTCCTATACATCTTATGAATTATTCTATATTTGAAATTAATTGTTTTGCCCCTTAAATTAACTATGATTATAATCACAAACATTTTAATTTCATTCCATACTACTATTATTATTTTGTACATTCACACCTATGATTCAATTTCTTCATCGGATACAATTTCTTAAAAACCTATATATATATATCCACGCCGTTTGGTACGCCGTCGTGTCACGTTCCTTCTTTCGTGCATGATCCCTAGGTAGTTAAGCAATTATCTCACACTCCGATTCGGTAGCGAAATATAACTCGTAATTTGGACGATCATTTCTTGCGTTTTGCTTTGCCTTTGGTCTATGCGAAACGAATACTATAGAAGTTGTAGGTATAAGATCTTGCGTCAGTATACTTCGTACTATCCGTGAACGTCAATATCCCCATCGTCCAAAACAGAATGTATTACGGAAAGCCTATTTAGCAATAGAGGCATAACTACAGCGTCAAAGTGAATGTGTAATCCAATAAATGACATGGAACACACCTAGCAGCTTTTTCCAAACTGGAAACAACACAGTGCTTGCATTTAAAGGTCATTTAATTTGTCGGTAAGGAAATTATTTATGATCACTGAAGCCCTTCAATGAAGGTTCAGAATGAAGTAAGAGTAATTAATCAATTACTTTTAAAGAAGTGTGAGTTAATGGTAACTGGTATAAACTACACATGATACAGTAAACAGTCTAGGTATCGGGGGATTTTCCAAGTTCAAAGTGGTAAGCACTACATTTATGGAAAACGGTGGTCAAGAATTATAATTTAGGGGATAACATAAAATATCCTCACATTTTGTGAAGAAAAAATACCTGGTATGCCACTTGAACCAAAGTTTTGAGAAGGATTCAAGGAGAGGGAAAATGTAAGGATATATTTGTACTAAAAGAAGAAAGGCATTCATCTTGTTGGTCTGTAAAATCATAAACTCTAGCATCTCTGGGCGATGTATGACGGATTTGTTACGGGTACTAAAATTAGATGAAAAACAAGAATTATTTATTTGGTTTTCATCAGGAATTTCCTGAAGTAGTTTTTAAAAATTTGTGGCTTTTCGTTGTAGAAAGTCCCGGCTATATATTATATCTAATCTCTGTATATCAGAAGTGATCAAGATATTTGTTCCTTTCATCCCGGAGTTGTATTTTTTGTTGCATAACTTTCCATTTTCCGTGTAAGACCTTTTGAGTTGGGGAGAAGAAAGGTGGTCAATTCATCAAAAGTATCTCGCTTGGGCAACAAATGCAAAAACTGAATTTAGATAACAAATTATATCTATGACAGTATAGTCTAGTCACTGTTTCGTAAATGATTTCAATTTTATTTCATCTAACATGCTTCTAAGGTTCTGTGTGTTGTATTGAAATCAACAAATTTATTTAGATCTCATAGAGGGCTACGACATAGTTTCTTTGTGTAGTCCGCCATATGTTTTTTGTAAATGGTTAGAATTTAGCATAGGGAATTCGTTTTCGAGCTTTATATATAGCAAATGCATTCGCGAACACCAGATATAGTGTGTTGTCAAGTGGAGCAGCAAGGTTGAAAGCCTTCTCATGAACCAGTACTTTAAGTAAACTGCGGTAGCATGGATTAAAATCCTAAGTCAGTATTTACAAATATGTACTATGGAGGTCAATAGTAAAAATGTTGAATTCATCAACAGAGGTAGATATATTTAAGAGGTTACAGTCATGTGTTATATCGTGGGTGGCTTATCTGTAGAATGCTCGCCGACCACGCATGTGGTCCAGCTTTCCATCCGCCACCAAAGCACTCCTTTACCTCGCTAAGCCGGTTATAACAGTGGTAAATTGAGAAGGTTAGGCATGAGGCTATCAAAAATAAAAACCACTGCTGTCGTAACTTCACAGCTCTAGTTTGAAGCCCTATGTCCCACTGGGAACGTAAAGGAATAAAATAATGATGATAAATAGTCGGGTGTAATATATATGTTCCTGAAAAGAAAGTGTTGTAGATTACATTTGACAGCAATAAGACACCTAAAAATTTAAAATACAAATTACTGGAAGTGGACTACCGACAATTGAAGAAAGCATCAACGGCGTCACTGCGCTGATTCTTCTAACTGCACCATTCTTGTCTCAAGAATCAACTTGAATACACTAGATTTCCATTGTTTTCGAAAATTCCATGACACAATTTTTGTTTTATTGTTCGCATTTTTGTCAGAAGTCTTTAAATCACTCAATTAATTGCTATTAACTACCTTTTCGAGGATGCACATGGGTAATTTGGAAAAAAGTGGCAATTTCGGTCAGTTGGAGCTTGGGCAATAAGTGGGTAAAATGCAGTGTAAAATAACCACTCTTCCCATTTTACCCACTTTTAGCCTATTTTCAATTTCCACTAAAATTTTCACAAAACACTTTATGTAGTTTCATTTCAGGATTCTTCAAGCGTTCTACTGGACGATGATGAAAATGATGACACATGGCGTCACTGTAACATCATATATATATATATATATACATGAACCATAAATTGTGCTTGAAACGTCATCAGCTAATGTTACTGTATAACATGGCGTGGTTTTATCAAAATAAAATTTTATTCGTAATGGAATTATATTCTACCACATTGCCCAAGTTTTATCCTTTTACCCAAGTATAACATAAATATGAGTTCCGTGGGACAAAATTTTCCGACCTCCATCTGCCCCCTGTTTATGGCCTCGGAAGCTATACAGTTATGTTTTGACAATATTCCCGACAGTTAACACGACAGCAGTAAAGTCACTGCGTGAATAACTGTAAGAAGAAACGAAGGCATGATGCTGCGATGTGAATATTCCGATCTATGTGGTCTTCCTAGACTTTGAGAAGGTATTTGATACAGTTCACCAAAACCTTCTTCTACACAAAACAAGTCAAGCAGGTACAGATGGGCCGCTCCTGTCATGATTGGAGGACTACCTCGATGGAAGGGAAATTCTGCACTAAGGTCAATCGAGTCCAATCATCTTCGCATAGCTCGTCATCGGGAGAGTCACAGTATTTTATCCTAGGATTTGATTTTTATCAATGGCCTGCCATGCCGTCTAAGCTACCCGACTCTTCATTACGCTGAAGACGTAAAGACTTGGAAAGCAATAAGGTGTTCTGAAGACTCAGATAGGCTGCAGGTAGACCTAGAGCTTCTGGAAGACTGGGCCGTGGCCAGTGGTATAACTTTCGGCCTGAAAAAATGCAAAGTAGTAAAACTACGCACTTGTAGACTGCAAAATGCAAATTACACTCTGTGCGCAGAAAGCTTGTTCTGCGCAGCATTGGAGAGCGACTTAGGTCTAGTTCTAACGGAAAAAATGGACACAAACGTGAATAACACGGGGGGTGCAGCGAGGGCATATGCGGTCATACACCATACACATAGACAGTTACACTCACTCCTGAGCTTTTTCTAAGTCTATAGAAAACATAAATCAGACCACATCTTGAAGTGCATAATATCACTGCACCCCCCTGCTTAAAAGAGATGTGAACCTTTTGGAAAGAGTCCAAAGACGGGCGACAAAAGGTGTGATAGGTCTCCGAAACAAACCATATGATGAACAGCTAAAGAAGTTAGGTCTCCTTATACTCAGCTACCGTTGGCCTATAAGGGACTTGATTACTGCCTGTAAAATTGCAAATGAACAGGACCACCCAATTAAAAGTGTTCCGCCATTGAGTAGGTATGGGCTTTCTCTCGGATATCCTAGAAGGACAGCTCATCAGAGGCCAGAGAATCGAGTGCGCTCCCACTTTGCTGTCCCTGAAACTCCTTACTGGCAGATGCAGCTATGGCGCCGTCTGTGGACACCTTTAAGCGAAGGCTTGGCAATCATGCAGCGACACAACGACTGATTTCAAACGGCCTGTCACCTTAAAACCCCATACACCATTAATGGGTAGACATCTAAATTCATCGACTTACTTTTTTACATTCTTTCCTGTCTTACTGTTTTGACTACTCCAACTACTACACTTACACTTATTATTGTTGATATTATATAGATATATACGTTTGTAGTGCACCTTCAATGTTTTCAGTTTTTGTTTTAATGTGTACCTGCAATATGGGCGCTACGCCATACTCTTTTGTCCGGCACCATTACGTTTGCACTCTCCCTCACGAGTGAGGCTATGTTCCATGACGATGTGTTTTCGCGCATTGTATGGGTTATCGCGTTCATGCCTATAGAGACGTTCTAATCGCTCAGTATTATGAAAATAGATTATATTTGACTAGTTTCTGGCTTCTGTAGCCGAAAAATGCAATATTTTTCTGTACTGTGTTCGTAGTAATGCGTAAAATTGTCATGATAGCCCAGACGAATTATTAATAAAAAAAGTCATCTTTTTGAAGAAATTTCGCATATAAAGACTATTATTTGCGTTTTAGAGCATTGAGGCATTGTTTTTGTGAGTTGTTTAAGATCTCTAGGTTGTAAATTGACTGCAGGCAATGGCTGTTGTCATCCCAGTTATTCTATGAGAATCGTGCATTTGAAAGAGAAATAGCCTACAGACATAAGTTAGATGTGTATTTTGAGGATGTTAGACACTTCTTTTATCATCTGTGATGACTGAAATATTCCATAACACATGGAAGAGATCATGCGATGAATGAGACAAGCTGCTGCGTTTCCTGGTGATTATATCTACTTTGATGAATTTCCCATTTAAAATTGTTTAGGCGAAGATATGATACTAGTTTAATTGACATTTGCACGTGGAATGTCAGAAGGCCTTAATTGTTTATTATCAAAAATTACATCAGATTATGTTTATATCTGTCACCAAATGGGCGAACCAAAAGCCAAATCGACTTCATCACAATCTCGAGGAAGTGGCGGCGCAGCCTACTGGACACAAAAGCAAGAAGAGGAGCAGACGTTGGCTCAGACCACTACCTCGTACAAGGGACAATCCAAATCAAATTAAAAGCTTTCAGAGAATCAGGAGCTGCAGATAGACCACAAGCCAAGTTCAACACTCAAAAACTAAAGGACCAGGATACAAAGGATATCTTTACTGCAAGCATAAAGGACAAAGCCGAGACACAAATCAACATTAGCGAAGAGGTCAGCGTCGAAAAACACTGGGACAACCTGAAAACGGTATAGAGCGAAACATGCATGGAAGTTCTAGGCAGAAAGTATAGACAGGACAAACAGTGGCTCACTACAGACACTTGAAGATTGATAGAAGAGAGAGGGGTGGTGAAACAGAAGATTATCCAATGCACCGACGAGCAACGAAATCAGGATTTGAATGCAAGCTACAATACACTGAACAAAGGAGTAAAGAAGAGTGCCAGAGAAGACAAAAGAAAGTATTATGAAGCCATGGCCAATGAAGCAGAACAAGCAGCAGGCAAAGGAGACCTCGCAACACTCTACCAAACAACTAGGTACCTCTCAGGCAAAAATTCGTCACAAATTAAGCCAGTGAAGGATGAAAATGGAAAGTCACTCACCAAAGAAGTGGAGCAAAGGAAACACTGGGCTGAACACTCCAAAAGACTCCTAAATCGACCGCCACCTACAACGCGCCCAACAATACCAACAACGGAAGCAGAGCTACCAGTGAACACCAAAGCTTCGACGAAATCAGATGTCCTGAAGGCAATCAAAATGCTAAAAGCTGGAAAGGCAGCAGGACCAGACGGAATCCCAGCAGAAGCATTGAAAACGGACCCAGAGACAACAGCGGACTTGATGACGCCACCACTGGAGAAGGTGTGGAAAGAAGGCAAAGTACCCGAGGATTGGAAGAAAGGATACTTATTCAAACTACCAAAGAAAGGAGACTGAAGTCAATGCGAGAACTGGTGTGGAATTATGCTCCTGTCCATCCCAAGCAAAATACTAAGCCGCATCATCCTGGAAAGGATCAAACAAGCCCTGGATGAAAAACTTCGACCGGAACAGGTTGGATTGAGGAGAATAAATAAATAAATAAATAAATTTATTCTCATAGTACAGTACATGAGGGACGCCAGTTTACAGGCATCATCAAATTGTTACAGAAATAGAACCATATAATTTAATCACAATTTACAGGCAGTAGCAAGATATGCTTTACATGTTCGCTGGAGATTATACACACACTTGATAAATGTTAATTCCAGTAGTATAAAACAGCCTTTTCACTTACATACAATCATTTCTGTGCAAAGTTGGAAAAATCTGCTAGATTGTCAGTGAGTGCAACACAACAGGAAATACAGGAGTATTGTCTTCGCATTAACAAAAAAACCAGGTCTTTGGTGGATGGATTATAAGTGCCTGAGAAAAAAATAAAGCTTGAAGTAAATATTCATACATAACTTTGTTGTGTGCAAAGTCCTCGAATTATAGTTCATTGATGTGTTATTTTGAAATCAGTGATGTGTTTATCTCATTTGATCTGCAATGTCATTGTTGGGAGTAAGTACATAAGCTTCGGACGCATTAATTAATGGATTTCTACTGATTACGGGTATTTTCTTAGCGTTAGGAAGGTTTATGAGTTTCAGCTGTTCCGACAGGAGTTGAGAATATTAAGTGCTCAGCAACATCATGGGTATAAGTTCATCACATTACCTAAGGAAAGGTGGGTTGCAGTTGGTGAGGGATATATGGTACCCAACGAGCGTTCATCTGTCCTTGTGATGTTGTGGTGAGTTATACCTTTTTCATGTTGTCGGTTTATGTCCATTTTATTCCACCTATTGTGTTGGGTAGTAGTTTTACAAACGAAATTTCTTGTCTGTTTGAGGATACGTATCTTAACCGTTAATGTTTTATCTATAATTATAAATATAGGCAAAAAACAACATGTGTAGTATTTAAGCTTATACATTAAATGGACCTATAATTTCGGAGGCTCTCAGATAGGAACTAGAACTAATATCGTTTGCAAACTCTTGTAGTTTGTCATTAAGCACCTTTTTGAAGGAGGCCAATGTACTTGCTTGACGCATTTCCATTGGCAGTTTATTCCATATCTGTGCATACCTAATCAAGTAAAACTTTTGCCTGGTGGCTGTTTTACATTGTTCGATAGCTACTGTACCCTTAGTGTGTCTTAGTTTGTAGCCATTGTCATCTGAAAGTCGAGTGCCATTAGTAGAGGTAAAAACTAAGTGGTTTAGAAGCTTATAGTAAAGTGTCAAGTTTAGTCTCAGGCGTCTTAGCCATAGTGTTTCGAGTCCTAGGGTATCACATCTAGTGGAGTAGTTCGTCCCATTTCCGGTTCCGAGTAATTTTAACGTGAAGTACCTCTGCACTCCCTCGACTTTCAATTTGTCCTCTATGCGTATGCTACTATACATGAATGAACAGTAATCAAATAAAGGACGCACACAAACCTTGTACAACAGAATTCTAGACTCATTTCTGTAGAAGTTCCTGGGTAGAAAGCCGATAAGTCTACGTGACTTTGACACTTGTTTGGAGATGTGTTCAGAAAATGATAAGTTATGTGAATATTTCAGCCCTAGGTCCAGTACTGATTCCAGTCGTAGAAGTGCATGGCCTTGAATTGTCAGGTCAAGTTCTAAATTGTTGCAACCTATGCAGAGCCAGCCAGTCATGCATTGATCAGATGGCCACATTACGGATCACCATTGAACAAAGCCTGGAATGGCAGTCACCTCTCTATCTCAACTTCATCGACTTTGAAAAGGCCTTCGACAGCGTCGATCGAGAGGTGATTTGGAAACTACTTCACTACTATGGGGTGCCACCGACAAGTATACATCTCATCCAACAGCATGCCAAGTAATCCACAACGGGAAGCTCACGGAATCCTTCGAAGTGAGGACAGGAGTAAGACAAGGCTGCCTACTATCGCCAATGATTTTCCTGATTGCAGCAGACTAGATAATGCGACAGACAGCGGGCAATGAGGAAACAGGCATAAAATGGACTCACACAAAAAACTTGGAGGATCTGGACTTCTCCGATGATATATGTCTGATTACCCACAAACTGGAAGATATGCAAGCGAAAAGCAACAAGTTGGCAGAAGAAGCATCAAAGATAGGACTTCAGGTGAACATAGAGAAAACAGAGGTGATGAAGATTCCTGGGCAACATCACCAACAACAGACGGCAATCAGCATAAATGGGAGGAACCTGAAAGAAACAACCTCTTTTACCTACCGACCTGGGAAGCATCTTATCAACTACAGGCGGAACTGACGAGGATATCAAAGCAAGAATTGGAAAAGCAAGACAAGCTTTCACTACTCTCAAGTCTGTGTGGAGGTCAACATCATTCAGCGTCAAAAATAAGATCCGGATTTTCAACTCCAGTGTGAAGTCAGTGCTACTATACGGATCACAGACTTGCACTGCGCATCATAAAGAGCATCTCAAGCAAACTACAGACCTTCACTAACAGTTGTCTTCGCTCATTATTGCTCAAGATCAGATGGTCAGAAAAGATCAGCAACAGGGATCTTTGGGAGCGAACCAACCAGGAACCGATTGTGAAACAAATAGGCAGGAAGAAATGGAGATGGATTGGCCATACTCTGAGGAAACCATCAAGTGACATCACTAGACAAGCCATTGTTCGAGTGGAACCCGAAAGGGAAGCGACGAGTTGGTCGTCAGTGCAAGGGTGACTTGGGGGAGGTCATGTGTAGAGGGATGAAAACGTGTGGGCAGACATGGAGCCAGGTGAAGACCCTAGCAGAGAACAGAACGCAATGGAGACGCACGGCTGAAGCCCTATGTTCCTCTAGAAATTAGAGGATACACTAATAATGATAATTATTATTTGCTTGCTGGTGTACTGCATAAGACGAACAATCTCTTTGTGACATTGAAAACTACAGAAGAATGCTGTCATAACGAAAGAATGAAAAAGGAAAATGAATCTTTTTCAACAAAGACATGGAAATATAAAGCGTTTAACTTTAATATTACTTCTTCCTTACTTCAGCGATTTAAAAACATGCACTTTGTTCACTTATTTACAGATATCCGGTAATGTCAGTCTACTTGGTCACAGCAATTCTACATGGGCGAAATAATTACGAAAAACAATTGTGTAAAGACATTTGCTTATTTTTTTCATTAAATAGATTTAACATCCTGCTTACAATAATTTTCTTATTCTATCTGCGTGAAACTGTTTTTTTGCATGACGATGCAGATGTCAGACTTATCAATGATACTTGATGATTTATTTGACTGCATAATTAAACGTAAGCGAAATGTTACTACGACTGCTACTGCTCAACCTACTTATTTATTCGTCATGTGTAAACTTAATTTTACAGTATACGTTAACACCCGTTATCATAGGGACTGTCAGAACGCTTTAATTTAGATATTAGTAATACACTGATTTGGAATACACGTAACTGTAGACATGGACTTAAGGTCCACTAAACTACTTATAATTCACCACGTATATCGGTGGATAGTGTTCCTACAGAATTACACTTAAGTATAGTAAGGAGTTCAAGTCCTAGGGAGCACCGGCCTAGCATGCCGTGTTCACAAAGCGAACACATTAATTGAAAGACAACAAGATTTATATGAAAAGTTCATATTTATTACATTAGTTTGTTTGCATTTAAGAAAATGGTCCATTTGTGCGATTACTTCTCTCGCTTTGAGATGTGCACGAGTCGCGAGACCATGTCCATCGTTGACACTTATGCAGCACATGATTAACTACAAAAGGTGGAAGAGTAAACAAAAATGGAATTATGCACACAATATTGCAGCATAAATAATGGCAGTGCTTATTTCCTGTTTTCAGTAAAGACAAACGCTTATGAAATATATAAATTTCAGTATCTACGATTTTCAGTCAGTTAAGAGTAGGTTAATATGCATTACCAATGGAGACATAAAATGGGGAATACTTCAGGTGGCAACATAGTAATTCTTACGTGTAAATAAACACACAAGTTTCAAAAATAGGCTAATTTACCTGTGAAACACGTCTTTCTGATATGCACCAACAAGTGTCTGCAGGGACACCAACAAGTATGGAACGTCATACAAGTGCATTTGCATGCACGCAGATCCACCTCTACTTGCCTCCCATTGTCTTCCAAGAAGATATAATCAAAAGCTTCGAACTGAAAAGAAGTCCATCGTCGCTTTTCATAATCACCGATCACTTTCCTCGCGGCGTATGGCGTCACTAGGCGTAAAATTGGTATTAGACGTTTGGAACATGAATACTTGAAGCAACACCACCGAGCAATCATCGACTCCTGCTCACGCTAAAAGTGCATTAAAAAGCAACGTAAGCGTACTTAAATCTGTCGTCCCCTGTTGTTTTCCTTTGAATATGCACATAGTGAGTGCAGGACAACTACATTGTTAACACTAAATGACTTCATCACTTTTTGAAATTCTCCTAATGAATTCTCAAATTCCTCCCAGCTAAAGAAACGCCTTCCCAGTATTACTTCACCGAAAATTCCACTGACGTCTGCAGTGCTCTCACTCGCATTGCCTACCTGCAATAAACTAAAAAGGCGTTGTCAATTAGTATCCATCTGTCTCGCGATTGTTTCAATATAATTCCGTAGAAAAAGCAATATTGAAATACATCACTGAGCAATATCCACCAATAAAATGCTACACGTATAACCTAAAATCGAGAAAAGCCCAAGAACTCACGGGTTCCTTGACATCGCCAGCAACTGACAGGCCAACAAACCGAGTGTATGATAAACCAAGCCTTGTACATGCACAAAATAAGTAAAAGAAAACGTTAGAATACTCAAATTTTACATTTATTTTCATCAAATATACTTGTAAACAACGCATACCTCAACCACACAAACCTGCACACGACATCACCTAACAAGGACAAATTAAATATCAAATTAGCCACCACTGTTCCAGCCAATGAAAGACGAGAAAACCTGAGGCGCGGCAAATTTAACACATCATATCCTATATCCCCACCCCTCCCTCAGTGGGCTGACTTTAAGCACTCTCTTTGAGCGTGCTATTCCGCATCACTTCCGATAAGTTGTATAGTATTCTTATTTATTAAATTAGACATTTCAACTGTGGTAAAAAATACAATTCTTATCAGGGCATACTATGAAGTCACATGTCTTTCTACTTTGAGTTCGTTAATGGGTATTTACGTGTTAGCTAGAATACTGACTAGGGTATTCAAAGGAGAAGTCTTTAGTAAATGCAGTTAAATAAAGTCTACCTGAAGTATAACCAGCAGCTTACATATTTATATATGTTTATATTTATTGACTCCGAATTTAATTAGCTGTCTGTTCTAACGTTTTCTTTATTTCTTTTTCTGTCTTTAAGTCTGCATAACTTACACTTATTATATTTGCTATTGTTATCTGTTTCTTTTATCGACGACACCGGAGGACTAACTGGTGAAAGGATCAACTCCATTTACAGTAGCAACAAAGTCTTAACATACCACATGTTACAAACAACATATAATTAATCCCAGCACAACTTGTCTTAGAGTCAACCAAAGCTGCGACATTCGAGTGGTGGGACGAACTACGTGGAAGTTTACCGAAGACCAGGAGCCTTTACTTCACAATCAAGGAGAGAGCACAGAGAAATCAAACTGACTTACACTAGCTTGTAAAAACACGATTTTGGACATTGGATGAAAATATCTGGAAATAAGCGGTAAAATGGTGAAATTATTAAGACAAAAACAGAAATTAGGTTGAAGAGTGTGGATACGACAGCAGTTTACCCCGAATTCCTCTGTCGCAGTTCAGTAAACTTCTCTATTCAGTCATAATATCAGTTCTGATTTTCCCTTTCTGAAATGAATTGTGAGTATTCAAGCACTGACGGACATTTTGTGTTAATAACCTCAAGAACAACCACATTGCGCAATGTATGTTAAAGCACGCTGCTACCCACCATAGTACTTTTCCTTAAGTTTACGACGAACTTGTTAATCAGCAGGGTTGAGAATAAAGGCAATGGATAGCGGCACATGCGGCTTGAGGAGGAGCTGAGCGCTTGACGGTCACTTATGCGTATTGCGAATGGTAGATTTTCCTTAGCGTAAACGTTGCGCTAATACGCACTGCATGGTACTCAGGCGGGCTTTGAAGTAATGATAATAAAATCAGAGAGACATTGCATTTTACAGCTTAAGGAATCAAGTTAATATATGTATAAATTTCAAAGATGTGATACACATTGGATCCACTTTTAAAAAGAATTTCATTTGGTAAGCTTTTCAAAGAGGTGTAATGTTTGAGGGCTCAGTTTTTCAGTTAGTTGTAACAGATGGATAAGAGAGGCAGTTGCACAATATTCGCTTTCTTCCAGGATAGGAACTATGATACATAAATCGGAAGTTCTATAATTCTTCAAAGCTATCGCGTTTTAAATTTAACTCGCTTTCGGTTTGCTTGTCTTTCATTGACTAAAACAGTGGCGGTTAGTTGAACATTTGACTTGCTGTAGGTAGACGCTGTTGTGTGCAGTTGTGTGGTTGTGTTCTGCGCCGTTCGCAAGCGACTATGATAAGTATAAATGCAACATTTTACTATTCTAACGTAGTTTCACTGTTTTTAATACAGACACAATGCTCATTTCGTTGTCCACTGTCTTGAAGCTGGTTAGCCATTATGGTGGTCATCAGTGGCTACGATCCCCTGGGTCTCAGTGCATTTCTGAAGTTGTAGTTATGCGTACAATATTTTCTACTTCAATATTTCCCACTTACATAGTCTAGTAGTCCGTGTTTCTTGCGAATTGACCGTGACAAGCCGTGGCAACAATGCGTTTCATTAACGGAGCCTTTCTTAGAAGTCCACCGCAGGTAATCAGTGCGAGAGAAGGCAGTAGATATGTAAGGAAGCCATAACGCATTGGAAGACTTTCAAAAAGTGAGGACCCTATAAACTGCCAGCAGTGACGACATTTTTCACGTATTTATGTATGGCTGCGTTCACATGCAGTAGGAAAATCGGTTAATGAGACACTGCGTAGTAGTGACACAACTTAGTGGAACTTTTATCTGGTGTGTATGTTTCTCTCTGATATTTTTCCCTCAGTCCACTAACAGAGTGTTGTTAAATGTATTTTTGTAGTGTAATTTTATGACACTGTTACTGGCAGTTAATGATGTTATATGTGCGTAATGTTCACGATATTTTCTGGGCCATTAATGTGCTCAACATTTCAAAAGAAGTTTACACTATGATAACTGAATTTATTGAATACTTATGTCAAATAAGATCATACGAATGCTTAATTTATGTAAGTGAATTTGATCTGTACCACTCTTGGGAATGTCGAGTCGTAATGACGTCTATCAGTTAGTTAAATTCACTGGGACGCAGATGCAGTCGCATTTAGACCACTTATGACCAGATATATGTCAAGGAACTTAACCCTAAGTTCCTATTATTTGCGAAGACGCTCCGAAGCGATAATTACTAGGACTTTCTCGACTTTAACTCCAAAAAAGTACTTTGAGAAAGTTATATTGTTTGGTAAGTAAAGTCTAGATAGTTACAAGTATATAAACAAATGTTTTATGCAAAATATAATTTACTTTTATTCGTTTTTTCGTCTTCTTCCAACTTGTACACGATTGAACCATTCGCGCCTTCGAGTTGCCCGCCAATGGCTACCAGTTCCAATAAACAAATGTTCAATGTTCGCTTCCACTGACGCTCAAAGTATTTCCATAGCGCCGATAACCTCGAACGCGGGAACCTCGGCCAACTGGGACGATGCTAAAATGGAACAGCAAGACAAAACGCCCAACACACAACATGCATACCATATCACATTGGCAAGTTCTTCCCGGCGTGTGGGATCTTCCTCAGTGATCGGAACTCTCCTTCGCCCCCCGTCGACAGTACCACCGCTGATCTGGTCCACGGGGTGTTGGTTGCTTCATATCACCCTGACACAATCCCCTCCCTGGCGTATCAAATCGCATACACTGACTCTAATACTACTCGATACGTTCATAAGTTTGGAAGACTAGAAACGACTTCTGAAGTACTTACCATAACACTTACCACACCATGCGACAACTACCAAATTAACCAACAATTAGATGAATTGGAACCCACTCAAATATACGTACAACCAATACATCAAATGTTGTGGATTCTGCCTTGACGAGCTACCCTTGAAGAACTGTAGGACTTACAACAGTACGCCTACAACCCTTCTCAGGTTGACTCTCTTAGTTAGAAAATCGTCGCTGAGTTCATTTTTTGACCTCCTTCTATCATCTATATCCTCAACTCTGAATGGTAACATGCCCATGACATTGTATCGTGGAATGTAGATGACTAAAAAACATACGACGTATCTGACCAACCAAGCGTAGGCACAGAGTAATTTACACCAGTAACATTCAAATAGTAACTCGAAACCTGAAAAGTCTTTATTCGTGCAAGTCAGTTTAACAATTACCCTATCATACACAGTTGACTTATCCTCACCAAACTGACCATTGACTTTCGTCATTTCGAACGGACCGACAGTAGCATAATCACAGCTTAAGATACATGAGTTCATGGACGTCCCTTTCATTGTGGATGACAACACCAACGACGGCTGACTGATACAAGTTGATGAACTTAGCGGTACATCAGAAGCTTTTCCTGTTCGACCTTTAGAAGGTTGTCTAACCGCAGGATTACCACCACTGCTATCCTTTACGATAAGCTCCAGTTAAGCATCAACATCTGTCGATAGATGGACTACACGCGGATCATTTACACTGACAGTCTCATGAGTATCCTTACTTTCTGCTATCGCATCTGCCTTTAATTCTACTTCACGTTCAAGTTGCACAGAACCTTTGTTTGACTCAGTAGTAGTAGGCATTCCGCTCGTCTCATCATGATCAGCCAACGACAAATGCGCACTATCGTGTTCATTATCACAAATATTTACTTTACCGCCGTTTATATGGCCGACTGCATCATTTTCAACCTCTTCAGTAACAGCAGTAGATGACTTGGATTTTTCCTCACGAATCCTTAAAGGTTTCATACCTTTACTCTGACTAGTAATACCATGAAAACTTGTGGAGTCAGGACTGGACTCTGAAACTGTAACTCTCTTCTTCTGCACAAACTGCAATGTCGTCTATAACATGCTATTGAATAATGACTTATCAGTTGCAACTAAAGGCTTCTTCACTACACCAGCACCTCCATCATCACTGGAATCTGAACTCGATGACAGATGCTTTCCAACCACCTTCTCACCACTAACCATGCTCACTGCAGGCTTACCAACTACCAGAGATGCCTTTATTACAGTTGACTTCTTTATATTTACTGATTCCTTGGGTTCTACTATTGGATGCAAAATGTTGGCAAACTTGCCCGTCGCTTGACTTACGCCGTCTTTTACCAGTCTCACAATATCATCGAACCCGGGCTCCAAACCATCCTCCTCTAGAGGGGAACTGACCTTTATGAACTTTCTTTGTAAATGAGCAAGTAATCTCTTAGCAATAGTCTCAAGCACAGAACTCGAGTTCAATTCATTCACGCAATTAAGAGAAACGAGGGTATTTCCATACACCATTACACTATCCAAAACCTCTCCGAGTTCCTCTGAGTTTTCGCTTAACTGTGCCCCATAACCTTTAACGGCCTGAAAAACGCTACTGGATATCATAAACGGCTTCCCAAACCTTTGTCGCAATATCGTCATAGCCTCAGAATATCCTTCGTTTGGGGGCATAAACTTACAGCAATGTATAGCTCTTGCCGCAACTCCAGTGCAATACCTCAATAAATACATCATTTCATCATCAGCTGTAGCAATCGTAGTAACATTTCGCTTGCATTGAATTATGCCAATAATTACTTTCCAGGTCCCACTGATAAGCCATGCCTCCATCTTGTCATGATGACAAATATATTTGCGCTCAGATAGAATAAGAAAAGTATGGTAAGCAGGATGTTAAATATATTTAACGTTTCCTATATTACCACTTGCAGTTATTCGTATGCTACAGGGGCATCAATGATGGACACGGTCAAGCGGTTCATACGCATCAGCAGTTGTCCTACAAAATCCCTATGGGGAATACCTCACTAACACCAGGCTTGTGCATGTCTACACGAACAAAATTCCTGAGAAATTTGGAGACAGGGTTGCAGCAGATTACGCAGGGGAAGTGGTCACAGGAATGCGACATTTTCTTGTTATGTATATAAACTGAATTTCTATTGGAATAAACAGTTCTTGTCTTTGACTTCACATGCTCGCGGTGGGAGAACGGCGTGCTAGACCGGTACTTCTTAAGGTGAGAACTTGCAAGTATACGTAAGTGTAATCCATAACCGGTTCGTATGGACTTCAGTCAAGCTTTTTGAATGTCAGATCTAAGGATAGAAGTTAGTCTCTGCAGCGTAGAATTATTGCGTCATGGAGTAATGATATTCAAATGCAGTTCATTGCTGCTGCCTCTACACCTATTCCACCATCCCTGGTAATGTTGACAGTTACCAAAATAAAGCGCATTACCAGTAGGGTGTCTACATCACTTAATACTGTGACGTTGTGCATTAAATTCTGGCATATATTTCATGTGAAGCGTTAATTCAACTAATAAGACTAAGGGTGTTAACATAGAATTTCACGCTACCTTTGCAGTAGACAAGTAATTAAGTGAATCCGGTGCAGCACTATTTCACTTACACTGGGCTATGCTACCATCACCTTTTCACATCGTATTAATATGTCGAGCCCTTTTGTCGTCATCATAAAGAGTTCAATTCCACTGTAATAGAATATGACACATGTGCTCAGAAGAATCGGACTTATGTTTAATGAAAAATGGTAACAAGTAACTCTCTGTACGCAATTGTTATTTACAATTATTTTGCCGGTATTGAAACGCTGTCACCAGGTTGACTGGTGCTACGAGACTTCTAGAACTAAACAAATGAAGTGAACCATTGTTTATGCTGCAATTAGAAGGAAAAAATTTAAAAGTCATATAAATTTTTACTTCATCACGTCCTCTCACAATGGTTCATTTTTCTTCTAATAATAATAATTTTATATTTTCATATAAACATAAATTTACATGAAAATGCATGCCATTTTTACAGGCACGATCAAGTATGATACAATTTCAAATAGTAGATTGTCTACAAGTTAGTAATGTTTGAACAGCTAAATATTTGATATATGTATAAACACACTCTTTGTCTGACCCATGTCGTATCATTATTGAATTAAACAGTAGTCCTCCAGGTTGCGCAGGAAAATTGACTTCGTTTCGTTTTCAACCCGTAGTTGTAGGCATACGATAACCAACCAATATTGAGGTAAGTACAACGCTTACAAGAGATAGTAAGCTGTTTTAGAAAAGTAAAGGTGCTAAGGTGAATCATTAAAGTGTAATGAAATAGGTAAGTGCAATGTATCATTAATATATGCATTCATAAAGGAAATACAATGGGAGACTATAATCCCTAGGCTGACAAAGATCATTTGCAATGTATAATGCTACCCTATAGGTTTTACTATCATGTTGTCCACTTTTGGTTTAATACAATTATCCACAAGCCGGTTGTTTTAATTTCATACCTTTTTGTGTTTGGTGCACAAGCGTACCCTAAAAAGAATAGGAATAAAATAAGTCGAATCAAATTCATAAAGAGCTATAAAATGTTAGGTTTAGTGGAATATAATGAGCAAGTGAAGACGTTATTAGAAAATGAATGAGATGAGACATTGTTAAGTGATATTCGAAGATACGACAAAGGAAAGCATGTTAATTTATAAGATGCCCCATAAATCTGTGCAGAGCCCATGTGGTCGCATCTCAGCAATAGGCTGACCGAATGGTATATGTTTAAAGGTAGAAGCATGATCTGTCCAGGCGATCATTATTATCTTTTTCAAGATAAAGATTCAAGCCCTCATAGAAATCTCGAGCCATCAAATTGCATATTGCTGTTCCTGCAGAATGGGGCGATTCACCTTAGTGTCCACCACCATATCTACTGATCAGCATGCGCCACCCTCCCTCCTTTTATGATGTTAGGCTCTGATTGTTATGGCTACAGCAAATATATTGCTTGATTCCAGACACGTTCGTACCTCACATTCCATTTCCCTAGCTTTCTTAGTGAGTGCTTCCAATAGATCTCCACATACAGATTTATGAACATATTATATGTGTGTGCATGCATCCTAATGAACAGATTAGTTTATAAGATGTTAAACCCTTAAAGAGTAAAAAGAATAGGTTTTGTGAATAGTGGAGCAAGATTCAGCAGAACACTATATTTAGATTTCAATGTAGGTAGTATGAACTGAAGGTAAGGTCGGTTGGCAGGACTTATTGTACTAAATTATCATGACAGTCTTTTATATAGTAAACATTTGACATTGCAAAGTAACCAGTCTACACATATTATAAAACGATATTAACACAGAACCAACAGAATTTTAACATTTGGTTAACAATACCGCAGTGTGTGTATCCTGAAGAAGGGTAGTTAGTCTTACAGGGAGCCGTAAAGTAAATCAAACTATATATGATAAGAGTGTTATCAATATTATAATTCGTCACAGCTTTCATGACAAGTGCTTCCCATTAGGTCACATGGCACAATAATACCAGAGGACATTGTTAGCAGTATTATCATCATACTTGTGAACAAGTGGGTTACTACAAAAGACTAAGAAATTAGGTTTCCCTTAAGAGTTATGAAGTATAAAAATAGCTAATATTAGAGCAACTAAGTTATATTCTATTTGGCAGAGTGATATGAGTAGTGGAACAATTAGTGATAAAATTATGTACAATGATCCTGAAGAAAACAGCCTGCTTCTGTACTCACGACAGCACTTATTTGTGATTTCAACTGTCACATTTATTACATTCTCCGTCAAGCAAGCAGTCGATGCCTTCATATTTGGGTGTCATTTGTAACTACGGATGATAGTTTACACATCTAAAAAGCGGTAATTACGGAGTCTTCAGTAGCACTTACTTGTATACTATCTAAGTATTTCTACTGAATGCTTTTCTTATCAAACATTTGTACCATTACCATTACTTTGATAGGAAGTTTCAAGTCACGTTCGTTTTCATCACCTATGCCTTAAGGCATAGTGCCACCCGTACCTATATATGCTTCCACGTTTCAACGTGAATTTTACGAAATCTCACTAGATCACATATTTCTTAAGATGTAGTAAAAAATATCAGTCGCAAGCGCAACTTCCATGTCTATCATAGACAAGGGTGCCTCCAGAAGAAATGCAGAACTTCTTGGTGATCTGAAAGTTAGTGATTGCTACAACTGACATGACTTCGGTAACACGCGTACTAGTATATAAGTATAGTAGGAGGGACCTGCATGCTACTTATGGCAATTAAAATCATGTCTAATATCACTGATTGAAATTTATACCCTATACTTCAAATATATTCAAACATCATTTTTTTATTTATTTATTTTTTATTTTTGATTACAGCTTGATGCCACACCGTATTTTCAGTACAAGTTTGGCATTTTCAGCACGGATATCGGTAGCCCAAATTTTGCAGGCCGACCATAGATATCGGGTGCGCGTCGGCAGGGGCTCGAACCCCGGAACATGTGCATGGTCGGTGAGAGTTCTTACCACTGTGCCACCGACGCACATCGAATGATAATATTGAAGACTTTCCTCTCTTGTTACAGATAATTCATATCTCCAAATTAGATAAATGTCAACAAGCTACTCTTCGATAGAAACGCAGTACTAACTGTAGGCAGTGTGACATTTCTGAAAGACTATGCATAGTATTCTTTTTATCCAAATGCATACTGATTTCAGGATAGTTCGATGCGGTTTGATGCGTAAGTAGTCAGTGTCTTCCAAAATTCCATGTGGCAATGTAAATTCCACTAGTATAACACTTTAGGGTGGGCAATTCTAACCATGAACTTCGTCGGAATGGACATAATCACTGCAAAATTAAGCCGCTTGTCTTATTCATCATATGATTTCTTCGTTTTGTTATGAAGGATTTCACTTATCACGGACGCAAATAAAAATGCTTGAGCTCCTCAGAACAGGTACCTAACTTATGCATGTGGTCTTGTTCTTTACAAAAAGCCTGAATCTTGTAAAGTAACCGCCATGACATTATCCATTGTCTGTAATAATTTACGACCTGAAAACCTAAAACCACTCAGAAATACCACTCCCAAACACAAATAAAAGTCATTTCTATGTATAATTTATTTAAGTGTATGCTTTTCTGCGTTATAATTCATCTGCGATGTCAAAATACTTTTACGAATCAATACGAACACATTACCAGAAAATGTCACTATTTCAGAATTGAATATGTTCCAGTTTCACAAAATCAAACGCTTATAGGCATGAACACTAAAGTGACTGATAGGGTCCATCGGCTGAAATTATCCCGCATGCTCAAGGTCACTGACGGAGTGAAACGCTCAAAGGTCATTTTCGTCCATGTTAGTCGGTTATGTTGGATTGCAGTTCCATAGCCGTTCGTTTACACATTGGTTTTACGTTCTGTTGGCATTTATAGGTGATTCCCATGTACTGATAGCATTCTTTTGTAAAATAGTACTGTTCTTCACACGAAAATAGCCACATTTTGACGTAGTCTCCATTGAATGACATTATGTCGAAAGCTGCAGCTTCTACAAGAAATAAACTATTTGTGTGGATGATATTACCCCCCAACTAGCCCATCGTCTTCATTGTAGAGATGTTTTGACGCATTCAGCATGAAACATTAATCATTACAACCAATATGCTAAGTGTGTCGCAGTCAGATTAAATGACGCGGACGCCAACATAACTAGCCAGGAAATGAGAATTCCTATCAATCCAGAAAACATATAACAAAATTTTATTAAAAATTATTGACAAAACAAATTTGCCGAGCGAAATTTCAACCAACATGCCGGATAAGTCCAGCCGGTCCATCTCGTACAACATAGCAATCCTTAAAGACTCAACCTTGCAACAGTTCTAAACTTATTCTAATCTCCTCATCAATAATGCCTTTCTACGGTAAATCAATATTTTATCTGCCTGAAATGAACCCAGTGTGTACCGAGTTAACGCTGGTCGTTCTCGAAGAGGGCAGTGGACGCTGAATCTGGGCAAAGAGGGCTGAAAAAAGGCTGATAGGCAAACACAGGTTCTCAAGCATTTCTGAAAATGTTTAGAAGAACAAAGTATAGTGACTAAACTATAGCAGCTTGAAACGAAACTACCTAATGGACAGGTTGATGACCCTGACGAATCTACGTGATTATGAAGACCCCTGTGAAAATTGGGGGTGGGGGTTCTTGGAACATACAATAATAGTATCTTATGTAACAATTTTTTACATTACATTTCTTGTATATGGACGTTGATTTCAAATTACACACTCCTCCTTCTGACCCATCTCATTGTTCGCTAGACACAGTTTCGTTTTGGGCTGCCATAGTTTAGGAACCCAAACGAACGAACGGACAAATGACCTTGACAAGGACAATTTTAACCAATCAGAAGGCTCAAAATGAACGGCGTATAATCTTAATAAATCGTTTATATACAAGTAAAGCAATGTTAAAAAATAGTCACAAAGGATAGCGTTCTCGTATATGTTGCAAAAAAAGTCCCAATTAGACATAGGAGTCTTTAAAGTCATGTTAAACCAAGTCCTATACATAAACTCGTCGAGATAACTGTAAATCATTGGATTTCTTGATCCGTTGACCGATCTTATCCGTTTTTTCAGATGGCTCCAGAAACTTTCAATCGAATTAGTATGAGTTCCGTTGAAAGGATTTATAAATCCGGTTGTATGGTTGACAACCTCATGAATATAGCCCAGATTTGATAATTGGCTGTAACTACTCCACTCATCCGTGTGTATTGTTGTTCCCGGTAGTACTAAACGTTGGATAATTGGCAACAATACATTGGCACTGCGATCAGGAATTGCTTCTATATATCCCTTGTGTAGGGTGGTGTCATATATACCCAACACCCATTGTTGATTAGAAGCCATTCTCCCTCGATTATATTTCCTTTTTATTAAAACCGTCTCATCCACATGAACAGTCACACCAACTCCACCGAGTACTTGGGTCAATTTGTTCATCTTCCACGACGCCACGTCTCTGCAGTATTGGTACCACTGTACTGCAGAAACTTCTGACATTTCAGTTTCATACGCCGTTGCTGTTACTCGGACTGATTTTCTGCATCTGCAATCCTTGCAACGGTAAACATAACCGTCGATGCATTTCGTGTATCTTTGTATACGCATAACACCTCCGCACTGGCAAGTTTTAGATCTCGCTATGAGCCCGTTCTCCAAACAGTAATCAAAAACAAACTCTGGAGCGAATTTGCATCGCAAACGATGAACAGCATCCATTGTGAGTCAGATGATTGCCTCCTCAAGGTCATGCATCAAGGTCGTCAGTTCTCAAGGTTGTTTTGGGTTCCTAAAGTTTAGAGTCACCGTTTACCATCTTAGCCTAGTACAATCGAATTAGCCCAGTGATTACAGCTTTGCCATAATCGTTAGCTATCAACTTAATATCTGTGAACTTCAGATTTGAAATAAACTTATAGTGACATCCAGTGACAAAAATTGCCCTTGACACGTTAAAATATGGAAAACGTCAGATAAACTATTAAATTGCAATGGCAAACAAATTTCACGAAAACATTTAACCAGTTGATGCAGAAAACTAGCATGACCTTAAATCTGGATATACCGCCTTACTAGACGATAGTTACATGAGACACTGGAGGTCAAAGTTGTTTTACCGATCAGTTCAAAGGCATTGGCGGTCTAGGTGTGTCCAATGAGACGGAACGAATCAATGAAGCAGGTTAGCTTTACGAGATAGGCGCTCAGATTATCGAAGTCTGTAAACACTGAGATTTTGTGTACTTATTACTCTTCCTAAAGTGTTATGAGGTAAACCGACCTGTGTTACCTAGCTTTAGTGTCTCCCGACACGCCAGCCAGGACCTTCTTCAGACGCATCGCAGAATGTGGGACAGTGTTGTCCAGAAGGACGACGAAAGCTTCGCAACTAAACCAACCAGCTCAGAGAACACTATTAATTACAGTGATCTTCAGTCTACCCCAATGTTTTGTAGTGCCTGAAGTTAATGCTAGCTGGGATATTGAGATATTTAAAGTGGTATCAGGTTTATGTTATATGAAGTCTAGTTGCTTGTGGGACGCGACTTACACTATTTTAGATGTCTGTCGAAGTTGATATATGGTTTTAAGACCACTTTTTAAGCACTGGGCTACAAGGATGCTTCCTGACACTGGGTAACGAGAGATACTTACTCCTATCTCTTCTGAAGGGTCAGACAGAAGTTTAGCAGGTTGACCATTCAATCCGGGGAAATATTTTAGGTCAGGAAAAGCATGCTTTCAAACCAAAGAACCTATGCGAAGTGGGACTTATATAAGGAAGCATGGGTATGTTTGGCGTGTGATTCACTCCTACCAGCTGTAAGGTGTGTGACACTTCTCACTTTACGTCATCTCTGGTTGTCCATCAATGTGTGCACTGTGCACTAGTCCGATTCCTTCTTTATTTCTGGTAAATAGCGGTGGAAGGTGAAAGATAGGGAGAAGTTGTCTATGTATGTTGATAAGTCGGGTAGTCACTCCTCACGAACTGGTTATGGTGTCATGTTTACATATGTAGGATTTAAAGTGCATGAGACGTTCAGGAAACTGCACCTCTTATCAGCCTCCACATACTCTCTCCCTAAGCTCTCGTAACTTTAGTTGCCGACTCAAGTGCTCACAATTATTGTTTTTTGACTATTTTAGGCTGAATATGCCTCACTATGCGGATTCTATTAGCAGTGATCTGGATAAACGAAGCAGTCACAAAATATATCCAAAAATTCCCTTGTTTACTTTAAAAAATGTGTCAGTGTTTGTGGTTTTGGATTCTAAGCCATCTTATCTAACGTTTGATTCCAGTTGGTTGCCTGACC
The DNA here is from genome assembly GCA_944472155.2 of Trichobilharzia szidati. Lineage (NCBI taxonomy): Eukaryota > Metazoa > Platyhelminthes > Trematoda > Strigeidida > Schistosomatidae > Trichobilharzia > Trichobilharzia szidati. The sequence continues at coordinate 154,116,271 of OX235279.1, read as the reverse complement.
GTGTGAAAGTTATAAAGGCACTGACTCATTAGCAGATACGAATGTAGTCGTTCACCATACCTCATTATACCTCGTGCACTGATTATCTTGTCTTCTTGATTTGACAGCCTATTGAAATCAGAGAATAGGATTTGCTTTGATGCCCATGCGTAGGACTCAATCCATGGAAAATATTGTTTTTAAGACGATATCACTTTTTGAATAAATGACAGTTAAGAGTAAAACACTTACTTCTGCTATTTCCATGATGATATTACATGAAAGGTAACCTTGGTACTTTAATATGGCTGAGGTCAAGTAAAATTCCTCCGAGCTAATACTCTTGCATTTGTTCTTTCCTACTAACCACTCATCAAATTGTCGTTCTTATACTGGCTGATAATCCATTCCAACTAGTAAATTCTGTCAACAGGATGTCGTGCTCGAGCATTATATATCCAAAGCAAAATGAACAAAAGCAAAGAATTAGACGTTAACGGTATTATGTATCACTTTGTAGGTATTTTTAAGTGCTTCTAGAGATAAGTCTCTACCCCGAAAACTGGATAGTCTGTTGGTTTAGAAAAAAACAACAGATTATTCTTATCCAATGTTATTAAGTAGTAAACTGTTTTAGTTTCACTTCAGTAAAGCGTTTTGATAGGATGATTGTCTAAGTAGTCTGGCAAGAGCCGTATTCGTCCTTTGCAAATAACTGTTCATTCGGCGAATTATATGTAGTATATTGACCAATCAGAGATAAGTGGATGAGATGTCATGTTAGAGTAAACATTCTTCCTCTCATTTTATTGCTTAGTCGGAGTTTTTCAATGATCACTCCTTTTCTTCAAACCTGTCCAGCAAATACACGTCTCCTTACAGATCCTGCAGTGATTTTCCCGTTTTATACCAATCATAACGCAATTTCTAGTGTAGATTTTGTGAATAAGCACCTTCAGCACTTAACCGAAAATGAGACTTCTTATGCAAATCAGCTTACCTACTCTTTGAATACATCGAATTATCTGGATTTACTGTTATCACATTTATTTCCAACATATGGCAAGGTAGTCGGAGTGAGATTATAGATTTCTTGTTTTAAACTATTTATTGGTTTGACCTTATGGACACCCTGATTTCACATTGTCTTTCTGTTCGTCTTCAACTGTTGCGAGATTCAGGCATTTCATTGTACGAACCTATTAATCAAGGATCTCCGTCTTAAAATCAGTTGTCGTATTTGAGGCTGTGAGTCGTTGAATCAAACACTAATTTTTCTACTGCTAAATCTAGCTCATCCTAGGGAAGTCCTAGCTGCGAAGTAGTATCATTAGGCTCAATAACAGACTAATTAATGACTAGTGTATCAAATTACTGTGGCATAGCTTTAAAGCGCCAAAAACCAACACTTCATCTTAATAAAGCTCACAAAATTCGAAAAAAGAAATTTGATACTGACTAATTACTCATAAGTCGTTGTGTTAAATCCTGATATATGATTATGTACCTTAGCAGCTGCATACATTTCCATTTGTGGATGTCAGCACATGATGGATTCGTGTCAGGATTGCTTATTCGTTGCAGATACTCATGTGGTTCACCGCACTGTTCTTTTATTTCTTTACAGAGAGTCCTTACTGAAGTTCCAACCATAAGCGACATCAATCACTTGGAGTCGAAAAAGGTAAGTCACTTTTAATGATAATATTCTTGGTAAAGAACTTGTGGCTGATGTTATTTTGACTTAGGCCTAAGCTTCCTCATGAATTTATAGGTGCTCCCTATTATGTTTCAGTGTGAAAAGCCAGCTTGATGAGGACACAAAGTCTCCGTTTAATGAAGAAATGGGCAAACTCATCCTAAGGAAGCCTGGTAAATTATGCATTCAGCTGTAGAAACAGCGGTAAAGGCTGTTGATAACCTAAAACCAAAGGTTAGAAAATGTAAGTGGTCTCCGAATAATGTTACGAGCAAAAGCTGCGAAATGACCAAATCTCCCTAGAGACCACAAATAATCGTAAGCAAAAAAGATGGAAAAGGTTTTGGCGACAGAGAACATCAAACAACCATTTAGATTTATTAGAGGAACAGGTTGAAAGAGGCAAATGATAAGTGAGACAATCTGTGAGAAAAGTGATGCCTTAATTAACTCTGAGGATAGACGACTGGAACGTTAGAAGGAACACTTTGGGGAGTGATTCAGCTGGCCTATGGTCACGCTCAACTAACCCACCGTCCAGCACCTTTCTGAGTGGAATGTACACGTCGGTCCACAATCTGTAACTGAGGTTACAAAAGCTGTATCCAATCTGAAACGAGGCAAAGCAGCGAAACCTAATGGGGATTCCAGAGGTGTTTAAAGACTACGATGACAAACTGTTGTCCAGGTTAACTACAGTACTAGATAATGTGTGGGGTGCCTGATGCGACATTATAACAGTGATCATCAATAAAAAGGAAGGCAAACACTGACGGTTTGGATTGCTTCATTATTCTGGTGTACGATTTTATCGTGGTTGACATTTTTTTTGCAAAACAAAAAATAAATTAATCACTACATTGTGTGTATGATGCATTTTTGTATTCTCACATAGTTTCTTTGTGTTGGATGCAGTAATTTATTATCAATGTTGTATTTCAGGCACGATTAGACAGTTTGACATCAAATTCTTTACCCGAATCGTGTGTTCTTCATGTTCGTGGTTTACCACCGGATACAACGGAACATGAAGTTTCCACTTTGGCCATTCCATTTGGTTCAATCGCTAATATGATACTAACTAAAAAAACCTGTCAGGTATGTTATATTAATTATTAGTTTGATGCTTTTTCGTATGTTCATATCTTACATCTTTATTCGTTCTCATTTAGGATGATAATCACAAATCCAGTGTTTTATAACTAGTTTTGTTCTTCCTAAGAGTTCTTTTATTTCACATATATTATGAAAAGATAGGTTAGTTTTCGTAAAGCATCCATACAAGCTAAAGAACCTAGAAAGCCAATAAGTATTGGACAGCTCTTTCTTCTTATTCTGGGTGACTTCAGCAGTTGGCATTTGCTAAGGTGTGACATCGAGTTTAAGACAAACAAGTCACGTCGTGAGCACGTAACTATTTAGTATAAAAGTCGATGAGTCCAGCGCCTAAATCCCTCTCCACCTACTTTAGACTTGTTAATATCGTCAGCCCTCGCGTGCGTCGGTGGCACAGTGGTTAGGACTCTCGTCGACCATGCACATGGTCCGAGGTTCGATCCGCTGCCGACACACACCCGATATCTATGGCCGGCCTGCAAAATTTGGGCTACCGATATCCATGCTGAAAATTCCATACTTGTACTGAAAATACGGTGTGGCATCAAGCTGTAATAAAAAAAAAATAAAAAAAGTGTAGTTAACAACCTGATGCATGAGAAATTTGTCTCACGTAATTAACTAAGTGGAAATCCTTATTAGAAGGTGAATCAAAGGGTGCTTGTTAGAAAACCCGAAAGGTTAGCGTACAGAGAAGTTATTGACGCAATACCAGTTGAAAGAAATGTGTAAGTGATTTTTTTTAGTTACATCACATTTTTAGAAACGAATTTTGTGCATAATTTACATTAGTTCCTATTGATTGTATTAATTTAAAGAATGTGGGAAAGCAAGGGAATGAAAATATAATTCTAAGCTGATTACCTTTTGTTCATCACGCTCACCAATTAGTATACTTTTAAAAGTACTTCCCAGGGATAAAACCAAGTGTCCTTTCCTGCATGGTAATATTTTTTGATTCAGTGTTGTGTTACACAGATTTCTACACTTGCTTGTATTTAAAAAAATCTTATACCATAACTGTGATTATTTGCTTGCTGCTTTTTTGTTTCCGCAACAGGCCTTACATGTTCCAGGCTATAAGCCATACGTTTGTGAAGGATAGTGATACTAACAAGTTGCACTGGTTGAAATAAGCAGGGTGGGATTCGAACCCGGCACCCACTGTATTGAAGATCAAAAGTTTAAGCCAATAAGTCAAGTATCCTGAATTAGTGCTTATCACTAGTAGGATATCATTATTTGAGCGGGAAGGAAACGTCACTTCTAAATAAACAATTATCTTTATTGTAGATTCTATATAAGTTCTTTACTTTAAAAGGCATGTTTTTGCAACACAATAAGATGCAATATTTATGAAGTTACCTAAAGCTACATTCTTAGTAAAGTAATACGTTTTCAAAGAATAACATCATTTTTGAGTTAAGTTGTTGACATAACTAATGATTCTATAAAGAGCATCGTTTATTATTAGAATGATAAGGGGCAGAGTCATAAATTCTGATTTCCACCTATGATCATTTCAAATTAGAAGTAGAAACCAGAATAAAATAAAATGCATCGTCTACAAAGTAGGAGGAGTTGAAATTTTACCACAGTTTTCCTTAAAAACCCAAAATATTTTGGTCATTATATGTAACGTCAGGAAAGGGAATCAAAATGGAAATTTGTACATATGTAATACGTGTTAGTTTCACTAATCATTAATTTTTTCTGTAAATCACATTCCATATTACAGGCTCTCATTGAAATGGACACTTTGGAATCGGCTGAATCTATGTTTAGTTATTATACAACTGTATGCCCGCCAAAATTACGCGGCAGATATCTTGTAGAAATTCAGTTTAGCAAATATACCTCTCTTACTAATTCCAATAATAATAATAATGCAACTGCGTCTGCCATTCAAGAAGCGAATAAACAGTTTGCAGCGTTCCGTATTGAAAACGAAGAATCTACTAAAACGGTGTTGCACATTCATGTGGAAAGATTACTCCCATCTTCAGAGATCGGATACTTACCATTTTTTCTCGTATGTGTTTACCTTTATTGATTTAATTTTTTAAATGTCACAATAAAGTTTTGTTTTTATTGATGTAAAATTAGTTTACAGGAATTTGGTTGGTGTAGTCACGAAGTGACAGTATCTGGGGGAGATCCCTTAAAAACCAACAAGCTCTAGAAGGCTATTCTGTCCAACTTCAGGACTCTTTAATAATGCGAATTTAAACATGACGTTAGGAGTTGAGTTCTTAACTAATCTCCACAGAGTGTATAAGCACGCTGCCATCCAGCCATGGGATTGGATTGAAGTGGTCTGTGATTCCTAGCCCCTATCACTCGTCGTTGTGGCGCTATAGCAATCTACTGTTATTGGTGTTTGTTCATACACTCAACTTGACGAACTTCTCACCAAAACTGGGAATTCCATCTCTAAGCGTTAAATTATTCCTCTGAAGTGCTTGTTTACTAAGATTATTTTCATACCTGTTTTTGAATTTACTAATCATTTCAGTTTTGATCACAAATTCACCTCCGTTGGAGGATCGATGTAAACCAGGGAGTACTGGATAGCTGTTTCGTCATTGTTTAGGACCCTCTCTTATCCAATGATGAGCACATATTTCCATTTTCACATCTTTAATATGTTGAGCTTTGATGCATTATGATGTCACCAAACATATTGGTGCACTAGTGAAAATTTTCAGTGTAGTATTTGTTTTGCTTTCTAATTCTACGTTTTTGTGGTTTTCGCGTTTACACGGGTTTATCACTATCAGGTGCTCACACTTTTAAACTTAAAATTCAATTTTCATTTTTTTCGGACAGATTTTTACCTAATAGGTTTATCATTTATTTGAATTTTCTAAATGAACACTTTAAAATTTGTAGGCGTTCAGACCTTTTGGGCGAATACTACGCGTGGTTTCATTCAGGAAAAATGAGTCTCGTCATGCGTTTTTAGAATTCAGTAATTCTATATCAGCGCATGTCGCAAAACTGGTAAGCAATGTGTATATGTTAATGCTTTTATCCCGTGAAAAGCATAATTATGACTATTTAGATATTTTTATCTCCTGATTATTTCAGATCTTAGTCATTACAGTTTTATTGCAGTAAGTCTCTGAGTACAGGTTTCGGACTTTGATGGTGTAGTAGATTTTAATTCTGTTCTTTTGTTTATTTGGTGTGCTAGGCAAAATGATTCACTGGATAAATAAAATTGTAAAAGGCTTATGGGGTGGGGGTGGGGGGAGAAATTGTGTGTCTTTTGCATTTATATAATTCATGACAAAGGTAAGGAAGTTGGCTGCACGAATTTCTTTTGAACAGACAAGCTTGGCTTCTTCAGGCGGATTCTGGCGCCCTCAGCTGTATGTTGAAGACGAACTGGGATGCGATAAGTAACTTTGAATGCTTTATTAATATCAGTTATATGCTCACTAACTACAAGACATTTTCAAACAGAGCTATACACAGAAAGCAATTCCATGAGATTTTAAGAAATAAAGGTTTGAGATACTGATCCATTTTATTAAAGGTATCGACATTTCTTATGGATTGTGTCGCGATTACACTGATAAATTGCTAAGACTTTTGTGCATTAAGTCTGTTGTTTCTACAAAAAATGCCTTTGGGTCGAAATACAAGCTTTTAATCTCTGTATCCATTTACTCTTATGCTATCTTCCTTTTTGTCCGAAATTTTACCTATATATGTTAATGTTCTGAATATCTGTGATATTCTTGTGTTGAATTGAAGTGTTTTTTATTTAAAATGAGGACGAGAACTATAATAAAAAATAATGATTTTGCTTGTTGTTAGTAAATTATATCTTTTCATGTTCTACATCAAGGCTTTTAAGATCAGTGACGTTTCTGACTATGAATACTTGAAACTTTCACCAGTTTAATTTTTTTTTCACTGAGTGCTTAAATGCTTATGTAAAGTGATTTTAAAGTCGTGTGTGACCTGATGACAAATTTAATCATAGAATCTAAAAATGTTTTCCATCGTCATCGAATGTTTTATGTAATTTGTTGAAAAGAAATAATAATTTGAGGTGTGTTTGCGACAGTTTGATTTTTCCTAAGTCCAGGCATTTATCGATATAAGTATAAAACTTGGGCACTGTGTTAGAGTATAACTTCATTATGCATAAGATTTTATTTTGGTAAGTCACACAGTGTTATACAGTAATATTTATCGCTCTAATTGTTGTCTTCTTGTATACAATATTAGCAAATGAATGGTGTACCTTTATTCCCCGCGGAAGGAAATTTTTGTATACTGCGTACCGAATTCTCAAGACAACCCACTTTAGAAGTCCATCGGGAAGACAGTAGCAGCAGAGATTTTACTCGTAACCCGTGGAATGAAATTGATGAATCACAGGAAATAGCGTCAAGCATGAGTGGGAATAAAAAGTTCCAACCGATTCTTTCTTCTGTCAAACCCGATTTGAATGATCTCAGTGAAGAAAAGCTTTCAAATATGGATCCAGCGTCTCTAAGCACTTTGGCCAATAGACTTATCAAACCTCTACGTATGTCATTTTCCCTTTTTTAGTATTACCATTTTTGTCGTAGAGTTGATAAACCTTTAAACTGGACTTTTCACAAGATTTTTTATAGCATTGGAAATTTAGTATTGTCTAATTGACTATTGAAAGCGCTTTTATGTGTTGCTAATTTGGTAAATTTTTACTACACCAGATTGTATTAGTACCTGCGAAGATAAAATGCTCTTTTGTTTGCAAAAACCAGCACCTATGCTTTTTAAATGACCTATAGACATCATATAATAACTAAATAACTTAATCTATAGAAATGTGTAAACCTCCTTTGTATTATCACAAATATGGTAAAGGTTTATAATTAAATACCCTCGAGATATACAGCCAACGTTTGAAATGATAGTCGTTTGTTTTCATGCGTATATTTGCAAACGCCTTCCGTTACTTTTATCAGCACACGACAGTCGGATCGCTATAACTCCTTTCACTCTGTTTATGTAAGTATAATTGGTCAGCTATAACAAAAGCTCACTACATACAAATGTTTGTAAATTCTGTTGAGGCTAATAATCAGTTACCTTTAATAATTCAGTAGGAAGCTGACAGTTAAAGTTACGATTTGTGCCTTACACATTTAAAATAAAATGTGCCGGATTCCAACTTACAGGTGTGTAGTCGCAATCATTCTAGGTCCTGAGTATGCAAGTATGCTTGAAATTTTACTAATTCTTCAGCTCGTGTTGCTTGGTTAAAAATTGCACACTGAAATCAATCGGATCAACTACAACCATCCCCGCCTCCCCCGAGAAAAAACAATCAACTTTTTTCAGTGTCAAAAGACGATCGTTGCTTAATAACTCTGTTTACCTTTTTTTATATAGTAAGAGTTGCTGCATCAGTATCTGGCCCACAAGCTGATGTACTTAGAGCACAGGCATCAGCACTAGGTGGTCTGTCTGCTTTGATTTCAGAAAACCAAAGTCACTGTGAATCTTTTTCTTGGCCGATTATTCCTAATGTATCTGCTCAGGAAGTTACTAATAATGCATCACGTATTTATGTTGGTTCACCTGTTGTCTTTGTATCCAATTTAAACGAAGAGGTAAGATAACGTGTTTTCACCATTCCATTAAGTCTTTGCTGTTTTATGTGGATAAAACTACGCATTTTGTATTATTCGACTCATGAAAAAACAAATAATACAGCTACCAATTAAATTTGACTTTAAAATGTTAGATACACCACTTTATATTCTGCTTTTACACTGCTATATGATCACGAGTTTATATCACTTTAATAACTATTGTCTGAAGCTCACTCAAACTTTTTACATGTCTGAAAGTTGATAGAGTTTAGGCTGTGAATGTGATATGAGGTTTGTAAAAAAATCCGTTTCCTTGCCGCTCTAACTGTTGTCAGTTCATGGTTTAACTTGAAACTAATCAAATCACTGCAAACGAATACTTGAAAATCCCTGTTACAGGTTTTTTTGTAATTTATGACACTCTATATTTTCAGATATCAGACCTGTTAGTGGGTCTTGCGAGGACGAAAACTCAAAAAGTCATATTTCCCTACATTTTAGTAGCCTAACCACATCCTGGTTCTCTCTACCTTTGAGGTTTTTGAGTGACTGGCTGTAAACGGCACTTTAACATTTAAACTAGTCATTTTCCATAAACTCACATTCCGATAATACTACTGTAGAAAGGCTTTTAGGCATCAGATTGATGCCCACTTAGTTATATACTGTGTATGTGTTAAGATATCAGTGTATTAACGTCTATGGGACATCTGATGATCATCAGAATATTAGGTGATAGAAAAGACTATAAAGCCACTTTATGTTAAATGTTAAACAGAGGTGCAAACCAACAGATATTTCCAGCACAAGATGAACATAATGTTGCTTATTGATACATCTCATAAGCGGACATCAAGTAGAAGGAATATAAATAATAACAAATAATAAGTAAAAACTATTTAATCATAAGTTGTAGAATACTTTTGGACAAAATAAGGAAAAATTCATCAAAACAGAAACTTTGTATTCACTTAGCATGCAAACATCCGTGCAACTGCAGTTGGCTCTCGGATGTTGTGTCGTCTAGTGATTCTAGCCATTGAAGTCAAGGGTACATTAAACGTCTGTTTGCTGTACTTTTTAAATTCAATGATACACTTTCATTACCTTGAACTGTTTTATAATCCATGTACTCAATTAGTCTGAAGCAGTTAGGCGTTTTTCACTGCTGAGTACTGAAATTTTAACTATTAGGGACTGAGTTATTGGCAGTAAACTCTAGTGACTTAGGCATTCTCAATTTATAATCATCTATGAGCCAGTAGTGTTTACTCTCAGTCATGAAACCTCCCTTTACTTTCACTAACTTTCTCTCTGTATGCGTATATGTGTATATGTATAACTGCTACCTATCTATCTTGTCTGTCTCTCTCTCTCTCTCTCTTTCCTTATACCTTTATGTGTACCTCATTTAATATTGATCCTCTTTGGGCTCTCCTACAAAACTTGTCATTTGGGTTTTGGTGCATTATCATCTGTATTGTTAATCCTATAACAAAGAAAGTCAATCCGGATACGTTGTTCATACTATTTGGTAAGATTATCCTACTCCATGTGTGTTCGCGTAGACCTTCCTCAGGTCTTTAATTTTAATCGAAAAATATTGATTAATTTCAGTTAACAGTCAACACATTGTCAATTCTATTTTTTGTATACTTGGTCACACTCACAAGTAAAAAAAATTTTCAGAATACGATCGATTCACTTTGTGGTATGTGGTAACCTTTTTCAATTACATACTGTATGCAAACACTACATAAGTTGTGTAACAAAATTGTCTGTTGATGAAAGCGATGATGATTGTGTCTGTAAAAATTATTAACTTAAACCCCTGAACAAATGAAATAGTGTATTAGAACAAAAGACATCAGCTTGACCACTCGACTTATAGTCAATGACTCCTGGATTCTAGCCCCGCTCCACTACCTACTCCAGCCTGGGCAACTGAGTAATATGATATTAGATAGTTGGAGTAGTACCATTAGCCCCCACACAATAAGTGTGCTTTTAGCCCATTACCAGGTAGTTGAGATCTAACTACGCACTAAACATAAAGAACAACATTCTGGTAATGCCTAGTTAGTTATTCCATATGGTTCACGCGTGTCACGAAGAGTATTTCCAGTAGCCTGCAAACTTTTATCAACAACCGCCTTTGCTCTCTCCATGGCCAGAAAGGATTAGAAACAAGAAACCCTGGGAACGAACCTGACTGACTGGTTTCAACGTAGAACTCTGCACCAATATGCAGCAGTTCGAGTTGCCACACTTCCTCCATATAGCACACAAAAAAAGAGAAGAGAGATAGTGAACAGAAACATGAGGGAAAAGGAATAGTAATATGGAAGAACAATAGAAATTTGTTGGATATTATAAGTCACACGGAGTGAATGCATCTGCACTATGCATTGAGAAAGATTTTGAGCCATATCACCAGTTGTCTTCAGCCATCATTACTTCTTAGCATCCTGAGGACCTCAACCAGTCAAAAAGTCTACACCTCCCTACGTGACTGGCCGGCTTAAACTAACTTTTATCGGTCGGTTTTCGACATAGAACTTTGCACATATGTGCGGCAGTTCAAGTCGCCACACTCCATGTAGCACACAAAGCAAGAGAAGAAAGTAGAAGAAATGCATAATATAGACAGTAAACAGAGGTGTGAGACAAAGGAATAGTAAAGCGGAGAACAAAACAGTTTAATTGGAAATCACAAGTCACAAGGAGTGGATGCGTCTGCGCCACTGAGAACGATTTTGAGCCATGTCACCAATCGTTTCCAACCATTGGTTTTTACCGTCCCGAGGACCCCAACCAGGAAGTCTACATCTTCCTACGTGGCTCAGACTAACTGTTGTGGATTTCATTGACTGGTGCCATGTTTTCGTTTGACCGCCGCTAGCTCTTTTCCAGCCTGGCCCTATATCAGCTAACATTGCCCCCGTCGAGGAAGGCGATGACTAGGCATACGTAGCACATGTCCTAACCATCTCAGTCGATGTAATTTCACAGTCTCGTCGACTGATTTCCCCGCCTTACCTAGCACTCGACGCCTAACCTCAATATTGCTCACCTTATTATACCACTTCACACAGGAGATGGAACGCAGACACCTATGATCGAACACAGGTAATCTTTCCATGTCTTCTGCTCTCAATGGCCAGGTCTCACAGCCATAAAGGAGGACGGAGCGGACTGTTGAGCAGTACACACGTCCTTTGGTCGATAGTCGGATATCGCGTCTACTCCAGAGACGCCGTAAACTGGCATATGCGAACTTAGCCCTCTGTATTCGTGCTGCGATTTCGTCGGAAATCAACCCGTCGGGGCTGATGGTACTTCCCAAGTAATTGAAGTGGTCAACGTGCTCTACCACTTCACTTCCTATTTTTAATCTAGGGGTCGGTGAAGTCCAATCCTGCAGCATCATCTTACATTTTACAGGGGCGAATCGCATGCCAAACATACGAAGATTGTTGCTCAAGGTGTTCAGTAGACTCTGCATTTTGTCAGCGTCCTCGCCTAGAAGGACTATATCGTCCGCATATTCTAAGTCGACGAGATTATTCGCTGGTAACAAGTCAATCCCTGAGTCGCTGAAGTGTGTTAGGTCCGTTAATACATCTATGATGAAGTTGAATAGGAATGGGGATAGTGGGCATCCCTCATGGACACCACTAGTTGTTACCGCTTCAGATGACAACTCGCCGTTAGCTCTCACCTGGTTGACTGCATGAGTTCGAGGAGAGTGAGTGCCTTGATCAGTGTAATGTATTTTCTTGGCATTCCCTTCACATCAAAACATCGCCAGTGTACCCCTCAGTCGACAGAATCGAATGCCGCCTTTAGGTCAAGAAATATAAAGATTGATGGACGCCGGTGGGAATGCCTATGTTCCAGAATCTGTCGAAGGGTGAAGATATGATCAATACACCCTCTCCCTGGTCTAAAACCTGCCTGGTTCTCTCATGTTTGTGCCTCCCGAGCATCACTTAGTCTACGCAATATTATTGAGCCTAGGACTTTAGATACTGTAATAGTCAAGCTAATCGCCCTGTGATTATCACAGGAAGACTTGTCTCCATTCTTGTATATCGGGATGATCAGTGATTTGCAGACAGCAAACTATCTATTATGGTGCCATTTTCCCCTGAGATTGTTTCACTTATCGTTTGCCTTTTACCACCTGTTTCCCTGATAAATCTGAATAGTTGTCTGGTGTTACCTTTCGCCGATGCCTTTTCCATCTCTTTTGCTTTTGTCGGCCACCAGTGTTCGCGGTCGTTACGAAGGTTTCTTGTTAGTTTGTGCTTGAACAGCTTTCACTCCTCATCATATTCGGAGCTCGCCGGAATCAGTCTTGCGTCAATCATTTCGGATGAGGTGGTAGAAATACACTGGCTCTTACTAACTTTAGGTTTTAGGTTATTAACAGCTTTCACATCTGTGTCTACTAGCTAACTGTATGTTGTGCCAGGCTACCTTGGGAGTAGTACTGCTGTCGACCTCAGATACACATTTCGCTATTTCCTCTTTAAATAGGGACTCAGAGTCTCGACCTAGTTGGGCGCGTAACTACTTCGCTGCCAACAATTTCCTATGTCCGTTCAGACGTAAGCATAAACGTTCGCGAACCAGGGCGTGATCGAAGTCTACGCGCGTGTTCCAAAAGGAGTAGCAGTCTTCTACTGACCCTCGCCAAGGATACCCTATGGCTATGTGGTCTAGCGTTGATTTGGTGATAGAGGTCGCCAGATTACGCAGTATCTTTCTTTGTGCCTAAAGTTAGTGCTGACTAGGAACAGATGATTATCTGAACAGAACTGTAGAAAACGATCACCGCTGTCGGTTCGCCGGCAGGGAACTCCATACGTACCACCTATATACTTCTCAGTCTGGCACAACTTCCTTACTCAGGCATTGAAGTCGCCTGCTAAAACAACTATATCCGAACGTCTTTCTTTTTGCAGCAAATTAGACAGTTCCAGGTAGAAATCATCCTTTAATTCATCCGAACTGCAGTCTGTTGGGGCGTAAGCGAAGACTATGAAAAGACAACGTCGGGTAACACCGTTTTTTCTTCATCTAACAGACGCGTTCAGATGGACCGCGCACATACGGATATCCACTGGGATCCAGTCAAGAAGTGATTTTTCCGCCCTAACACTCAATGCTATCCCTACATCTGCGAGTCCTCGCAAACTAGCTGAGGGCTCTCTTGATTCTCTTAAGATGAATTTTGCAGATTCACCTTGTTGGCCTGGTGAGGTTAAGTGAATGACTACACTCGGGTCTTGTATGCGTGTCTCCGAGACACAACATACATCCATGGCTCGAGGTGCCAGAGTTCTTGCTAGTGATGCCTGTTGTTTGATTTGACAGAGGATCCCGACGTTGAATGCTCCTATAGGAAGTTGGCGACGTGGCTTTAAGGGGTTTTCGAGGGGGGTGTTTTTATTGCTCTCATCATTGTTTCTGGTCACAGAGGGAAGTAAAGATGACTCACTAGCCTGAAGAATAGTACTGACTGTAGTAGGGGAGTAAGATGATGAGGGGGATTTGTGTAAAAGAGAATGATGATTGGGAAGGCTTCGCGTGCTCTTGGAAGCTTGTGAGCGGTTGTTACTTCCCGACTACCCACACGGTAGAAGTTGATTGAATCTCCGGGTACCTGAAGCAGAAAGAGAGTTAGTGTTGCGTGACCGCAGATCCCAGGCGATAACTGCTTGAGGCCGGTCACACACAGCCTGTATGAGCTGGTTTCTTGGTCCGCCGGTTACGGACCACCGTAAGGTTAGTCTGGGATGTACAATTGTTGGGGTCGACATTTTCTAAGCCCCTCTCTCCAGAGTGGAGAGAGAGCATAGCTAGCATGCTGTCGCTCAGCAAATATCCTCAGGAAAATGGAGATGAATTAGGCACACTAAGAAGACCGTTGAGTAACATCGCACGCCTGACCATCAATTGATGGGAATACTAATTTTGGACAATTTACTGGGTATCTGAGGGTGAAATAGAGGAGGTCGTGTGATTAGGAGATGAGAGCGTATTGGCAACCGTGGAGTCAGTTAATGAGGACTGCAGAAAAGTGGATGAAATGGAGATGTGCTAATGAACCCCTCTGTGTGTTCCACTCGGAATCTAAGGGAACACTAGTGTGTAATATAATTCACTTTCCTACAGTTTAATACCTGCAACATAAATCCTGTTACTCATATGATATTTAAATTCGAACATTTTGTTCTGTTAATTATAGCTTATCCTTTTTTCATTATTTTTGACCTATTGTAATTTACATAACTCCGAATTTTGAGCGTAAAGTTTTCACTCACTGTGGCATTATTAAAAAAATCTGGGAATTCATTGTATAAAATATGCCTGCTATATTTCTGATGAAACTTTGTGAATAGAAAATACTATTGAGCTGCATTTGGTGATTCGTAAATGTTCCCAAAATACTCATTATGCACATTGATAGCCTCACAAATTGAAGCGAAAAGTATAGTTTTTGTTTTACTTTTTCTGTTATTGTCATCATCCTACGAACCTATATCAAGGTGTGTATGGTGATGTGCAACGCGTGAAAATTATACACAACAAACGAAGCACAGCTCTGGTTCAGTTGACTGATGCTGCTCAAGCTCTTCGAGGTGAGTAGCATACTGTAAAGTTAGATTGACATGCAGGATTTTATTTTATGTCATGACTGTAATAATTCCTTCTAATTTAGGGGTTTTTACTAATGTAATACCAGTAAAGATTGCAAATGACACTTTAAAACAATTAGACCCTTCTATGAAATTTGATACCCTTATTAAAAGACGGAGATTATCTGAAAAATGTGATTGATGTATTTGCGCTATACATTTCGAACAATCTGATCACACACTTACTTGTCAAGTCAATATATATGGAAAAGTTGAATTAAACAAAGTGACAAAAAATAATTAAGAATAAGAGTAATAACAAACTGTTTTTGAATACACAAGGGGGGCTTAAGTTTATGAATGTCTATAGCCTCAACGTATTTCAGTAAACGCCCTTGACCGTTTTTATAGATGACCTTAAAGGTTGAGTTAACATCAATCTTATGGTTCATCTCGATTAGATGTTTAGCTATAGACTAAGTTCGTAGTCTGACATCTGCATCTATTGGCTTGTCACAATTCATCTGTTCTTCTAACCATTTTGGGATATGCTCTCCCACCCTCACGTGCGAAGCCCGATTACTCCTCCCTATGTATGTATGTCCACACACACACACGAAAATTGGTAAATTGTGTGGGATGTGATATAGTCACTTGTGCACTTTTGAGGTTTGCAGTGAAGCATGTTTTTAGCTATTTCCACAATTACAAGCTGGGCTGCATAGTAGGTTCTACGGATGATCGAATTCAACCTTTGTCTCAAAATCCTACTGTTTATTTCCCCGTTATATGGTAATTTGATGAAAACCTTTTTCTTAGGGACGGTATGGATTGTAGGTTTAGAGGCTAGTTGACTTCTACACCTGTTTAAAAGTTTCAAAGGATATCCGTTTTCAACAAGAGTATCCATCAATATTTCGTTTTCTTTGTCTGTAACATCAGCCGTGCAAATACACTGAATCCTCTTAAATAGACACTTCACCAAGCCTCTATTATACTGTAATGGACAGAAGCTGTGAAAATTAAGGTATTGCCCTATCCAACTGGGCTTTCTGTAGATGGACCGTCTCATTGAGCCATCATCTCTTCGACTCAGAAGTATGTCTAAAAATACAAGCTCTTTCTGACTTTCTTCCACGCATGTAAGACTAATATGGTTCTCTCTAATAGACCACTAGCATCTTCATCATCAAGGTATATCAAAATGATATCATCTACATATCTCTTATAGAAAGGCAATTTAGAAATTAAATCAAAGGATAAGTTTTCAACGTAAGACATGTAAACGTCCGCTAACAAAGGTTCTAATGGACTCCCCATAGCAACGCCATCCACTTGTCAAAAATGTTCACCTTCAAACGTGAAATGGACGTTGTCAGTACATAATAGTAATAAATCTTTAAAATAAGGTAAAGGAAAAGGAAATGAAAAACAACTAGAAGATATATAGTCACAAAGAATATCAACAGTCTTAACCAATGGTACATTAGTAAACAAAGAATTAACATCAAATGAATACATTTTCCTATCTTTTATGTTCATATCTATAAGAAAGTCAACAAGTTTGAATGTATCTTTCAAAGTAAACTTACATAATTCATTGCGTACTGGACTTAAAGTATCGGCTAACCATTTTGCTAATTTATGTGTAGGAGAGTTACACATTGAAAGAATTGGACGTAATGGATTATCAACCTTATGAATCTTGGGTAATCCATAGAGGTTTGGAAAGTCAGATGATCCCATGGGTTTTAAGGAATTAAACTCCTGTTTATCGATAACGTCCATACCACGAAGTTTTACCAAATGAGAAGCTACTTTTCCTTACAATTTTCTCATGTCATCGAAGGAACATCGGCTATGAATTTGCTTTTGTCATTAAGGATGGATAACATTTTTGTTTTGTAATCGCTTCTGTCCATTACAACTACACCAGGTCCTTTGTCAGGTTTCAAAATAACTAAATCGGATCTGTTACGTAATTCCTTTAGGGAATTGTCAATGTGAGATTTCGTAAGGCGAATATGATTTAAAAAATTTGGTTGAAGTTTAGGAGATCGAAGAGATTTGTAAAATACCTTCGAGAATGTGTGACTTGAGAGACAAGATTTATAAAAATCCAATTTCACCTTTTCAGATGCTACCTTGCACTCAAAGTTATGTGGACTTCTTAACCTTAAGTGCAAAGTAGCATCTGAAAAGGTGAAATTGGATTTTTATAAATCTTGTCTCTCAAGTCACACATTCTCGAAGGTATTTTACAAATCTCTTCGATCTCCTAAACTTCAACCAAATTTTTTAAATCATATTCGCCTTACGAAATCTCACATTGACAATTCCCTAAAGGAATTACGTAACAGATCCGATTTAGTTATTTTGAAACCTGACAAAGGACCTGGTGTAGTTGTAATGGACAGAAGCGATTACAAAACAAAAATGTTATCCATCCTTAATGACAAAAGCAAATTCATAGCCGATGTTCCTTCGATGACATGAGAAAATTGTAAGGAAAAGTAGCTTCTCATTTGGTAAAACTTCGTGGTATGGACGTTATCGATAAACAGGAGTTTAATTCCTTAAAACCCATGGGATCATCTGACTTCCCAAACCTCTATGGATTACCCAAGATTCATAAGGTTGATAATCCATTACGTCCAATTCTTTCAATGTGTAACTCTCCTACACATAAATTAGCAAAATGGTTAGCCGATACTTTAAGTCCAGTACGCAATGAATTATGTAAGTTTACTTTGAAAGATACATTCAAACTTGTTGACTTTCTTATAGATATGAACATAAAAGATAGGAAAATGTATTCATTTGATGTTAATTCTTTGTTTACTAATGTACCATTGGTTAAGACTGTTGATATTCTTTGTGACTATATATCTTCTAGTTGTTTTTCATTTCCTTTTCCTTTACCTTATTTTAAAGATTTATTACTATTATGTACTGACAACGTCCATTTCACGTTTGAAGGTGAACATTTTTGACAAGTGGATGGCGTTGCTATGGGGAGTCCATTAGAACCTTTGTTAGCGGACGTTTACATGTCTTACGTTGAAAACTTATCCTTTGATTTAATTTCTAAATTGCCTTTCTATAAGAGATATGTAGATGATATCATTTTGATATACCTTGATGATGAAGATGCTAGTGGTCTATTAGACAGTTTTTCCCCTGTGCAGAATCATATTAGTCTTACAAGCCACCAGCTTGTATTTTTAGACATACTTCTGAGTCGAAGAGATGATGGCTCAATGAGACGGTCCATCTACAGAAAGCCCAGTTGGATAGGGCAATACCTTAATTTTCACAGCTTCTGTCCATTACAGTATAATAGAGGCTTGGTGAAGTGTCTATTTAAGAGGATTCAGTGTATTTGCACGGCTGATGTTACAGACAAAGAAAACGAAATATTGATGGATACTCTTGTTGAAAACGGATATCCTTTGAAACTTTTAAACAGGTGTAGAAGTCAACTAGCCTCTAAACCTACAATCCATACCGTCCCTAAGAAAAAGGTTTTCATCAAATTACCATATAACGGGGAAATAAACAGTAGGATTTTGAGACAAAGGTTGAATTCGATCATCCGTAGAACCTACTATGCAGCCCAGCTTGTAATTGTGGAAATAGCTAAAAACATGCTTCACTGCAAACCTCAAAAGTGCACAAGTGACTATATCACATCCCACACAATTTACCAATTTTCGTGTGTGTGTGTGGACATACATACATAGGGAGGAGTAATCGGGCTTCGCACGTGAGGGTGGGAGAGCATATCCCAAAATGGTTAGAAGAACAGATGAATTGTGACAAGCCAATAGATGCAGATGTCAGACTACGAACTTAGTCTATAGCTAAACATCTAATCGAGATGAACCATAAGATTGATGTTAACTCAACCTTTAAGGTCATCTATAAAAACGGTCAAGGGCGTTTACTGAAATACGTTGAGGCTATAGACATTCATAAACTTAAGCCCCCCTTGTGTATTCAAAAACAGTTTGTTATTACTCTTATTCTTAATTATTTTTTGTCACTTTGTTTAATTCAACTTTTCCATATATATTGACTTGACAAGTAAGTGTGTGATCAGATTGTTCGAAATGTATAGCGCAAATACATCAATCACATTTTTCAGATAATCTCCGTCTTTTAATAGCGCTATCAAAGTGACACTTTGCTTTGTGTGCGTTTAGTGCACAGTGGTAAGCATTCTCGCCAACCATGCACATTATCCGGTGCTGGATCCCCTGCTGACGCGTACCTTTTATCTCTGTTCCGCCTGCGAAATTTGGGCTACGATATCACAAGCTCAAAATTGCGTATCTGTACCAAAACATTACGGTGAAGAATTAAGCTGTAATTAAAAAAGGGAAAAATAAAAATAGGCTAGTGAATGGATCTGTTTTGTTAGCTTCAATGTGCATTTATTCAGGGGGTGTATATATCTAATGTTAAGTAATAATCAATAAAGATCAGGAGGTTATTGTCGGTAAGTAACAAAAATAAATCAAAGTGTATGAGTAATAAGAATGTATGAAAAATAGGAAGTGATCTTGCGTAATGGAGAGAGTTGATAACTATGTATTAAGGTGATGAATTATCATTTGTAAATAAGTTACAGGAAATAAGAAAACAAAGAAGTAGGGATTGGTTACAGAAATAGGAAGACTACAGGCAGTTTACCATACAACAACAATTCGGGAAAAATAACAAAAGTTTTTGTGCGTCGGTGACTCAACGGTAGAATGCTCGCCGACCACACGTGTAGTCCTTCGTTCCATTCCCGGTCGACGCAGTCCTTTGCCTCACCAAACCAGTAATAAGACCAGTAAAGAGAGAAGGTTGGGCATGAGGCTAGCAACCTTATCGCGTAAAAATAAACACCACTGCCACCGAAACTTCACAGCTCTACCTTGAAGCCCTATGTTCCACTGGGAATGTAAAGGAATAGGAAAACGAAAGTTTTTAAAAATATCCTATTTGTATATATACGGGAATAGCTTTATTATCCTACGTGCTAAGTTGCCTTGGTAGCTGTACCAAATGAATAATTTTACTTTATGACTAATATTAATCATTGCTCTTCTTCCAATCAGTAAGCGTCTAAAAGTATATAGTGTGTATGTCGCCACCGTGTTATTCGCATTGTTGATATGGTTGTGTTCTCTGAGCTGGATAGTTAATTTGCGAAGCTTTCATCGCCCTACTAGGTGACATCTACAGCGCATACTTCAATTTGAAGTGAAGAGGAAACAATAAGAATGCTAGAGAATTTTTAGAAGCTTGGCATTCCAGTGAATCATGAATCAATAGACACATCGAGATAGACAAAATTTATCAAGAAGTGAATTAATCCGTTTAGTTTTCGAAAATTTAGTGGAATTGTTTTCAAAAATGTCAAGTCAATAAAGCACTCATGATTTCTTCAACATCATACCTTTACCAGTAGTAAATATTATTGTTTTGTGATATCGTTTTTTACAATTGAAATTTTTTTCTGTTGAGTTAATTCATGTTAACGTCGTAAAATGATGCAAGTTATTTATTGTTTACTTTTTTGCTTTTATGCGAAAAGCAGGTGTAGTCGTATACTGTCTGCGCTGTTTGATGTGAGTGTGAATTGGTAACTGATAAGATGTTTTACTCAAGCTGTTGAAATTCCACCATCTTAGCTAACATAACCACTGTGCTTGTGCTTGCCTAGCACTTTTTTTACAATTTCATAGATAAAAAAACATTGCCACTTATTATATAATATAGTTGCAATTAATCTAATCATCATCTGTCTTCTTCTATGTAATACTTCATTTTCTCTTTAGCTGTGAACTTTTTGAACGGTGTACCTTTATATGGTAAAACTTTACGATGTATTCTTTCGAAAAATATGTATATTAATATGCCACAAAATAGTTTATATATACCTGATGGTGATGAATCACAAAATACGTGTGATTATAGTGGGCACAAACTGCACCGATTTAGACACGTCAATTCACGGAATCACTTTAATATCTGTGCTCCATCTAAAGTTCTTCATGTGACAAATCTTCCTGATGTGGTAGATGAGGAGAAATTGAAGACAGTCTTTGAATATGCCTGTGAATGCCATGTTTCTCGGGTGAAAATTTTCAAGTAAGAATTAATTTAAAAATAATTCTTGAAATTTAGTTTTTCACGATTATCATCGGTGGAGTGTGATCTCGACTTTTAAAGAATATCACAAAAACATGACAATAAAACTACTATATGGTGTATTCTGAATTTTATTTTACATTTGATAAGATTACTAAGCCTTAAGTTGCATTGTTTCTATCAACCTAACTAAGGATGTAAGATGTACCCACATTTACCAGAGTAGTAGAACTGCCGATATTCCTGAATTGCCAGTATTATTTATAGGGCAAATGTGCATAATTGAAGTGTACACTTCGAAAATACTAGCGTTTAGTGATGGATCTACAAGTAGCACTGAATACAATTAGCCTAGAGGGGGTGAAAACATAAACTAACCAGTCACTTTGAAGATCACTAGGAGAGATGACTAATAAACTCGTGGAGAAATCTGAAAGCTCACTTGAGATTGAAGTATGCGCTGAAGATGTTGCTTAGTAGGGCAATGGAAGCTTCTGAAATAAACCATCTAGCTCAGAGGACACAACTACATCGAAGAAGCGCTGAATATATTTCATGAATATGAGTGAAACATATTACTATTGCTTTAGTTTTATCCCATTCTACAGTAATACATCCTAGAGAGAGACAGACCAGTAACCGATTACAGAAAAAAGTGTATACGTTGCTTTGAACTTTTTAAGGGGAACTTGAGCAAATAATAAGGTGTTCAGTTTTGTTGTTTTATTCAAACACATTAGTTCTATTTATTTGATCTTTTAAAGATATTTCATTTATTCCAGTAAATTAATATTCAGGTATTTCGTATATCTGTATATATATCCTTTTGCATTTAATCTAATTTCCCCCATATTATTTATCCATTCTAGAGCAGAGAAGAAAATGGCACTTGTAGAATTAGAAAGTATGGAGGAGGCGATTTCAGCTTTAATTGTAAGTAAAGTTTAGTGTGTAGTTTAGTCATTCTAGAAATTTTTGTGTACTAGATTAGTCGTCACACTCATTATAATTAGGGGTGATCAAGTTTCTGAATTGATTTTAAGTAAAGTATTGCTTAATATCACGCTGGAATCATAGATCAGCTGAGAATTATTATAGTTCTGTCAATTGTCATATGTTTGAGATAAAATACAAGCTTTAAATACTGAGTCAGTTTATTATCTGAAACAGTTACTCCCTTGGGTAAATTTGAATAAGGCACTAAGAAGATGAATATTGCAAGATTACTATCAATTCGTAGTTATTTTATGATCGATTTTTACTTTACCTGCTAAATCATGATTAGTAACTTGTGTGCGCCTCGATTTTATATCATTGAGTTAATTGTCAAATATTGCACTTTATTTTGTTACTGTGTGAACCGTGTTAGTTGTAAAGCGATTTTAAAGAAACCTGTTGTGTTTTGTATATTCCATAATTTAAACTTGGTTACATTTCAGTCAGTCTGACTAACGGCTCACTAATATTGCGTAGAAATAGAAATTTGTGTATTCAAGAAAAAGAGTTTATAAAGAGAGAGTAATTAGAAAATGAAGGCGTGTCAAAATTTACTATACATTTCAATAAGTTGAAAAGATAATGTATCATATTGATGATAAAAAAAGACCAAATTTAAAAGCGTATATGTATGCACAGTTCAAAGATTGTTTAGTTGATATCAGGGGCTACTGTTATACAATGGAGGTACATAAGGGATTTCGTTCAACGCCTTGGTCTCACTCACTATATCTCAATAAGTTAACTTACTATTATTAAATTTGTTCCCTTGGGTTCAGAGTGGTACATTGGGCTTCAACAACACATCTCCACCGTTTTCTGCTGTCCTCCTTAACTGCATGGCCCCACGATTCCCCATAGTCTCTCATCTCCTCACCACACGATCTCCTCCATGTCACCCTCTCACCGACGACCCACTAGTCGCTTCCTATTCGGGTGCGACTCGAGCGATGGCTTGGCTCGCAACGTCATTCTACGTTCTCTTCAGTGTGTGCCCTATCCATCTCCATTTTCTCTTACATATTTGTCGAACGATAGGTTGTTGGTTAGCTTGTTCTCATATTTTCTTGTTGCTGATTCTTTCTGGCTGGCCATTTGATCTTCAATATGGAGTCAGCGAAGGCAGCTGTTGATGAAAGTTGCAAATGCTGTGCAATTGGAAGGAATAATCTGTCATTGACTGATATGCATTCTAATTTCGACAGTCATGTTGTGTGTAAGTGGTTAATGAACTAATTTAGATATTATTGTGCCAATACAGGTTGTATATATTGGCAACACATGAGCTAGTGAATCGATACAAAGACAGGGAATTGTGTCTATGATGTTGTGCTGAATTCATTTTATCTAGTATATTCTGTTCTCACATTGTTCTGTTTTTTGTTTTGTTTCAGGCAATGCATGATTATCCCATCGAAGAGAAAATGCGTCTTCGTGTTAGTTTCAGTAAATCAGCTATCTAACATTATTTATGAATCAAACACAATTTGATGCTTTTATGTAATATGGAAAAAACTTATCACTAACTTTATTGTCGTGTCTGTTCCTCTTGGTTACCATGTTCCTTTTATCGTACATTTACGGTTCCACACGTTTTCTTTATCTCAATGTTCGTAAATGTGATAAAATGAATGTGATAATAAATATATCTCAAAACAGTTATTCATTTGCTTAAATCACTGGCAGAGAGATTTTTGTATATTTTTAATGATGAATTTTTATAAACATATTACCGGTTCAACAGGATAGTTGGTTACAATGCCGCTTGTATGAACTGATTGGGCTCTGAGATGAGTTTAAACTCGAACCAATGAAACAATAGTCAGTTGTTTAGATCAGTTGTATCTGCCTACCAGACTGTGTTGGTTGATATATTTGATTTCAACTAAAGCCCAGATGCCCATACTGAAACCGACCACCTTTTGCTTATTTTTCTCGAAATGTGATTCACAAGACGATAAACCAACGTCAGGATCAGTGTTCCATTGGTTACCTACGTTCGAAACAAGTTGAGGAACCATTCGTTTTTTTGCTGGAATCTTGAAGTGATGGGCATCATCTAAACTAGGTGGACTGGGTAGTAATCAGGACTTACCTGGTGGAGGCTGTTGAAGCTTAACTACATGGATGTATTTTCAGTAGGAAAATCAGAGTCCATCCACCCTTCACACTACTAGATCCCTTACAGGTGTATCCATGAAGCAGAAGCAACTGGTGTTCCCTTTGAGATACAAACCTGTACCACTTAGGCCTGCAATAGGAGCTATTCAAGCGAACTAAGTAGTTAAGAACACAAAGTCATAACACTACAGGGTTTTTAATTGTGGTGTAAATTGAACGCTTTAAGGCCTGCAAATTTGGACGACAAAATAAGATGACTGGCAATTTTTGGCGCTATAAATTCGTATGATTAGAATTTCATCAGTCAAGTTAGTGAGTTACACTTAAAAGTTTGCAGATAGGAGGCTGTCAGCACTCAGCTGACCAGATTAGACGATTCATACACTAGAGTATTAGTTACACTTGTTTTGAGAAATGACGATATTACCGTAATGGTGTAGGTAGTGTAAGATTCGAAACCGGGATTAACTGTGATGTTAGGTGACATCTGTACGTCGGTGGCACAGTGGTTAGGACTCTCGCCGACCATGCACATGGTCCGGGGTTCTATCCCCTGCCGACGCACACCCGATATCTATGGTCGGCCTGCAAAATTTAGGCTACCGATATCCAAGCTGGAAATTCCATACTTGTACTGAAAATACGGTGTGGCATTAAGCTGTAATCTAAAAATAAAATAAATATCTGATAAGTCCCTTTGGACCGCCGTAGATCACTGATTATGTCAGTTTATAAGCATTGATGGAGACGAGTCTTCCTGTGATAATCGTAGGGGGATATGGTCGACTAACGTATTATCAGAATTTCGAGATTCCAGTAATCAGGCGTAGACTAAGCTGTATTTGGTGGAAACAAACCCTTAGGAATCAGTTAGACTCAAGGTCAGAACGAGGTCGTATTGACCCTATCTTCATATTTAGACACATTCTGGGACACTTGCTATATTTCTTGACCTAAATGCGTCATTTGAGTTCGTCGACTGAGAAATTCTGTGACTGTCTGACAGTGAAAAATGTCTAGAAAGCACATTAATTCAGACACCCTACTTCGATTCACCCTGCTGTATAAGGTCTTACGAAGAGTTACACTGTGAAGTAATAAAAACCAGTGGTACCCGTCAATAATGAAGAATGTCTGCATTCTTATTTAATTGCATAAGTGTACTAATGGAAGTGACCATGGTCCATCTCGGCTACGTAGAGATAGACTTGCTACGAGGGTAGTGTCGTCCTATCTAAAGTATGCTGTTGTCACCGGGGAACTGTCGTGTTCTATCCGGAGATGCTGACAAAATGCACATTGAGAGTAGGCTCCAGCACACCTATCCCTATCGATTGTAAAATGTTTCTGCAGGACTTATCTTCACCAACTTTTTTTAAGAGTAGAGAGTGAAATGACTAACTGTGTTGCCTACTTGACTCATTTAGGAAGTTGTGTCAGCCTTAGTATACTGATTACTGACGAAATTTCAACACGGATAGAAAAAAGCTATTATGACATTTACTAGCTGGAGTCATCTGGCGTAGACTTGATGTTCGTCTTCCGATCAAAAGATGTATGCATTGTACAGCACTACTGTCGCCCTAAAACCATGGCTGTGAGACGTTGCCATTGGAAGTGGAAAGGGAGGGCTGGCTGTCTTTGACTACATGTGTTTTCATTTCACCTCCCTTGTTGTTTGGGACATTATGTTGTATAATACTGGGGTTTATTGCAAAGTGTTGAGTAAGGAACGAAAGTCAGTCGATAAGGTTGTGAAGATGCATCAATTGAGATGGCTAGGATACGCGTGACGCATGCAAAGCCATTGCCTTCTTCATCGAGCAATATTGATGGACGTAGGATTGTGTTGGGAAAGGGTTTGGAATGGTCGAACGATGACGTGGTATCAATCCATGTATTTGACTGTCGGTTTCAGTCATTTGGGGAAATGTAGACTGCCTGGGGTCCTCCAGATGCTAAGAATCGATTGCCCGAGACTGTCAGTGATATGACTCAATGACACAGATGCATTCATTCTTTTGAATTTTTCAGACCCTTTCAATCCTCATTTTTCTTTATGTTACTATTCTTTCTTCCTTACACTTGTGTTCTTCGCTGTGCTACCTGAACTCCTTCATTTTTGTGCAAAGTTCCACTTTGAAACACAGCCAGTCAGCTCACAATCATTGAGAAAATTCCATTGACAAGTTAGGAATGAGTAAATGTCCAGAATCTGGCCTATCACAGGTGTCCCAGAGACATAACACACACATCCAAAGCATGTGTTTAGCCCTATGTCCCACTCGGAACCCAAAGGAACAATAATAATAAAGAATTTGTTTTAGGTAGTTTAACCTGTCTCATATTCCATAAGAAATATACGGCAGATTGGTTTTTTAGAGAGCTCGCCTTCAGACTCAACATTTGATAAACAACTTACCCTATCATAGTAACTGCTAATCGATCGATCTTCCCCGCACGATAGGAACTCCAGGTGCATTCGTTTCTGTCAATACAGCTCGTCAAGTCATAGGCATCTGTAAGCCTCGTGACAAAGTTAAGATAGCAGCTGTCATCAGCGCCATAATTCGAAAGGTTATATGCTAGTGTCTTCCATTGGTACATACACATTTTTATCGGAGCCTGTCGGCACGATCACTAGTCGTCAAGTTTATGGTTGATTGTCACTTTATCGAATGTTTTAGCTTAAGAATGTACACTACTTTTTTACTAGGTATTTATAGGGAGTCTTCTTATATGAGTAGTTCAGAGAACACAACTACATCAAAATCATCCACCTCAGCTACAAATCTTCTCCATCATATGAGTTGTTCTGTTTATCAGAATACCTTTTGTTAGCCAATAATCCTGTATGAATAGGCATTCATGAAATATATGTATTGCCATATTCCCCTCACTGTTCATTAGTAAAAGTAGATGAGTGAAACGAATCAGCTGTCCGATGTTTTCAGGTGTTATTAGGCTTCCTGCGTGATATTGTTTAGTGAAGTCTATTACATTCAATAATAAGTGGGATGCAATCTCTAACCCTTACCAGTTATTCAGGTCGTCGAAGCGGAACTTGGTACGGCTGTTGCATGGAAGTGAAACACTAAACTGTTTCGAGTGTAATATGGTCTTATTCTGAAATAGTGTACAAGGTGTATATCATAACGAACCTTTCTCCATAGACTTAATTTCTCTTATAGAAGCTATCATTAAGTTGATTATATATTATTATTATTATCATTACTGTTCCCTTGGGCTCCAAGTGGAAGATACGGCTGCAACAACACATCTCCACCGTTTTCTGCTGTCCTCCTTAACTGCATGGCCCCACGATTCCCCATAGTCTCTCATTCTCACAGATCTCCTCCATGTCACCCTCTCACCGACGACCCACTAGTCGCTTCCTATTCGGGTGCGACTCGAGCGATGGCTTGGCTCGCAACGTCATTCTACGTTCTCTTCAGTGTGTGCCCTATCCATCTCCATTTTCTCTTACATATTTGTCGAACGATAGGTTGTTGGTTAGCTTGTTCTCATATTTTCTTGTTGCTGATTCTTTCTGGCTGGCCATTTGATCTTCAATATGGAGTCAGCGAAGGCAGCTGTTGATAAAAGTCTAAAACCTGTTGGAAATGATCTTCGCGACGCGTGAATCATTCTTCTGACCCATACAAAAGAACTGACTTCACATTTGTGTTGAAAATCCGATTCTTGTCCTTTATGCTGAGCGCAGAGTATTTCTAAACCGATTTCAGATTGATGAAGGTGTATCCTGCCTTTTTCGATTCTGGCTGATTTTTTACATCTTCATCCATTCCGCTGGCTGTGGTTGACAAGATGCTTTCCAGATAAGTTAAGGAAGTGGCCTCTTGCAAATTTCTCCCGTTGACAGTCATTGGTGCTGTTTTGTTTTCTTTTGTTTGGTTAAAATAGTTGTATGAATCTTAATAGGCTCTCTTAATTGTGATTATGTTTTGCGGCTTGATTTTTAATGCATATGATTTCTGTAAGTCTATGCTCTGCAAACCATAAATCAGCTAACTTGATAACACCGCTTAAATATTTCATGATGTACTTTTCTAGACAAACTATTCAGTATATAAAAGTGATAATGGATATTTCCCACTTCTACTTCTTTGACTTACGTTATATCATATATCATATTTACATTAATATTTAATCATATGTCAATGTGTTTGTGTGAAGCATATATATATATATATATATATATATATATATACATATATGTATATATATGTAATATATATATATATATTATGTGTATAATATTTATTGGTTCGTTTTGTAAGATGGTCACTAAGTTTGTAGGAGCACTTCATATCTTGTGGGAATTCATAAATCTAATGAAATTGTGATAAGAATACGAAAAGTTTCGTTTAGCTTGAAATCAAAAACAAAATTATATTTCCACACTGTCTAGTGCAAGGTGACTTGAATCACGACGAGAGTATTTAGCTTGGCAGTTAAGCGTAACCGTTTTTAGTGAACAGTGATTTACTACTCACTGACATAATAGTTGAGAAAACTGGAAACTAAGGTGAAACTAATCACTGGTCAGTTGTCGGGATAATACCTTAGTTAAATTAAACCATATACTTCGTTTGTTAACTCGTTTGCAAAATGTAATCTGATCATATCAACTTAAATGCGCCTGTTTTGTTTGAATTCCCCACTACTAGAGTAGGCGCAAAATAAATATCGTTTCGAATATTCTAGTTACTTAATAAAACTCTCTATTATAATGACTTTCACATAAGTATTCACAAGCTGAGTAGAAGAAATTGGTCAGAACTCCTCGAAGTCATCGTAATCCTTTAAGATAACATAGTACACTTGCAAGGAAAAACTGAGAAGAGGCATCACTTTAATTCGCAACACTTCAGCTACAGTGAATATAAAGAAAGTGAGCGAAGTACATACATTTCTGTGAACAGACAAAAGGAAGAAACAGGCAGTTTAAGGATTAATGTTTGATAGGAATCGGCTAGGAATCAGTATTATTATACTCACATATAAGCCCAGTACGTCATATCAACTGTCAAAGAGGTCATATGAATTTGCGACAGGTTCATAACAGTGTTGCACCTTGTGGTTGCAGATTATAGCTTTATTCTGGTTTTTTGTTATTCCTTTTTAACTTGATTCATTAGGCACAGAAAAAAACTGTTTGAACTTGCAGATGGTGAACTTATTCGCAGCGTATGATTATGATCTTCTTTGTGAGTCTCTGAGACGCAGCTTAAATGTACAACCAGGCTATGAAGGTTACTGGTGACAAGCTCGGATACCACATGTAGTGTCAGAATATCCTGAAGCGAGCTTTCTGAAAGTAACTAACAAGCAACTTAAAGCAACAAGAATAGATAGAGAATTGAAATAATCGGGAATTCAAACAATAACGAAGGCTAACGAAAGTAAAAATTCTAAAACAAGCGAAGTTGACGAAAATGATACAAATAAAGATATACCGATAATGATTGGTGTGAGTAAACATATCATTAGTTAAGTAATCAGTGAGTCGGTGGTCTACCGGTAGAATGCTCGCCAACCACGCAGGTGGCCTGGGGTTCGATCCCCGGCTGACGACGCACTCCTAAACCTCGCTAAGCCGGTAAAGAGGGAAGATTGGACATGAGGCTAGCAACTCCACCCCGTAAAAACACCACTGCTACTGAGAATTCTAAGCTCTAGCTTGAGGCCTTATGTTCCACTGGGAACTCAAAGGAATCAATTAATAATGATAATGGAAGTAATCTGTGACAGTGTAGAGTGGAGTTGTGTTTTATATCAGCTTGGAGTTTTATATTTCATGTGAAGGTTGATATTCTGCCCGGAAACACAGACTGAAGCCGATGATTGTCTTTAGGGATTTCTTCCCGCTCACCATGGGCTTGAGTCAGTGATTCCCAACTAACCTAGGTGGGAGGTGCATGTCCACCAGTGATAAGTGCCTAATTTTCACCTTCATCCTTCCACTTTTGTAAAGCCGTTCGCTGACATCCTAAGATACAGGATATCGGTTTTCTGCGTGAAATAATCTTTGCATCAAAACTGAAGTTAGTATTCTATGTATCTATCTGTACAGAAGGTGTTTCAGTGAGTGGAACATCTTTGAAAACTGACTTGGCCACAACTGATATCTTAAGTTTGTCACAGACATTCAGTTGCAAAGTGCTGTCAACAGATTCAGAAGTTATTTGAAAAGACTGTCTTGAGAGATTTTTACTTACTGAATTTCAGCGTAGGACTTTGCGCAAAGTGCGCATTTCAAGTTGCAACACTCCCCTAAAATTACGAAGTTGGAGAAAAAAGTTCAAAATAAATACAATGTTCGAGAGAAAAATTAAGTACATGGAGAATAATTAGAACGTAATGGATCCGGGAGTTCACGAAGAGGATGCATTAACGCCACTGAGAACAATTTCGAGTCATATTATCGAGAGTCTCCAGCCACTGGTTCCTAGCGTATCTAGTCGACACATTCTTTCGCCACCCAAACCAGCAATTATGGACTTCATGGATCAATGCCAGGTTTCAACATGACATCCAGTATACCTTTTCTAACAGAATCTCACGTCAGCCAATACTGCTCGATGTGCATGCACAACAAGTATCCTAGCCATCTCAATAGATTTAGCTTCATAATCTCATTGACTGAGTTTCCCTCCTCATCTAACCTCAATACTTCTCAACGTCATTGTAGATTAAATTGTTGCAGGTCAGAAAATGAAGATGAAAACCTATTTCTCCACAAATGTGGCTTAGAAAAACTTCCTATCAAAATAACTGAATTTCTGTGGGTCCCTTGCAACTTTTTGGTTCTTATTGTTCTATTACGACGGACATCACGGATTTTTACCCACATGAAGCTAATATGCGTAAAGTCAGGTACTTTTTATTTGAGGAATGCGTTCATAATTCAAGTTACAGATATCGGGATTTATTTATTTTATTTTAATTTTATTATAGCTTAATTCCACACAGTATTTTGATACACCTATGGAATTTTCAGCATGTGATATCGGTTGCCCAAATTTAGCAGGCCAACCATTGATATCAGGTGTGCGTCGGCTGGGGATCGAATCCCGGACCATGTTCATGGTCGACGAGCGTCATAACCGCTGTGCCATTGACGGGATATCAATGTGTTACCAATTGCGTCAAAATAATGGCTGTTGTTGCGGTTCAGTCTATGTATGTCGCGTGAAAAACTGATTCGTCAAGAACAGGTATAATCTGACCATATACGGGACTAATTTCAATTCATGTAACCAACCCGTTAATCATTACTGCTAAAAACTGTTACACATTTGGTAAACACGTTAAGTGAGTTGAAACAGCAGCTGACTTTCAGTGACACATGTTACAAAAATTTAGTCGGTAGCAAACCTTGGATCCATGCTCCGCGTCTGTTTGCATTTGCCAGTCAAAATGTATTAGAAATTTTGAGAAACTCATGTTTCCAACTTAATCTGAGCCTGAATCACTCATTGTTGGAGTTAGAGATTTTACCATTAAGTGATTTTGATAGAATATATATGTTTTTACGAGTTGATCACGGATTGATATCAGTTAGAGAACCATTGAAAACCAGGGAGTACTGGACAGCTGCTGTTTCATCCTAGTTTGGGAATCATCGGCAGTACGCACCCACTGGGATTCGAACCCAGGACCTTCCGGTTACAAGGCAAGCTCGTATACCATTCAGCCACTGGGACCCGATTCAGTGGCTCATGAATCGATGTGTTTATCTAGGCCTAATGCATTCAATAATAAAGTTTTAAATTACTATCAGATGCATGTAGATTACTTTCTAACATTTGACACCAAAATAGATGACAGTACTGTGTACATTGTTAACTGCCAATGTGATTTATGGTATGGCCAGTTCGACCAAGTAGCCAGCCAGCCAGTCGAATGGTTTCAAATGATTGGCCGTGATAAGCTTGGCCGCAAACGAGCAAAACGTCCGCCCGGTGCTAGATCACCTCGATCTGGCTAGCAAGCACAACTGGTTGGTACACAACTACTCATCCCAATCAATCAGTAGTATACAGTTTCATCCAAATATGCTTGCTTTCTTGATTACTATTTATATTATCAAGCAAATCATGTATTGCGATCAGAATAATTTGGATTCCAAAACAAGCTTTGGTGAAAATTTCATCCCTCGAACTGTGTACACTGAGAATAGCTGCTTACTGATTTGCAAACTGTGAATTCGACGGTATCTAGTTGTGTGTGCGTGTGTGTGTGAAGTAAAATATCGGTATATGTGTTGAGACCCTGGTGAGCATTTCTCAAAACAGAAAAACCATCGCATTTATCAGCAGCATGAAAATAAATAAATAAATAAAACAGGTATTCATGTATAGTAAGCTATTTATAAAGTATCAACGACATCAAAAGAAATAGTCTCAATGTGTTCTTCAACAAACTGGTCCGAATGAAACATTACAAGTACTTGTTACAATGTCCATGAATTTACTACAAACCTTTTGCTCAGCGCCCCACGTTTGTGGAACTGCTTTGTAAGAAAAAGGAGTACAAGAATTATATCAAGTTGTTTTTTTTACATAGAGTAGCTGGTACCAAAATCAAACATGCCAGAAAAAGACATAATTTGGAGTAACGCACATATTCTCATGAAATTCTCTCTATATGTGATATTTATTTATGTCAATGAGAAATATAGAAGTTATATTATTCTGCTATTTTAAAAAGTTTGAAACTTAAACAACATTATTTTTTGTCACAATTTTGTCTGTTGCTTTATGCAATGTCCACGAAAATGTTTTTTCTACTTGGCTAAATACTACTGGTGTCAGTCAGAGTAGAGTCAGTTGGCGTTAGTCTTAGGTTGGTTCTTCAGAAATCAATTATCCAGATCAAATTCCTGATGGACCAGGCTATGAACTATATTAAATTGTATGATGATTGATGATGGTAACCGGCCATCCACGCTGAAATAGGGGCTGACTGAGATTCCAGTTTGTAGTCTCTCGTCTAGGAAACTAAGTGTTTAAGCCAGAGAAGTACATCATATGCTAAACGAGACTACTTCGCAGTAAATTAAGTATTGAAGACGGCAGTTGGGAAGATGTGCGAAGTACCTCGAGGAACACTTTAGAGGTAGGCACATAATGCAGTCGCAGTTAGGTTTAGAGATAACTGAGAATATAGTAAAAATTCTCATTTAGACATTTAGAAGACAGAACGACTGTCCACTCATTTTGTGATCGAGGATGGTGATCTAAGAACATGGACTCAAATAACTAGGACTTTAACTGGTGTGAGAAAGAGATGCTACTTTGTCTAGCTAATCTCAACCGTTAATTTTACTGTAACAGTTTCACTCATACACCTTTAAAATTCTAGAGTTTGTAGTTTTCCAATGTTTAACTAAACCTTGACATCAAAAACTAGACATTTTTCATCCGAAGGAGGCATAAAGTTGTCTCGTTTATATACTTTATAACAGTGTATCTTACTAGGAGGTGTTTAGAAAATAAATCACCCTACTGAAGGCGCCGTGCGTCGGTGGTACAGTGGTCAGGACTCCTACCAACAATGCACATGGTCCGGGGTTCGATCCCCTGCCGACGCACACCTGATATTTATGGTTGGTCTGCAAAATGTGGGCTACCGATATCACATGTTAGTGCGTCGGTGGCATAGCGGTTAGGACGCTCGCCGACCATGCACATGGTCCGGGGTTCGATCCCCGGCCACAGACGCACTCCTTTACCTCGCTAAGCCAGAAATAATGCTGGTGAAGAGGAAAGGTTGGTCTTGAGGCTAGCAACCCCATCCTGTAAAATAAACACTGCTACAGAAACTTCAAGCCATTAGCTTGAAGCCCTATGTTTCACTGGGGGAACGTGAAGGAATAAAAAAATCTGAAGGCGCCACATCCTGACACTTGTAATTCTGTGTTGGTGTGATACTGATAATGTGATCCAAGGGATTATTATTCTCACATATTCCCACACTTCAATACTGCATTAGTAGCAGAATACTGCATGTATTTGAACATTCTATATCATGTAGTTTAGTGTAAACCAAAATCACACGCTCAGTGATTGGTTAAGGAATACATATATATATATATATATATATATATATAAACAACGGCTTGATTAGTGAAAAATATGCCTTGGCTTCTGTGTCTTGCCTTCTGTTGTTACACTTGTATTAATAGTCATAATGATGAATTAACTTGTGAAATGTTTTAGTCAAATGGCATCCTTCAAGGCAGTTCACACTGTAATTTCAATTTATCAAAGATGTACTTAAGTAGGTTTTCCCCTTCATCTGATATTCTTTGGTTAACTGAAGCTTACAAACAACACTGTAGCATTCCGTGAAGGCGATAGTAATATACCAGTTAATCTGGACACTTTAAATGGTAATATGTGGAAGTTTAGGAAGTGTTGTTACTCATATTTTAAAGGATAAACTGTTGTTTTAGGACTAAGTTGCGTGAACTCTTCAAAAAACGATCAGTGACACGGGTAAAGAGAATAGACTGTGTTGGAGCATTTTACACCATCAGTTAGCCACTATTCAAACAATGCATGACATCCAGTTTTCTATTTAACATTTTAGACAAAATATTTGAAAAACCTCTGGTTTATTTAAATAAAACAACAAATAAATTGTCAATCACAAATAAAAATAAAACGGATTCATAAAATTCATACAATACTATACCAAACACTCGACAATCTCCATACTAAACGATATCGATGAAAAATTAAAATTAAAATAGTAAAGCACAATAAGTGTCAATGACAACGGAAGAAAAAATTAGGTTATAAACCAGAAGAGAACTAAACATACACAGAATGTCATGAGATTTTCGGTTAACTTCGACAACAACAACAAAAAAAAGCTGTGTGTGCACAAAGAACAATTAGTAAAATAAAAATGTTTTTTTAAAAAAAAAGTGAAATCTCATGATACGATCACAAACAACGATTTGTAGAAAAGAAAGTCAGAGTGGATCACAGCCTCTTTATAACACTCCTCGAGAATGCAAACACGTTCAGGAAAGTGTAAATCAGATACAGATATATATATTTGAATACAATAGAGTCAACGAATTGTACTATTTTGCTTCAGCGCTGTATGTAATCTACACTCAAGGTGTTTCTCTGTCTTCTTAACTCTTTTATGTGTTATAGTTTGTTTTGTTTTTTTAATTCACATTGCGTCAAAATGGAAACGTTGTGATTCTTTCTGCTTTTCTAACCGATCTTCACGAAACTCGAACCATTGAAGAATACCAATGATAATTAAGAGTAGTATACAGATACATAGTAGTGTAATGGCTATGTATAAGACCTTCATGTTGTACAATGGCTGTAGAAACAATTTCATAGTCCATCTGCAAAAACCAAACATAAAAAAAATAAACAGAACAGGAAAATGTAAGAGGGTTTTTTCTTCTTTCTTAAATGTGCGCATAAAGTTTACGAGAAGTGCATAAGCAAATAGCCCAACAGACAATAACCGGATGTTGTAATCAGACAGTGGGGCACGTAATTTTGCCTACATTGCCTACCTACCTGATGGCACTTATCAGCATGGTGTATGAGAGATTTTTCGAAAACATGCATTCCAACATCATTCATTTGGACAGTAATCATGGAACTATTGGAATTTACGAAAAGTCTACTGTGGTAGCAAATGGATTCTGCTAAATAATTTCAGGAAAGTATATCGAGTAGCCGCCAGAATGAAACAATATGAGTGTATCTGACACACACTAATTGTATGGAGGTTAAGTTCCTGCACTAGAAGGCATTCAGTGAGAGGTAGTCAACACATAGAGCAAAGTGCTTAAGATAGATAGAATGAACTACGGGAAGTTATGCTAAAGTTAGATATGGTGAAGATGGAGAATAATGAAAAATGCACTGGCAAATTTTTGTATATTTTTATTATCAAACAGTTATTCACTGTGATAAAGAGGTTTATGGTACTGCAATTTTACCCAACGTTTATATGTCTATCTTCCCTGAAGGTTCCTATCGAAGAAGTTCCATCAAACAGAGGACTGAAGTGCTTATCACATGTTCAAAACGCTTCAGTTGGTATACATTCACATAAATAGCGTTGTATGAATAAAATAGCTATTTTTCTGATTGATTTAAAACAGAGAAGTATATCTTTCGTTTAAAACAAAGACTTTGTTCTTTCTTATTGAGACTGCTGAATTGTGACCATAGATGCAAGTGTGTCCTACTATAGTAAACCTCCATACAAAATATTTTACTATGTGTATTACTTTTAGTGTAACACATTGGTGGGAGTGCACAAGTGAGTGCTTTTTCATTCTTTTGCGTTTCGAGTGGAACATAAGCCTTGAAGCTTTGAAATTCAGGTGTAGCGGTGTTGCTATTTGATTTTTCACAGAGTAGCGTTCCTAATCTCACGTCCAACGACCTTACTTCATTGCACGGTTTACTATTAGCCAGTGAACACGGAGAGCTTTAAGAATGTGTCATCCAGAAATCGAACCACTTACGAACAAAACTTTATGTAACAATATTAAAATGAAGTGGACTGATACAGAAATTATTCTGAGGGACGCATATCAATGTAGTGAGATTAAAAACGTAAGGTGGAACATCGATCACAATACGCCTTGACTCGGTTATACTTTGGCTGCCAGAATAGTGTCGAACGTCTGACCCACACGACAGCTATGTAAAATCCGCGGTAATGACAGTGAAACAGAAGTCTTTCTCGAAATTAAAGTCCTGTACTTCACCTATATTGCAAGAGCTTGGAGGTTCATCTGAAATTTGTACTTGGTCAAGGATTTTGTCTAGATTTTAATCGAAAAAGTTATTACAAAGAATATTCCTTGTACAATCGTTCCGTCTTAAATGTTTCCAAATGGGAATTGTTTTCTTCTCGATTTCAACCATAACAAAACTTAGTTTGGTCAAATTTACCGAAATAGAAAGTTCATACAACTTATGACTTCATAAATTTTGAAAAGCAAATAATTTCGAACGAGTCAACTGAACGAAATGTTGGCATTATTTATTTCAGTTTTGTTGAGATTTGTGCAAATATAAAATTTTCACTTATGTCTGCCTTCTAATCGGCACCAATGTTTTTTCGGTCATAACCTTGACCATAGTTCAGATAAAAGTAAATAAGCTTATTGTCATTCAATTCTCCAGCCTAATTAAAACATTGCTAAATAGCAACAAAAAACATACTAGTTGCACGTGAGAAAACAACATTTCAGACAGTTCATTTTCGCTTTCACATTGTTAAAAACAATTTGAATAAGGCAAGAACAACAGTGGTTTTTGCAGAATAAAATGGTACCATAACTTATTTCATTGGCTTCTCACCAGCTGCTTACAGCATAAAGACAATATTAAGTTTATTTACAGAAATAATTTTAACATACTTACACAGAGTTTATTCTTAAACAAAAAATTAATCAATGGATATATGCATACAATGCTAATAATAATAGTAATAATAATAATAAAAACTTTATCCCAAACAACTATAAATAATACATAATGGAAACTTTCAGCGTTACTTAAACCGTGGTAACTGGGTGTTTTCATTCTCTCTTTCATCTGATTACGTAACGCCGAAAGTTTCCATTGTGTATTATCATTATTGTTTGACATAAAGTGCTTATTATTATTATTATTAGAATTGTATGCATATATTGATTAATTGATTTTTGTCTAAAAATGAACTCTGTGAAAGTATATTAAACAGCGCCCATCCTAATATTAAGTTTACAATGGAGCATGAAAAAGAGGAGAAGTTCCATTTTCTTGACCTGGGTATCCAACGCGATATAAACGGCAAAATCATAAGATATATACACAGAAAAGAGACCTGGAGGGCGGTTTATCTTAACTTCAAAAGTTTCTGCCCTATAAGTTACAAAAAAGGATTGGTGAGAACATTATTTGATCGTGTAAGGAAGCTGTGTTCAGAAGAAAACATTGAGGAAGAGCTATCCATTGTGGAGAAATGCCTACGCGACAACGGTTACCCACAAAAGTTCATTGACAAGTATGGGGGACGTCATGTTGAAAAAGTGAAAATCAGCACAGTTGAGAAAAAGCCTATCTTTCTGCAGCTTGCATTCAAAGGTGATGATACTGCCAGTAGAATAAGATGCAGACTGAACGCTACCCTGAAAAGAACATATCCAGCTGCCAAGCTTGTATGTGTTTATCAAACCACTAGTTGTTTGAGACAATCAAAAGTGGACAAATACCCACCTCATGTTACCTCCAACTGTGTCTACCAATTTACATGTACGTGCCAAAGCACATACATCGGAAGAACAGAGAGAAGGGTTAATGTCCGCATTTCTGAACACATACCAAAGAACCTGAGACTGAAAGGTCCACAAGTATTAAACAGTGCAATTGCGCGTCATCTATTAGACACTGGTCATAATGTAGACAACTTGAAGTCATTCAAAATAATTAACAAGCAAAAGAAACCTAACTTGCTACGCTTTGCTGAAGCAATTGCTATCAGACGACTTAAACCAAATCTATGTACGCAGAAAGAGACAGCGGTGAATCTTGCACTGCCCTGGTGACAACAGAAAAAAATGCAACAGCTTGTTTTTGTTTCCAAGCCTAATTGCCTAATTATTCTATAAATATTTATAAACTGTCAAATATTGATCACAGTTCATTTGAATTATTCTATAAATAGTCAGTGTTTGTAACTCTTAATTAGTTAAATCATTCCGGACTAATGTTACTTATACTTTCTACCAATTACTCCTTGTGATCGTGGAAAAGTATGTTCAAATCTTTAATGTAATGTAATTCATATTTTTCATCGTTCAGGTTGTAACCAGTTGAGAAGAATCCTCGAAATAATAAAAGATGAGCTCATATTATCCTGTTTCTTGCTTTGTCAAGTATATTAAAATTGTTTCTGTACATAAACTTAATAATGTCTTTGGGTTGTAAGCAGCTGATGAGAAGCCAACGAAATAAATGATGGTACCATTTTATTCTGCGCAAACCACTGTTATTCTTGCTTTATTCGCATTCATTAAGAGGAATAAAGTCAATTTATTTATTGTATACTTACGCTGAAGGATTATTCAAAGGAAATGGATTGATAACAATTTGAGCTTTGGGAACTATGAATGATAGTAAACGTGATCGAATAGCCTATAACAAATGAAATGAAATCCAATTAATAATTTGACGATAGATAAGAAAAAGCAAAAACAAAAAAAATTTAGGAAATACAACAAAATTACAAGTTCACACACACTAACAGTCAATGTTGGTGAGTGATAGAAAACTCATCACATTAATATTATTATTTCCTTTAATTCCTAGAGGAATATAGGGCTTCAGCCGTGCGTCTCCAGTGCGTTCGGTTCTCTGCTAGAGTCTTCACCTGGCTCCAAGTCTAGACGACCAACTCGCCGCTTCCCTTTCGGGTTCCACTCGAGCAATGGCTTGTCTAGTGATGTCACTTGATGGTTTCCTCAGAGTATGGCTAATCCATCTCCATTTCTTCCTGCCTATTTGTTTCACAATCGGTTCCTACTGGGTTGGTTCGCTCCCAGAGATTTCTCACTATTGCTGATCTTCTCTGGCCGGCCATCTGATCTTGAGTATTGGGCGAAGACAACTGTTAATGAAGGTCTGTAGTTTGTTTGAGATGCTCTTTATGACGCGCAGTGCAAGTCTGTGATCCGTATAGTAGCACTGACTTCACATTGGGGTTGAAAATCCGGATCTTATTTTTGATGCTGAGTGCTGTTGACTTCCACACATCACATGAAGCTAATTATCTCGAATTAAATGTCTGTATTTATATCTCTAAATGTGTGGATCGCTGTATACAACACTCGACTTGAACATACTAGATCCCAGTCTCATGTATTCTGGTAATTTCCTAATTCCCGTGTATGCATTTAGAAAAACCAACAAATTGAGTGAAGAAATATGCATTCCTTTTTAGTTAGTTCCTCATCATCCGCTCTATACTAATATTTAGTTTTCTCTACTTCAAAAGTGTACCAATCATGTCGTTATTTTTACTAATCAGTTTAAGGTATAGGAAAGGGGGTTAAAATTATGAGGTTAAAATTCATCAAAACAATTAACTATAACAGATATTAGTAACAAGATATCCAAGTTTTGAAGTTACAACGGCGGGGGAGGGGGGAAATAGTTTTTAAAACTTAATACACATTATATGGTTGGTCATGGCAAAGAAAGACGCTGTGTAAATTTTCTTTTGAATACAGAAACTTCATCTGAGCGTGTTCAAAAGAAATTTCTACAGCCCCACTTCTTTGCCGTGGCCAACTACATAACATATATATTAAGTTATTTAAAAGCGATTTTTCCTTCTCCTTGAAGTTATCATTTGACCACGTTATTTTATTGTGCACAACTCTAGCTAATTCTAATGACTTGTTTGTATCATACGTAATCCCACCGAGTCATCCTATTCTTCTTAGTCATCATTGCTATTTTGCAAATCTCTTGATTACGTAATAACTCGTTGCTAACGCCTAACTTGTCTTGAATTCCGTGACTAATTTTCACCCTTCCTTCAGAACTTAGATTTCTTGTTGCTAACATCTGTTAGTCAGTGAATTGTTTTGATGACTTTTGACCTTTTAATCACAACCCCGTATACCTAAAACTGATTAACGAAAATAACCACTTGACTGGTAAAATAAAAAATTTGATGTTAAAAATTACATATTGGTTTAGAGCCGATGATGAGGAACTAATTGAAAAGAAATATATTTCATCTATTTTAACCTGACGACTTGAGCCGTATAGCTTATCATCCGATAATGATTTATCGCAATAACCAAAGCTTGCACGATTCACAGCTGAGATTATCACTATTGTGTTGTAAAAACAGTAAAAGTGTTTTTACAATTCTACAAACCACCACCAAAAACCATCCTAAGAGGGCTGTGGCATGAATATACCATTTATAATGTCACCACCTTACAGTTTCTGATAATCATCTAATTACTACAAACTTTCAACAGACGTAACTAAAACATTTTGTCATCTTCTCCTTAACTCTTCATGTTTAAGTTAATAAACGAATTCCCATGCACTCATAGATTAGAACTATTCAACTTAAAAAAAGAGATACTTTTTCAGAAACATGACTGCACGTTTTAAATCCTCACTAATTACGAGCCTTACTGGCTTCATCGTAACTTTCCGCCTTATTCTTTACTCTGCGATAAAAAGAAGAATATTCTAATCATTGGGGAGAAATAATCGACATTGAAAAATAATTGAATAATTTAAGAATTGATGTGTCATTATATAAAGACCTATTATATAATATTACAGTATTGTGGTAAGGTGTCTCATTGCATTTTGAATACATATCATATAACAAAATATCTAGGATCAAAAAAGGAACTACATATCATGCAATTAGTCTTCGTTTGAATGATAATTTCTAAAATACAAAGAGTAACTCACATTTTTAGACGGAGGTATCGACACAGTTAGTTTTTCTACATAATTTGCAAATGGACCCAAGCCTAATACTTCAAACGGTACTTGAAGAGCACTACAACAACTCTGAGAACTTAACAGTGCAGAGGAAAGTTGACGACCACCTGAGGCAGCTTCAGTATCCAGAACAGAGCTTATACCAGTCACTGGAAGACCATAAGGTAGTCTGCCATCTGAGCATGCATCAGAAGATGAGCAAAGTCCATTAAGAACAGTAACCTTGAAATAAAAAAAATAAAATGATTAAGTGTAATAAGAAATAATTTAACCAGTAACATTAACTGAGAGCAACAAAAAATGATTGACTGAGCCAGTGGTGGGGTCAGAACAAAACATGGCTTCATCAGTCAGTCAAATCTATACCAGTTAGGTTAAGCCAACCAGCCAGCCATGTAGGGAGGTGTAGACTTCTTGACTGGTTGGGGTCCTCAGGAGGCTAAGAAGCAATGAAGGCTGGAGACAAGTGGTGATATGGCTCAAAATCGTCGTTCTCGATGGTGTGGATGTATTTACTCTTTGGAATTTATAACATCCAGTAAATTTCTATTGTTCTTCCATATCACTATTCTTTTCCCCTGATATCTTTGTCCATTATCTCTGCTTTGAACCTCCCTTTACTCTGTTCTCTTGCTTTGTGTGCTACATGGAGTGTAGCAACTCGAACTGCTGCATATTGGTGCGAAGTTCTACGTTGAAACCAGTCAGTCATTGACTGAACGATAGTAATTTATACACCAGCTGAAATCTCTATACTTTGAAATACCATGGTGACAGATATGCAGTCAATAGAAAACATGGAAGCGACATGGAGTTTACATGTGTAGTTTAATATTGCATGAAAACAAGACATTTCACAAACATTAAAACATGAAGACATAAACAAGCACAGAACTCGTTCCGCATGCACTAATTCTTTTTAAAAATCATGAATAAACCACAAATATAAGGCTGTTTTTGTTTCTATGCACTTTTCCCACTGCATTCGTGTCTTTATGAAGTAGAGCGATTCGAACTACCCCACTTGCATGCAAAGTTCTACGTTGAAAAGACGATGAAAAACGAAAAACTCTTAAAGTTCCTCTACGTAAAAGCAAATCTATTCATCCTGTCGCTTCTGTCCATGGTTATTACTGATTTTACAAAGAAATCATTATTTAGAAATGAGAGAGTTAGTCCTATAGGTAAATATGCAAAATCAATACTTCAAATTGAAGTATAGGCTGAAGATGTTGCCTAGTAAGGCAATGAAAGCTTCGTGAGAAAACCAGTCAGGTCAGAGGACACAACTACATCAAAATCATCCACCAGAGCTACAAATCTACAGTTAACTACAGTCAGTTTTAATAAGTATGTTAAATTAACGGAAGTTCAATTTTATTATTATTATTGTTTCCTT
The DNA here is from genome assembly GCA_944472155.2 of Trichobilharzia szidati. Classification (NCBI taxonomy): domain Eukaryota; kingdom Metazoa; phylum Platyhelminthes; class Trematoda; order Strigeidida; family Schistosomatidae; genus Trichobilharzia; species Trichobilharzia szidati. The sequence continues at coordinate 154,073,021 of OX235279.1, read as the reverse complement.
GGATTCCGAGTGGAACATCTCCACTTTATTCTTTTATCTGTGGTTCTCTCTAGCATTGCCCACAATCTCTGATCTCCTTCACATCATCCTCCGATGATTCACTCGTCTTTTCCCATTCAGGTTCCACTAGAAGGCCTGGCGCGTGATATCACCTGATGCTCTCAACGTGTGCCTAGTCCATCTCCATTGTCTTCCACAGATTTGTTGAGCAACAGGTTCTTGATCTGTTCGTTCTCAGAGTTCCTTGTTGCTAATTGTTTCTGGCCATTTGACCTTCAGTATGGAGTCAGAGAGGGGAGTTACTGGTAAAAGTCCCCAACCTGTTCCAGATGCTTTTACATGACGTGTCAAGTTTCTAACCTATATAGAAGCGAATTAACATTAGTCTTTAGAATCCGGACTTTGTTCTTTATGCTGAATTCAGGAGATTTCCAAACCGATTTCAGAGTGATGAAAATTTCCCAATGTAAACGCACTCCAACAACTGAGAAAGAAATGACTCAATAGTCACATAGCAGTTTTAGGGTCAGTGTCATATATATATATATATATATATTCGCCATCTGCGGAGTTCTTAAAGAGCCATTTGCTTTGCAGTTGATTTTGACGGCATGGCGCATACTGATAATCACAGCTTCACAATTAGACAAACAAAGTCAACAACAGCAAAATCATCCCATTAAAACAGTATCATTACTTATATTTAAAAATATACAATTTTTTATTGATTGTTGATTACTCTCTTTTATCTAAGTTGTGGCTAATGCATATTTCGTTTTGAAACAAAAACATAACAGAGATTAAAATCAGCAACTGAAAACATAATGTAGTGACGTCAAAAAAAATTATCGACATTATCTAGAAAGAAAGTAAACCTTTCAATGTTGAGGTGGAAAACAAAAACTCTTTAAACTAATACAGAATTGCATTTTACTGGTTCAATATCATCTGCATATATTCCATTTGAGTTCTGAATGGAATATAGGGTATTCAAGCTCGAGCTTTGAAGTCTTAGTAGCAGTGGCGTTTTTTAAACGGGGTGGGGCTGATAGACTCAAGCTTAACCTTCCCTCTTTTTTTTACCTTGATTCCTACTGGCCAAGCGAGGTTTACTGTCTCACTGACTGGTTTCAACATAGGACGTTGCATAGATGTGCAGCAGTTCGAGTCGCTACATTCCATGTGGCACACAAAACAAGACAGAAGAGAAAAAACAGATTCGAAAGAACTACAATAAGCAGGAATGCGGAGGAGAATGGATAAGTAAAACGGAGAAACAACAGGGTTTAGAGGGTATGGGAAATCACAAAGTGTGAGTGCATTTGTGCTATGAATGAGAACGATTTCAAACACCTCACTAATTGTCTCCAGTCATTGGTTCTGAAAGTCCCCATGACCCTAACCAGGCAGTTTACACCTCCCTATATGCCTCAAACTAATTATGAAAGACTTCATGCATGAGTGCTGTTTCCATGTGATAAATCCTAGTTCTTTTCCAACCTGATCCTATTTCAGCGTCTAACATTGCTCATCGATGAGGGTAGTGGGGTTCGGCATGCGTAGCATTTCTCTCAACCACCTAAATCACTGTAGCTTCAGAACCCCATGTATTGACTTACCCTCCTCAACCAACACTCTAACCACAGCCTCAAAATTACTCACCATATTGCCCCACTCAGCACGGAAGAGAGAGAGCGAACACCTATGGTGGAAGTCAACTAGCCTGTGCATTTCTTCACTTTCAATGGCCGTGTCTTACAGACATGAAGAAGGATGGAGAGAACTGTCGTGCAGTATACACGTCATTTGATCGATAGCCGGATATCACGTCTACGACAGAGTTCGTGTAAGTTGGTAAATACTATACGACCCTTTTGTACCTGTTCTGAGACTCTGTCAGAATTCAGTTTATTGAGGATGATGAAACTTTCCAAATAAGTGAAGTCATCAACACGCTTAGCGACCACTCCACCCCCTATATCTAAGCTAGCAGTCAGTCCTGTAGCATCACTTTACATGTGACATTCGAAGATTGCTGCTCAAGGTGTTCACAAGACTTTGAATTTTGTCAGCGTCTTCACCTAGGAGAGAGGACTATATCATATGCACATACTGAGTCAACGAGATTGCAAGTCTATCGCTGAATCACTGAAGTCAGTTAGGGTGAAGTTCATTAGTACATCTATGATAAAATTACACAAAAATTGGGACAATAGAGTGAAGTTTAAAAGTGAGTTGCCTGGGGGTCGAGCCCCATACCACGAGTGTGAGCGGCGAATATTCTACATATATATATATATATATATATATATATATATATATATGTCAGATCACTACTGAGTAATAGAAACAATAACATGAACTATAATTTCTTACAATGAATACATATGTACGCCTCACCCGTGATGGGTTATCTAAGGGAGAGGTCAGTATGCCATTTTATTATGCTACAGTATTATAATTATTATTATTCATAATATACAAGGTAGAAAAATACATACCTTGATAAAGTATGGATCCGCATCGATAGAATTAAGGAATAATTGAGCCGATGGTTGGCCATGAGAATTTAGCGAAACAACGAACAGGTCTAGAATGCTCTGTAAGGAGAGAAAAGAAATCGTTATAACAAAATATAGACGGGGAAAACGGACTGTCAAGTAAAATGGACTGCAATTCATAAGTAACAATTTACAAAAGCAATTGTGAAGCAACAATCATTAAAATCATCTCAAAACATTTGTCCTACAAGTAAAATCTTATTCGTGCTTTATCACGGTAACTATATATAAATATAGTATATCACAGAATAAGTTACAGAACCTTGAGGTATCGGCTAACAGTGACAACGCTGAAATACTTTCAAATCGATGGGGTCCGGAATTTAACTTTGCCGTACGATGTGAATATTCTAGGTTTATCTCCATTGCTTACTTTTAAGTACGTTTAAAACAACAACAGCAAGACGGTTTCTATATAAGTCTCTTAACACTGGAATTTCATACTGAAACACAGATGCTGTATCTCTAAAATCAATAGTAGTATTTGAATTGGTTTATCAAAAGTAGAGTTTACAGGACTTTTCCGAAAAAAGAAGCTTAGTTATTCGTATATGTTCTGGTGTGCCGAGTTTCTACATGAATTCGTGCTTCAGCAGTAGCGTTTGGGTTTTTAATGAGAAGACAAAACAATTTTTTTATTCTTTGTAAGCGGAAATTTAGACAGTATACTTGCCGACGTCAAAATAAAACTAAAGGATACATTTGAATAAGGCATTTAGGAGGCAAATGTCGTGAGATGATATCACATATTGTATTTTCTATACTATCGCTTTATAACTAGCACGGTTCACAATAATAAAATAAACAGCATGACAATTACTCAGTTAAATAAACAATAGTACATACTAATGACTAATCATATTTAAATAGGTGAAGTAATCAGACCATGGTAGGCGAAGGTTAAAGAATAGAAAACAAATAAAGAGCATAAATAATTAAACTGGAGGTCAAACATGTGCCGATGTTGTCTAATTTGTACACACACATTTGGGGAGATACATAAAATTAACTATCATGTAATTCTTGTAATATAACCTCAGAAATATTATTATGATGGCTATACATAGCTAAAAGTGATACACTGTTACACTATGTTTAGATATAATCTAGTATTGTGGTGGTGTGATACAGACAATGTCTGCCAAAGCAATATCATTCTCACATATTCCCACAGTTCAATACTGCATACAATATATCTGTTTGAACATTCGATTTGATGTTAGACAGAATACATTTCCCATGATTATATACTGCATTAGCAAGAGAATACTATATGTGTATTTGAACATTGTATTTCATATCGTTTAATGTAAACTAAAATCACACACTCGGTGATTGGTTAACGAATACAAACTGTGGATAAATAAACAGCGGTTTGATTAATGAAAAATATACCTTGGCTCCCGGTGTGTTGCATTCTGTTGTTACAGTATTATGAACGAGACTTATTCAGCAGTCAATCGTACAACTCTATGATGACTGATCGAAAATTAACAGAAGTAAACCATTAGTATGCACTTATGCGTACTGGTCTACGACGGACTCGAATACCACACATAAATGACGGAATGAGCTCGATATCGATGTCTTCACAGTGATCACATAAATAATTCTGTGGTTCTCAAGATGGTAAGCTTTACTAAAACACATATTAGATCGCAAACTTAAGATATATATTTTTTTTCGTATGCAAGAGATGTTACTAACAGATAAAAGGAGAAGTGTGTTTCTTTTACTGCCTTATTATCAACTATAAGATGGCTAGGAAAAACGTCTGTGGATACATTTCAAACCAACTTTTAAAAATGTGAAGGCAAAAGCTATCCGTACGGTTAGTGAAAACTTATTACCGGCTTAATTCAGTGGTGGAAAGAATACGTATTTTCTTAGTGAAAAAAATAACAACAGTTCTCGATTTTCTGTGAATACATAGAGACAATAATTTTGTGTTTTAGTAGTATTTTGGACAAGAGTGAAGATTAGATACGACAGACCTTGAACCGACCAATCACATCACTCGACGTTACAGACGAATGCTTTTGATAATCTTCGTTGTGAGTTTAGGTTAAGGTTAGGGTGAAACTTACAACGGTGATTATGGGCAGCATTCATCTGAAATACTGAACGATGTAACCATCATGATCAGGTGATAATCATCAGAAAGTCAATCATCCATCAGAATCAGTGGGTCCTGTAACTCGTACACAAATAGACTATCGATTATTTGCTATAGCCACTCCTATGGAAAACTGAGATCTCTTTGTGGCATACTGGGGATGCATTGTATATATATGTATATATGTATATATATATATATATATATATATATATATATATATATAGTGAGCATAATTTGATGTACTATAAATACCACTTTCTGCCAGCACAAGGGTACAAGGACACTTGACCGTGGTATCTATTCTTCACTGTTGCCATATTTTGAGCAAGATTGCTGTTTATCACTACATCACATCAATCGTTGGAATTCTGAATTCGGAATATTATCAAAGTTAACAAACATTTCGTTGTTTGTGGACAATTACTGCTAATTCATTCACCCGACAAGTTGGAAACTCGCCATGAGTATGAACATTCTTCAACGTTTTCTCGACAAAATCAAGCTTGATGGTAACAAATCAATAACTTAATAAAGAAAAAATATAAGATATAAATAATATGGACAACATCCTGAATGCATTGATGTATAACAGCGCTAACCAATAAAATTGGCAAATGAGGACATTCTTCCCTTGTTGCTTGTGACAAAAAAAATGTACAGTAAGTGCCGAATAATTTAAGTTTACTACAATGATCATCACGAAACAGAAGACGCTACACTTAAATCTTCATGAATTTTAACTGATAACACCAGGAATTAATCATCAAATCACTGATTCAATTCTTACATCATCAGCTTGATCAAAGAAGGCCAACTGGCGTATTCCTTTATTATCTGGTGGTAATTCAACACCGGATAGTAGAGTAAGTTGGAAAGTAAGAACTCCACGTGAGTTAAATCCTTGATTAATGAATATTGCTGGATAATTTCCTGTAGCTTGACCACTTTTTGTGTAGCTTGTAACTCCCATAGCAATATCAGGTTTACCATCCATGTTGACATCACCGACAGTCGGACCAACTAAAGAACTTGTAAGTAGAGCATTCGACTTTATTTGTGGAATTGATGTTAAAGACCATTTCAATTCACTGTCTTCCTTGGCATTTGAAGGTTGCCAGATTATGTCAATAGGGGACCACTAACATGTATGCATATGGAAAGGCAAAAAAGAACAACACTTCATAGGTTATTGAAGCGCATTTCAACAGTAACCTCAATACATAAAAATTAATACAACAGAGAGATGAAAATCAATAAATTTAAAGGCATTCTCCGTAACATATTACTACTAATATATTATAGAACTTATTTTTCTTATATAACTTGGAGAAAAGTGGCGTAATTTAAGTCTGAGTGACCGATTTGTTCAAGTTAATTTTGTATTACCTGCTGATTGATTATATTGGGCCGAAATGTTCATTATCTGTTAATTTCTCGGCTACTAGTATACGGATGCACTGATGATGCTATTTGGTGGACGATGACTAGCTATGAAATTCAGGATGTGAATTTCGTCCTAATTGGGACTCATCAGATGGATGTACTTGTAATCTACAGCGAGTGACAGTGGTCCCACTGAGACTCGAGCCCAAGGCCCACCGTTTCACACGACAAGGTGTTATCCGCTAAGTCAATTGGGTAACGACAGCCACCTCTTGTGCAATGAGTATCATCTATTTGTTCAAGTCAATCTCATTGATTGATTATATTGGACCGAAATGTACGGGCCTCTGTTGCTCTGTCTTCTCCACGGCTAGTCACACTAGTCAATAGCTTATCTTTGTCGTCATAAAATTATACTGCTACAAACAAAATTAACGGATGAAATAATAATAACAGTTTTCAAATAGCAACGCCACGATTCCTCAGAGAACCAGTAGGTTTTATTTTACAGAAATGAACATAGTTAAATTCCAGTAGAAGCGATAAATGCATTGTGTTTCCCTATTTCATCCCATATATACATACTCGTACACGGCTTATGAAAGCATTGCAGTTAAATATGCTATAAAGAAAAGCAGCATAAGACAACAGATGTTGTCGTTTTTTGGCGGAACCATAAATACGTGATAACAACTTGGGTTCAATCAAATTAGTGACTTTTGATATATATATATATATATATATAAACGAAATATATACCAATAAGAAGTAATATACACATTAAAATGTTAAACTAACTTTTTTATGTTTAAAGGAATACATATACATGTAACTAGAGTCCAAACATTTAGCATCTGTACACACAGGTAGCAGTAAATCAATTGATCCATCGTAGTCTGAAACGGATATACAGTAGAAAAGTACATGAGAAAGAGAAAGCTGTGAAGACAGAGTAATATATGCGATCAATTGGTTTGTGCAAATTCCATGGACTTCGATGTGAACTAGTAACACACTTAAAGCAATACTGGAAATCAGAGAGGATTGTCCCAATTTGAAACTCCTAGGTAGTCGGCATAAACAACCCTAAGCACGATTGGTCCCCGGATGGCAGCAGTGACAAATCAAAAATTTAAAAGTGTTTTGTGTGGGCAATTTCAATCAGATCCAGTTGGAAAGTGGTAATATTCTAAGTGAGGAACCTGAGAGAAATGACCTTAATTCTGTATAAATCTCTAAATGTACTATTCATAAGAATCCCAAACTAGAATGAGACAACTGTCGAACGCATAATTCTCTAGGCGATTTCAATCCACAAATGATGTATGCAAACTAAGCAATAAACATTAGTATAACCTATGAATGAGATTTTATCACAATGTCTGAGAAGGCTCTTCAAAAGGACTTTTAACACAGCTAAGTTATGCTGTTAATTCCTCACTAGTTAACCAATACTTAGTTCAAGAAATAAAGACAAACTGCCCTACTTCACCTTTTCCATTTCTATTTACCAGTTCAACTGCTTGTGCGGAGCTAACTACATTGGATATAGGATCTGGCAAGTTCATCATCGAATTTCTGAACACCTCTCATCTTGGCTTGGCAAAGGTTAGAATAAAGCTATATACACAGCTCAATACTAGCTCATCTCGTCGATATTGGACACCAAACAAAGCTTGAAAATTGTTTATAGTATTTCATCCAACCTCTCGCATGGTCTACGAGTACAACTTTTATATACAGCAGAGGCTGTCAGAATTCATCTGAACAAGCCGGATCTGTGTGTGTTCAAAAGAAATTTGTACAGCCTCCTTTTTTACCAGGGCCAACTACATAATATATATATATAAAGTTATTTAAAAACGATTTTTCCTTCTCCTTGTAATTATCTTTTGACCTTGTTATTTTATTGCTCACAAATCCAGCTAATTCTAATGACTTGTTTGTATCTTACGTAATCCCACTGAGTCATCTTATTCTTCTTAGTCATCACTGCTATTTTACAAATTTCTTGATTATGTAATAACTTGTAACTAACGCCTAGGAACTAATATAATAATAATGATAATAATAGTAATCATATATGTCCAAACCAAGTTCATGTTTAACAGTGAAAAAATTCGGACATTGGGTATGTGATATTCATTATAATAAAGGTTTTTTTGTATTTCCCAATGAATGGAAAATAAGACGATATTGCAGTAAAAACAATATCGTTTTGTTTTTTCATTCATTGGGGAATACAAAAAACCTTTATTATAATAATCACTTTATTCCAAACAATAATAATAGGATTTTCAGCGCTTTTATGCATACGCCAACAATTTAGCTCCTTTTGTAAATATGTATATACATAAAATTTAAAATAGTGGCAATAATTTAGACAAAGCAATAAGAAGACATAATCTGTCTGAATCGTGTAATGTATTTGCACAAGACATTTCGAACCATCTGATCACACACGGACTTGTCATTGGAATATATATAAAATTAGTTAAGAGGTAAGAAAATAAATTTAGGTCAAGTTAAAAGGACATAGTGAAGGTCAAAATAACAATGAAGATCACTTAACCAAATAACAGAGGTAATAGTAGTACATCTGCTATGGTATCAAAACAAAGTTTACCAAATAAGGTAGTTCGAGTGTTATGACGAATTGTAGCTTTGAACGCATAAAGGTGGTTTAAACTTTCTAATTGCTAGGGATTCCACAAACTTTAGAATACGCCCCAAACACATTTTACAGACAGGTTTAAAAGATATGTAATAATATTAATAATGAAACCACCGTAAATGCAATACTGATGGAAACATAATGAAGTATAAACAGATGGTACATTAGATAATACAAGTAATAATAATAATCTTTGCTTATTTTTTGCACTTCAGTTACTGATTTAAAAGTTTATCAGTTCTTTTCTGAAATTTGTTTTTTTTTTCAACAAAAAACCTGCGCTAAATATGGTATGGTAGAATTTTTATATTTATAACTTATCATGAATTCCGTAATTAATTAATTTTCACCCGTCCTTCAAAACTTAGATATCTTGTTACTAACAGAAGAATTAGTACGTCAATAGCCAGAGCCTATGCTGTAGCTAAGTTGGTTCCCGTCTTTCGGACAACATGTTCTTTTGTGCAGTCAAAAGTTGACAGATACCCTTCTCATGTTAACTCCAACTGTGTATACAAATTTACGTGTATCTGCGAGAGCAGTTACATTGGGAGAACAGAAAGAAGGGCCCACCTCCGATTTTCTGAACATGTGCTATTACCAGGCATCTCCTAGATCCGAGTCATGAGGTGGGAATCGTGAATTCCTTTAAAATTATCAATCGACAAAACAGCTCAATTCTCCCCAAGTTTACCGAAGCAATCTCTATCAAACCCTTGAAACCTGATTTAGGTGTTCAGAAAGAAGTAGTTATGAGTCTTTCCCTCCCCCCCCCCGGTAATTGGGTGTCTTCATTCTCTCTCCCTTTCATTTCATTACGTAATCTCTGGCTTTAACCTCAAACCCCTTTGATATAGTGTAATTCTGCTTGTCTCTTGTTTCTACGATTTGAATTGAACTCAGTACATTGTTACCCAATTTATTTGTTACTCATCATCTTACACACCTCTCATCTTTATTACGTAACTCCTTTACCGTTGTATGCATAAATTCATTCTGTTTAAACTTGAAGTCGCTGTGTAAAAACTATATAAGCCTTATGTTTTGAGCACTGTTCACTAAATTTGGAGCTTCCTGTCAACTGACATCATGTAAAATTTGCAAGTATGTTAAAACTTGTCTGTACATTAACTTAATAATAATTTAAGTAATTCTGTAAGCAGCTGTTGAGATGTCAGCGAAATAAATGATGGAACCATATTATTCTGCATAAACCACCGTTGTTCTTGCTTTATTCAAATAACATCTGTTAGTTAATGAATCGTTCTGATGACTTTTAACCCCTTAATTTCACCACCACCATCCCCAACCCCATCCTATAGCTAAAACTGATGGACTGAACTTGCCGCATGATTGGAACAATTTTGATGTGAAAAAAAAACAGCTAAGTATTAGTGTAGAGCCAATGATGAGGAACTAGCTGAAAAGGAATGCATATCTCTTCGCTCAATTTGTTGTTGTCTCTAAAATAAATTTGATCTACAAGCAACTTTATGATCTGTAATTATATTATATATATATATATAGTATTAAACTACAAAGTATGCTTTGACACTTCCGTTGTTTCACCGTCATTAGGAAAACTTACTGAAAACGGCATGCCTATTGCGCATCAATAACTAAAAAATAAACAACTAAAAAGCAGGAAACTCAGAAAATCCACAAACTAAGCTACACATATTTACAATCAAAGCGAATTTAGAATAGGTAAGTGTTGCAACAAAACACTCTCCTATCACTCAGCAGTCGATTACTCAATCAATTTAAACACCTGACTGTCAAGTGGGACTCTTTATGGTACCATAAGTACTTAAACAAAGATTGTGGCTCAAAGCTTAGTTAACAAACACGTATGGGATGTCTCATACATGCATATATATATATATATATATATATATATATATATATATATTATTGAAAACACGCAATCATACTTACCGAAGTCATTCAAAACAAACAGGCCTAAAACAGACCGTGGTGAGCTCAACAATTTAGGATCAAGTTCAATCAGTTCAGCATTAGACACATCAGGTAATGCACCGACAGATGACAGGCTTCGGATTATAACTTGTAGCTGTTGTGTATTTCCATCATCCACAAGAATAACAAAATCTAGAGAAAAATAAATTGAATCAAACCAAAAGATTTAAAATATCTCCATGCTCAACAACAAAGGTATATGAATATTTTGCATATTTAATATGAAGACCGTTTTGACAGGAACCAGCCAAATAAAATGACACATTATTCGGCTTAATTTATTCCTGCTTTGTTTAATTCCACTAAAGGGGAGAATTGAATGGATTTTCTCAAATATTTATTTACTCCAGGTTAACTGAAAACCACTTAGCCGGCATTGATATACGAATAGAACTTGTGCACTGTGGTAGAGTATAATACCATTATGGAGGAAATTTTATTTTGAAAAGGTCTCACAGTGTTCTACAGTGATATTTACTGATGACGTTTTGAGGACAGTTTACTACTACTCATAATCACATCAAGGTACTCAGACAACTTTCTAACTTCGTTTACATACATGAGTAACGAATTGATTTGACATATGAATCAATATTAAGTCCAATAGACATGCGTGAAGCAGAAAGGAAGATAAAGTACATTCGGAAATAATATTACTGTTGTCAATAAAATATAGTACGATGAGAAATAAGACGAGTGTTGTTAGTCTGTAAGATGGGTAATAAGATGTTTTGTCAGTAAAATAAAATAAATAACATGCTACAGTGTGGTAACGTGAAGTGAAATAAAACAAATTTTAACACTATTTATTATTTTTTGATTTTACTGGTAGTGGTATCTTCCATTTCTTTCGTATTTGTACTGAGTCATTCCTATTGTATGTGTTGGGTGTAGATTCTATGAACAAAGATTCAGTAATCTAACCACCCAATTACGTGGTTGTACGTTATTGCATGAAGTGCAATTGCTGAGTTTTTTTTCTAAATTACTTACCTTCCTGGGGTCAGTCATTCTGCATTTAGCTAAATTCTTATGTTCTAATAATTTGACTACCCCTGATCAACTAGTTTGGCCTAAATTTATTATGGTCGAAGGTAACACTGATATCATTCTAGAAAACAACAATTCAACATGTACAACAGACAGATAAACGAACAGTGAAAATTTAAAAAAAAGACAGAAAAATATTGAAACATGTAAAAGTAGGAAAGGATGAATAAAAGTTAAAAAGCCAATAAAAAAAATCAGCAGATAACAGAAAAGGTTATTACTTTTAAACTTGTACATCTTCAATGACTAGTCGGTTGTCCCATAACCAAAACGGCTCCACATACATACAGACAGTGAATTTATGAACTGATGTCACGTCTTGGTTTGTTCGACCTTAGCGATTCGGATAAAACTCTATAATGCAGGAAGCGTTAAACATCTCCTACTAACCACAGACTCACAAAGCTATCCACTAACAACACCAGAACAGAAATCGACACTTTGGTATACAACCTCGTAACAGAATAATCTTATATGATTTAACACAGTATTATTTATTTGCTGATGATAACGTTCCGAGTACAATTTATTGCTATTAATCATACCGAAGTGCTCACATACATACCCTTCAATTTTAAAATGGCAATAACATTTTTCTAATCTCCGCTATTGGTGTTGCATCATTCCTGATATGCGCTGGTGGCATAGGGGTAGAACACAGGCCAGTCACTCAAATGGTCCGGGGTTCGATCGCCAGTCGACGCATACCTTTGCCTCGCTAAGCCGGTAATAAGCCTTGTAAAGAGGGAAGGTTGGGTGTGAGGCTAGTAACTCCATACCGTAGAAATAAAACCACTGCTACTGAAGCTCCAAAGCTCTAGCTTGAAGCCCTATGTTCCAGTGGGAACGCGAAGGAATAGAAAAATTATATCGGCTAGCTTATGTTCTCATTATTTTTGTACCGAATGGAAAAAAAATAACACCCAAGATGTGAAGTGAAATTTATTGTACAATTGTCAATTTCACACCACCGGCATCTGTCGTCAAAGGCGAACTTTACCATGAATAACTATTAGTCTGAAAGATCGCATTATAACTGAAGGCTCATGTATCAGAGATAATAAAATTCGGTTTTCACATTGATATACCGAGGACATCTTCCCTATACAGCCCATCTTAACAACAGTGATATTGAATTTTATTTTTTTTTAAACAACTTGAAAATGTACAACAATACACACACGCCCAAAATCTTGTAAACACATATTACTCAAGTTAAACACCTACACTACGCTTCACAATCAGAAAATTTGGCCAAACATACTAATGTAGATTATATGCGGGCTTCTAGTAGGTAGTAACTATCTAGCTATGCAGTTGGTCAGACAAGTTTATCAATGTTAATCATTTCTAACTGTGTCACCCAACTGGGATAACTATAATTTTAGAAGTAGGTATAGAAATCCACACATGCAAACATTTTTTTCTCTTCTGAAACTAACCATTGAGAAAACCAATACGTGAGAATTCATTCATTGACTCAAGATGAAAATTTTCAAGTACACAAAATTATATGACAATGTGATTCAACTACCACCTACCAGGGATATCATCTCCGTTAACATCCCCAAAGGCTGAATAACCAAGTCGTGACCATGATGGACCAGCGTATGGGGCAGACAGTTTCTTCAATTCACCCCTATGAAGAAATATTCTTTTGTTTTATAAACTGAGTAAGTATATTACAAGAAATGTTAAAACTGAATTAGCTAATCAAATTATTACTTATTATTATATTTATTAAAAGTTCATCAATTAACAAATAGGCAAAAGTATGCTATGAAAATTTCTTATTTGTTTGCCAGCTATAGACTTTTTTCTAGCTACAAACTAACAAATTAATTAAAATGAAAAACATAAAATCTAGTAGGCGAAAAAGCTGTCTTTGATCATAGGTCTCTGCCTTCTATCTCCCGTATTGAGTGGTATGATAGGTTAGGGAGAAATATTGAGATGAGGATTCAGTCGAGTGATAGGTAAACAGGGAAAGTCATTCGATTAGATTGTGAAGCCACATCGATTGAGATGGTTAGGACATGTGTTACGCATTCATTTTTAGCCATCAATTGCCTTCGTTGACGGGGAATGTTAGCTGGCATTAGATCAAGGAAAATAACCAGTAGTGGTCAGACCAAAACACGGCCTCGTCAGTCAGTCAAATTCATAAAAGTTAGTTTAAGCCAGCCAGCCAACCAGCCACGTAAGGACGTGTACATTTCTTGGCTGGTTGGGGTCCTCAGGATGCTGAGAAGCAATGATGGCTGGAGACAGTTGATGATATGGCTAAAAAATCTTTCTCAATGCGTAGTGCAGATGCATTCACTCCTTATGACTTATAATATCCAATAAAACTACTGTCCTTCCATATTACTATTCTTTTTGCCTCATGCTTCCGTTTACCATCTCTCCTTTGAATCTCTACTCTCTTCTCTTACTTTGTGTGCTACATGGAGGAAGTGTGGCAACTCGAACTGCTGCACATCTGTGCAAAGTGCTATGTTGGAACCAGTCAGTTCGATGTCGTTCGTGGTTATTCTTATTTAGTTTAATGAGAATTATTGTTATCAATGGCTTCTAATCATTAATATGAGTGTTTGGGGGCTCTGCAATTAAAAGCTAACAGTACCCTCTTTATACAGAAGTACCAATATTTAAGTTTATACTATACCATTGTGATAGTGTGGTGCTGATTAATCATTTGACATTCAATCTTTGGAATGAGCAATCAAATCTACCTCGACATACTTTAGAATGGGTAAACAGCTAGTATCTTAGGCCTGTATATGTTAAATGTTTGACCCACTGCCGGGTACATAAAATACTGCAATGTGTAAAATAGTGACACTATTATCATACACCATATTATGAGTTTTTTATATGGCGCTATTTCTGCATTGGATAAGTACAAAGCTGTTGTAGTAATATAATCGGTAAATAGGATTAAAGTATTAGCCTAACTTGAATTTAGGAAATGAAATGCCTATACTAACTGTCGGGGATTTCATTGATTGATGCCATTTTTTCACCTGACCACCACTAGCTCTTTTCGGACCTAATCCATCCTATGCCAGTTAACATTAACCGTCGACGTAGGCGTTGGATGGCTAGGAATGTGTGCGTAACACATGTCCTAACCATCTCAATCGATGACTTTCCCTTCTTACTTAACACTCGACGCCTAATCTCAACATTACTCACCCTATTATGCCATGTAACACGGGAGATAGAACGCAGATACCTATGATTACAGACAGCTAGCCTTTTCATATCTTCCACTCTCAATCGCCATGTTTCGCAACCAGCCATATAGGAGGACGGAGTGGACTGCTAGGAAGTACACGCGCCATTTGGTCGACAGTCAGCCGGATATCATGTCTTCACCAGAGATGGTAAACTGGCGTTTACGAAACCAGCCTTCTCTATTCCTGCCGAGATTTCGTCAGCGTCCAGCCTGTTGGTGTTAGCTGATGTCTCTCCACAAATAAGTAAAGTGGTCAAAACACTCCACTGCCTCACACCTGTCTATCTTCAAGCTTGGTGTCAATGTAGTCCAGTCCAGCAGCAAGATCTTACATTTGACGGGAGCCAATCACATGCCAAACATTCGAAGATCGCTAATCAAGGTGTTTACAAGACTCTGCATTTTGTCAGCGTCTTTACCTAAGAGAGAGGACTATATCATCTGCATATTCTGAGTCAACGAGATTATACTCTGGTAACAAGTCGATCCCTGAGTCGCTGAAGTCAGTCAGAGTTAAGTCGATTAGTAAATCTATGATGAAATTAAACAGAAATGGCGACATCAAAACACAAGGACATACCCGCCAAAATAAACCACTCTTTCGCCTTTTGGTGTTTCACCATATAAATCTGCGATCATATCCGAGTTTACATCACATACCAATGGTTGAGAGGCAAAAGTGTCCACGAGTTGAGGTGAACCTATATAAACAAATATTACATATCAGATATAATTCATCACTGATTCTAAAAAAATATGAAAATAATCTCAAAAATCTTAGTTAATATTAAACTTCGGAAATGGGGAATGTAATTTATTCACTTAGGGATTCAACTTCCTGGTAGTGAAAAGTAAATTCACACTCCACCTTACGCATTTTGACTAGAGAGGTCAGTAAAAAAAAACAGGCCTTTGTAAGGTATTTTATTATTAATTCAAATATCATTTTTCCTGTTGATTGACTGAACCGAAATGTTCGGCTTCTGTTGACATGTTGGCTCCTTGTAAGGATGCTTCGACGATGTCTGACGATTAACTTGTTCTGTATGTTTGTTAAAAGCTTTGCAGAGTGAAAATACTGAACTGAAGTACAGATGAATACGGATTACAAATTTATTAAAAATATCAGCAAAAAGTTCAACAGTCATGAGTAAATATAGATGATCGGCAGATTGAGTACATTCAGAAATGTTAACATTTTGTATCGCCTCAGCTATGCCAAGATGTCTTGACCTCATTCGCATAGAGAGATTGGATCAGATCTTGTATAAGACTGAAGGATATTTCAAAAGAAGTAGAGTGAAGAAAAAATTTCCATTTCGACAAAGTCATTAGATAGGCTGTACATTCGTAAATATCTGTATTTCTTCACATTCAGATAAAGACTACCTGAGGTTTAGTGGGTTCATTCGACGAAGCACACGTCACGTTGTTGAGGATATCTTTGTGCGGGTTAGCGTCTGTGAAGAGTTTCCAGTTTCCATTGATTTCACTGAGATCCTATACCTCGACCTACGATGAGTTTTCCTATTGTGTTGTCTGCTCACAGTTTGGCTTGCACTTACATTAACCACTAAAACTTTTATATCACAATCTCACTGGGGCGTCTTGTACATTACTGCTTACAGTTGTCTGCATAAATCCTTATTCATCACCGGATCTGCGTTGTTTGTACATACGTTATGTAATAGTAACTTCCCTACCTTTTCGGTTGAATCTTTTTGTCATAATCCTGGCGGAGAATGGTTTCCTATTATACAACGGTGCCTCGAATGATGTCGGTGACATACTGACAGTTACAGCATCAGATTGCTTAGGGTTACCGTCCGGGTGACCGGAGTAGATTATTGACTCGCCAGTTAATAAACTGGAGAGTCCTCTTCCATCCCATATGCTCCCATAAATTCGTAATACTTTTATACCATATATTGGCATTTCTTTTACAATCTAAATAGCCTTTCAAGCCAACCTAAAAAATGGTGCTTTTGCTTTCACTCAAAATAGACACATGCCCTAACTGGCTACCCGAACTCTTGCACCCAATGACGTCATCCTTCCTTGAATTGAGGAATCTTTCCTATTCTAGCAGAAAATAAGCTTATTCCTCCTGTGCTCTGAAGTTTCATGGCAATGGAGTGAGATTGTTTGTCTCATGCCCAGCTTTCCCTTATTTCCAGGCTGGATAGCAGACCAAGCAATTTACTACTATTAGTATTTTCTCATTAATTATCAACGGGAGTTTAAATAGTAATTATCAACTTTCGATTCCCCATATTTGTTGTTTATGACATGCAAAAAGTGCACTGAATACTGGTAACTTTCAAAACTTTGTTTAAGAACTGCCGTTTAGTAATATACAATATTAGCCAATCTAAACTCATCTACAAAATTCGAAAGTATATCTGTGGCTCAATGAAATATAATACACACAGAATCACGGATTTAAAACCACAAAATCTATTTTTAAAAGCTCTGTAAAGCAATAAAATTGCTTAAAATGGACATTTTTAGTGGCAACTGACAACAGGAATAAAATTAATTCATAATGCTCTTAATAAGTTATTAACTTACCGAATTTCCCACGATTTTCACCTTTTAAACCATAAGCAATATAAGTATCGAAAGGGCCAGTGACAGAATCAGAAGTAATCAATAACAGATCAACTCGAGAATCTCCGTCAAAATCAGCAGTGGCGACACTTCGAATAGTCTTCGGTAAGACGTTACCCATTATTTCAACAGGTGGAGCAAAATTAATACTATTTTGTGTTGTTGAAGCAAATTGAAAGCCTTTAGCGCTTGGTTGGATAACAGCGAATAACTTTGTACCATCATTATTGGCAAATATAATATCCATTCGACGATCAGCATTCAAGTCTGTAAATGCAGCTAGTTGGAAGTCAGGCCATGCATTTATCTGCTGGAATGAACCTACTGGATTATTCGTTATAGCAATATTCTTATCAGCATTCACCAAACTGAACAACAGTAATACACAGAGGCCGTTGAAAAACAGTTGAGGAGTACGACTAAATCTCGTCGTCATATAAGGCAAGATACGTTGTTTCATGCTCAAAATTTTAATGAATCTAAAATAAAATTAATAAAGGTATGCTGAATCGATGTATGAGGTAATAACATTCAAATTTATTTACCAATCCAATCATACGAAAAATGCATTGAAAAGCCAAAGCATTTCAGTTGTTGAGTGAGCTCCCCTAACTATACTCACGGGTATAAACGTTTCACTTGAAAAATACAGTTAATCTTTGCTACTCTCATTCGCCTGAGGCATCGAGACGCTCAAATACAGTCACCTTAGCAGGTGATTTTAATGCTCCAATAGAGATGAGCCAGTCTAAAAATTACATTAGGGGGGTGTCTATGTAGTCTTATGCCGATGAACCAACAACAGTAACCAACTTTAATAATTCTGTTCAGGTAATTATCTGTTACTGTTCAGCATTAATTTCAAACATACTGCCTCACTTGATGACAGCAGACATCAAGCCAACGATGGATACAAATAGATCATTTAGCTATATATTATCGAAGGAGAAGGTCTATAAGAAGATCGCCGTTACTTTTGAAACAGCTGCATGGAATCCGATTATGGACTAGTCCATGCACGTGTATGCTTACAAATGGATGGACGTCAAAAACAAAGTGCTGAGAATCTCTTATGTGTCTGTCTACTCAATAAGAACATGAAGTTTCTATTTAAGACAGAGATAAGTAAACCATATCTGAGTATGACGTTAATGCTTATCCCTAGGTAGCCTGATATCATACCAATCCTCTGTACAACCTTCGAAGATGACTAAGTCAGTGAACAAGATTTTCTTCGTCGAATTGTCCTTTACTCTCTGTACAAACATTGGTAAAGACTGGTGATAAATTGCAATCTTATCTTTATGATATTCTTAACATCCTACCTGTTTCAAACTGAGTTGTTTGTAAGAGAATATGATGAAGAGATTTTTACTTACTTCATTTTAGTCAAATAAATCTCATGAGGGCTTGTTTTCCGACTGAAGACTCTAGTCAAAGTAGGTGAGGTAGAGTGAGAATTCACTTTTCCCTACTGGGATGCCTAACCCAGCAAATTACATTCCCCGCTTTAAGCGTTTAATATTTACTAAATACTTATGATAATTTTCTTATTGCTTTCATCAGCTGCGAAAGGCAGTTCAATTAGGGTAGACTGCAGCCATCCCTTAATTTTATGTAGAAATCGGGTTCTACAGCTGTAGCTGAGGTCGCTAACCTGTGTAATCTAAATCAAAGTAATGCAGTGGGGCTTAAAGACATGACTCTAGAGGTTTTTGAGGGTTATCATGCATTATTAAAGTTTGCTGTGGGATTCCGAAATTGTTCCAACAGACTCGTAAGAATAGTAGAAAACGAATCTCCCGGTGATATTCACGCGAAAATAGGTTTGATTAACATAGTATTTGAGATTGTAAGTTCCACAGTTCTGGGAGGACTAAGTGGGGCTCGATAAAAAGACCAGATGAAAGCAGACTGGATGGCGTATGTTCGGCTTGCAGTTTGTCCCTGTCAAGAGTAAAGTAGTGCTGCAGGACTGGTCTACATAGACTCCAAATTTACGGGCAAAGGGTGAAACGGTTGAATATAAGAATCACTTTCATTATTTGGAATGTTGTATTAGGTAGGATGAGCTGATTGCTGATGGAACTCCTGCATGGATACAAAAGGCGCTTGTGTCACTGGCTAACTTGCGCCATTTTTGACGCAGGCGTGATATCAGGCTACCAGACAACAAAGATATATACTAAGCGGCACCACCTTCATTCTACTTTATGGCTGTAGGACGTGGCCATTGAGAGAAGATATGAAAGGGCAAAACACCGTTGACTATAGGCTTCTGTGTTCAGTCGCTCATGTTAGATGGTATAATCTAGTCCCTAATAATGAGTAGGGAAATTCAATCGATGAAGTTGTGAAGCAGCACCCATTGGGATGGCTAAGGCACATGTTAGGAGATGCAAACCACGCCCTTCTTCTTCAAGTGATGTTAGATGAAACAGGTATAGGTTGGATGGGACTTTGGGGTGTTCGAAGCAAAACATGACACCAATCGACTGCGCGTTTTAGTCATGTACGGAAGAGTAGATAGTCTGGCTGGGATCATCTGGATGCTAAACGTCAACGGTTGTAGACAGATGATAACATGTCTCAAAATCAGTGTGTGTGTGAAGGGAAATACCATCTCATTTGTCCGACATACCAGTGCACTATATAATGGTAAATACCTCTTAACTAACTGTATAACGACACTTATCAGTACAGTCACCCTTTCCGGGAAAGATATCATGAGAAAAAACTTAGTAATACAATATTCAGATTAAAAAATGACAGAGAGACAAATATATCATAAGTCAATCATTCACTGTGATATCATACAGACGTAAATCAAAACACAAGTTGCTTTCAGAACAACTTAATTCCATTTTATAAAATTACTTTATTTGTTAAGATCAATTATCACAAAATCTTATTATATTATTGAAAAAAAACGAGATCTATATTAGTATATTATTATAACTCCAGATAAGATAGAAGAAGAAGAAGACGAAGCTATCATATACACAACACTGCAAATATACAAAATAGCACCGATGAGAATATCTTACTAGATACCATTAAAAGATGACT
The DNA here is from genome assembly GCA_944472155.2 of Trichobilharzia szidati. Taxonomy (NCBI): domain Eukaryota; kingdom Metazoa; phylum Platyhelminthes; class Trematoda; order Strigeidida; family Schistosomatidae; genus Trichobilharzia; species Trichobilharzia szidati. The sequence continues at coordinate 154,052,334 of OX235279.1, read as the reverse complement.
CTTTTTGAAAAAAAAAGACAAACCATCTAAAACAATTCACAGCAGGACGGACATAGCAATTTGAAAGGGATGACAATATCACAATCAGCATTACTATTGCAGTTTATCAAATAACAGCACTCTTATTCTTTTAAAGTTCTCGATAATACATAACTGATAACAATCACAAGGAAACTGACAGAAAATACAGTTCTCCGATGTTCCATTAATCCACACAGCACTAGTTCAGTTGTCGACTTTTTCGAAATTTGACGAATAGGAGTAGGTAGTTTATTTAAAGTTTTTTGTTCACGATACTTAATAATTCGTTTGTTACCCCGTTCATTCAACTCAGCTGGACCCAGATCAATGTAAATCTTCAAAGCTTCATGAATAAGATCTTCTACTGGATGGATTTTAGGCAGGCGTGCAAGTGTCTGGTAGAGTAGAGCGAAATCTAATGGAGTCGCTTCAACTTCTTTAGCACTAATGGCAATTATCTAAAAGTTAAGTATAATACAAAAACTGTGGAAGAAATTATTATAAGTAGAAGAAAGAGGATATCTCGAAAAGAAATTAAGTCAACAACACTGGACTAACAAAAAATCCATCGATACACACTGCCTCATCTGAACAAGTAATAAAAAAATTAAGTGAATATGTAAAACGATACTGTTAGTGGAACTGTATGAGTAGTAGTTACTATTTTTTTTCTAGCTATACAGGAGTCTACCATACACTAATACGGAACATACAACAAATTACATTTCATGGGTCAACTGAACTTAAACTTTAAAAAAAACCAATTCAATTGTACACAATCAATCAGTGAGGAATACAGTCAGTTTGAATTTCCACTAATTTATTATCTTCCCTTTAAAAATCATATTTAAACATTTTTTTCAACAAAAGATAATGTGATAAAAAAAAATCACCTAAGATAATGCTCCTTTATACATCTAAAACTTTAACGTTCGTATTCCAGAAAGTAAATTTCTCATCCACTTTCATACACAGCTCCACATGCACTTTGAAGAAGAAAATTTAATATAGTATCATAATGCCACGCGAGTGCGGAATATCTCAATCATAAGACTTACAGATGGTGATTAATTCACCACAAATACAAATCCATCCATACTATAAACACGTATTGAAGTTGTCGAAAGGAACTGGGCCGCTGTTGTATAGCAACACAATAGACGTTCAGTGAACAAATGGATATTTCATTAGAATATAGAGATTGGAGAGATTTCGAGACATTCGAAATTTGGTCAGCCACAAACACCAGGTGGCCCAAGGTTTCTAGGACAACCAACCATTTTATTTTTTTATTTGTTGAGCTGAATACCTGAACACATATAAGATGTTGCATGGAACGCCTAAAAGGCTCTACGTCTAATATTCATCTTCACCTGACAACCCTATTTCAAATGAATACTTCAACCCAGGATTTCAAGAAATTTATCGATTGATTTGATTTCTGTGTGGTTGACATAAAAAAGACTTTTCCTTTATATATTGACGATTACAATAATTAGTGCATTGTAACAGTAATACTTCGAGCGTCGGTGGTGTACCGGTAGAATGCTCGCCGAAGTTCGATCCCCGGCCGACGCCCTCCTTTACCTGGCTAAGCCAGTAACAGACCGGTAAAGAGGGAAGGTTGGGCATGAGGCTTGCAACCTCATCGTGTAAAAATAAACACCACTGCTACCTAAACTTTAAAGCTATAGCCTGAATCCTTATTTTCCACTGGGAACGTAAACGAATAAAAAGAACAGTAATACTTCAGCTAAATTCTGAGTCAGCTTAACTAGTAATCATAAATGCCTTTAGTACTGGTTCATTAACATCTACTGTCCATCTTCGTTTCATGTTAATTTTAAATACCAGGAATTAAAACAGCTGGAAAGTTTCAATCAGTACCTTATTTACAGATAAAAAGCAACTACAGACTATATATATAAACTCCAACTTACAGCGACGGAAACGTAAACCAACATGATAGGGTCTGTAGCCAGAAACAAATCAAACAAACGTCTAACGTCATCCATATTTGGTAAGACATGTGCAAACCAGGTGATGATCCAGGCAATGGCGAAATCTGGTCCCAATTCAACAGATTCAATACTTTTTAATATGGGAGTTGATACACATTCTAACAAGGCGAAAATCAATTGCATATACTCCAGGGTAACGTCCATAGTTTTCTGCATAAATAAACTATATAAAAGGATATTTAAAAAATATTTCGAATGAACGAAAAGCGACTGAATTTACTTAGGCTACAACTTAAAAAATTACACAGACAGACACTTGAAGACATTTTTAAAGACTGTAGAAATATTTTTAAGATATAGCCGAAATAAACCTTAATATGAAAGCTGTCATACACTCTAATATCACTAATAGAAATTAGCATAGTACTAACAAGATAAATACCCTGGTTACCATTCTTCTGTAATCGCACTAATTCTACAGATGGAACTTTTCATTTTGTCTTAATGGGTAGAAATAAGGTTAGTGTGTGAAGTCAAACTAGTAAACGTGAGAAAGACACATTTTCAAAATTGCACTAATCATCTCACCTACAGTAGATACTTGTTGGGTTGAACAGTTTGGTGAATTTAATTTAGCTCAATTTCCCTAATTGCCCATCTGGTGTACTTGCTTGTCAATCTCATTCACAGCCAAATGTTACTATAAATCCTGATAAACACGCTCAAATACTTAAATGAACGGTTTGTGTAAGGCCTAATAAACTTCATGATGGGAGTTTAAGTGGTTCACAGTTTTATATAACTGTACGAATTTTCCATTTATGGTAGTAACAAACACTTTACAAAAGGTAAGAGTTTGGCAGAAAAGTAACACTAACGTACACCATGGAAAATATACACAATGGGTTCAAAATGTATTTCATTGGCTTAGATGTATAGGTGCAAGTCCCATTCCACCTACTCAAATTTGGTCGACTTAGACGGGTAGCTCATAGACTCTCCTAAATAACTGAGTTATAACTAACGAGATTTAAAGAAGTATGAAAATTCACTGTGACCATAACAACATAATAGATTTCAAACTCCATACACTGGGGTTTAGACATTTCACAAATTATAGCTAAAGAAGTTTACACTTTGACAAGCACTGGTGACAAACAACCAATCATATGATTGTGGTTTGAGTCTAGTTGATCGGACCATCTTATCGTTTTGGTGGTAAGGTCTGCCCTTTTGCTTTATCTTCTACACATGCCCATAAATAAGGTGCTGTATAAGTTGCAGTTTTTGAGGCACAAAACAAAACCCATCTTATCTTGCTATTATGCTTAACCTATGGTTCAGGCAATAGCAATTGCATACGAACAGCAAATCCAGTCTCTTAAAATATTCTCAGAAGTCTAAATTAAGAGAAGACAAAACAGCAGAAATGTGGAAAAATTCTTCGGTTAGTAATATAAAATCTTATGGTGAAAAAAGTGGGAATATATTTCTTAAATGAGCAAGCTTCCTTACAATTAAAGATGATACAGAAAAAGCTAATCCTATCGGGATTGCTAGTGTTATTATCATCCTCTGGCAGTTTGGTATCTTATTTTACGATGAGGTTTTAATATCAACCTTTTTATCACTTGAATTCTCTTCTCTAATATTATCATATGCAACAAAGCAACTACTACAAATTAAATTTGATATAAACAATAAAAACAGAGCAAAAATCAATGAATACATGCATAAGAAAATCTGTCTGCCTACACGATCAATCTCTTTTTAAAAAAAATATATTCACCTGAAATGAGTCGGGACAAGTTTATTAAGCAGTATGCGAGATTCTTTTTCACCGAGAACAGAAAAAAATATGTAACATATATCATGGAAGCCCTTTGAAATAAATTTAAAGTGAGAAAAATGATAAGCAACTGCAAACAATTTAAGTTAACAAGAACATATAAAAATCCAATGAGTATATTTAACAATCATGTACAAATGCATGCACCAGTGTACCACACTTACTGTTCGAAGTTCAGTGACTCTGTGGGAATGTTAATTTCATTTCCAACATTAAACTTGTTCTATGAAATTAGACTGTACAGCAGAATATGCTAGAAATTCAAAGTCTCCCTCAGTTACGACTTTAAACATGAAAATATTCGGAATACGAACAACCCACCTATTCAAGCAACCTCGCCTAAAATCTTTAAAGAACACTAGTCACAAGGAAAATAAACTAAAAACATGCTTAATTGGGTGAACTACATTTGGTCACTACTTTTCGGCAGAAACAAAAGTGGTCGACCTGTGGTAGTGATCGTTAAATATGTAACGGAACCCTAAGGCCTGAATCCACACTGGGGGAATCCACATAAAGCTGGTCTTGATCCTGCTATACACACCTCCATAGAAAAACTGGAAATCAATCACGTGATAGATAACCTTAAAGTTGAATTTCTCAGTCAACGAAATAAAATTCATCGGCACATTCTAAAAGTATTATGAATGGAAAATTAGTTCAATTCTTAATAAGTCAAATCAGATTCAGGTGCCGGTCATTATGCATTTTACGGTCATTTATAAATGGCCACACACGATACATAGAAAAATAAACCTGGCTAATGAATCACACAATAACTTTGCAGAGACTTGCAACAGCTCAAGTTGCCACACTTCGAAAAAGCACACAAAAGAAAACAGAAATGTAATTATACTACAACCAAAATCGGTATGTAGAAGGATAATTCAATAAAACAAAGTGATGACTTTTGGGGGTCAATAGCTTGTATCCTAGTGAACGGCAACCCCCAATGATTAAAGTGTTTGAGGAACCTCAGTCGAGAAGCCCTTATCTACGCATGAGCCTCGGACCAACATCAAGTGGACCGGTACTATGCGTCAATGGGACCACCTTCAACTCTTTTAAAACAAACATATTTCAGCTAACATCTGTTGCTGAGAAACCTAGTAGCTCAACAAGTATAACAGATGATCTAGTCAATAAAGATGTTAACTAACAACCAATCATGACGTTCGTTGTGAGGAGATACAACTATATCATTCACGGAGAACAAATAAACAAATTCATGTTATATTAAAGCTTATGCTGAAGATGTCTCGAAGGACAATGAAAGCTCCTCAATTAAATTAACCAGCTCAGAGAATACCACCAAATCAAAATCATCCATCTAAGCTACAAATCTTCTCTGTTATTTCAAAATGATCCAATCACCACGATCAGTGAAGACTTACCTTCCCGACACGCTAATCTACATTGAATCTGAACATTACTAAATATTTTGTCCCACCTAACGCCAGCTATCGAGTATAGACACCGATCATCACAGACATGTACCTCTTACATTTCATTACAGCAGCGTACCACAGTCCAAAAGCACAACTTAGCGAACACCTGAGTAATAAAAAATATCCTTTAATGGGTAGCCTTTTGTCTTTGGTTTGTGCCAAACAGTGCCTCTATATTCATACGACGATCAGTTTGTTAGGGGTGATTCAAATCACCGAAATGAGTGAATTAGTATTTCGTTTCCGTGCTTTACTTTTTCTCTACATGACTACGAACCGTAAGATCTTAGATACAATATTAAATATACTAAATGTCTTGTGGTTGTAAACTAAAACGACGAATGATGCATACCTGTTTATTACAACTATCTTGGTTTTCCATAAATTTATTACTCTTATAAGATAACAGGATAACGGTTTGCACTTTTAAGCACTTGACAAAGAACAACACTTATTTTGTGAGGATTGGCTATATTACCTAGTTCGTATTGTAAGGTGAGGCAGAGTTGCAACCTATAACCTAAATTAATGAGCCATGGTTCCATACATAGCCAACATGTTTCTTAAACGCTTCAGAAGTCAAAGTCATACCCTGACTTTTACCTCGTTTTAGATTGGAGACAACATTTTCAACAAAGACTAAAGTTGAGGCAAAAAATGATCACCTTCCAACTATCCCAAAGTTAGATGACAGCTAACTCTGACACAAATAGAGCTCGGATAAGCTGCTCTCAGAATTACTCCACTCGACATTCCAGTAATCTCCATCTATTATAGTAGTACAACTCTTCTCGCAGATCATCCCAGTTGTTATGCATATACTAAGGTTCATTTTCTAAGTAAATCTAAGTAGCTGATGGTTATTACCTTGTACTGACGCCTTTTTCAAATTTTTCGCTTCCCTAATCCACCGCTTTCTGAGCTCGCCAAAAAGCGTTCAGTCAGCTTATGTCTAAAGTAACTGATCAACTCGAGTGATACTACTTATTAATCTATGATTATAAGGTTAAAAGATGTCTGTTGCTCCTACTAAAGACTAAATATGGTATCAATCTACTTCATGGTAATTGTCACCGTCATACATATACACGTCCAGGCGGTCCCTCTCCGAATACGATCACGACGTTTCCACCTAGAAGCTGGACGCTGATTAAGTGTCTTTTTGGTTTGTATGTCTATTGTTGCGGCCTGTGAGCTCAAAAATGCCTTTTATGTTGAAAGTAACTGTTAGTTGTGAACAAGCAACTACTTGAATACAATTGTGCGTTAGCCAGCAGTATAAACCCTCAAATGAATCAGCTCTTTTCTATGACATTAAAACCATCTCTTGATAGGGCTAATTGTTAATTTTTTTCTGACTTCTGGGCAGAAAGCAAACAACGAGAGTAATCACAGTACCCTCTCAGAGGAAAGCTGTCTCGATTTGGGTCCTAAAAGACACCATCATAGATTCGATGCTATTCTTACCATAAATTAAACTTACATAAAATCTTAAACTCACCTTCAATTATATTTGCTGATCCCAAGATTCTATAGACAATATATCATTATTAAAACGCAATTACCGACTAACTAATCATACACGTTACCCCCAACAAAGTTAGATAAGTTAACCGAATAATATAACCACTGGTGTTCAGGTATTAAATCCAGAAAAAGTATAGTAATGCATCTAGGTTCGACATCTCACTCGCAGCACTACATTGGAAGAATACAACTGCCTAGTTACGGCCAAAACACCACTGAATCATGCGAGAGGTGAAGCAGCTCTCGGACTTGAGTGCGTCCCTAAGCACACCCTCCATGCATCCTACTAAACTTATGTTTTCATAGGGTATACAGGTGCCAAATCCATGCCTCAAGGTGGCACTAGGCTAGTTACAAGTATCTCGCACCTTTCTTATAAGGGGATGGAAACTCACCCCTTTTCATCATACTGTAGGAGGAGGGAAGACCTCTATTTCAGTTTTTTGGAAATGAAACAGTATCCTGAGTACTGATCTCTACAAACATTTTCACCTTCCAGGATACTTCTGAGGGGCCATTATAAAAAATATGCCAAAACAGCGTTCGAACAAGATAGGAATAGGAACCAAATACACGCAAATGATCGTCAACAACTAAGTGGTATCACCTCCTCCAGTGAAAAGTCCACGAAGGTATATATATATATATATATATATATATACGTTAAGCTGACCCAATATCCTTTAACACAAAAGATTGAAGTCTACAAGTTTGCAGCGAGAAGTATTGCAGATGCTTGCATTCCCACCAACAAAGACATGTTTCCAGAAAGTATTTGGCAAATAATCATTTGCTGTTAGATGTCATCATGATTGTAATTTAAGTATTTGTTTCTATAGGAAGAATGCACTCATGCGTCGCTTGAAACAACACGATAGGGAATGGGACTTTAACCATGAATATACACATAAGTTATAACAAATAAAACATGACTAGTCTTATCTGGCAAAAAACCAAACTTACCTGGTAGTAATGCAAGGATGGGTTATCGATCAATACAGATATAACAAGATGAGTGACAATTCTCTTCCTAGTCTCAATTTCTTCTGGACTTAAATCCTTGGGCATTAAGTTTGTCATTCGAAAAGTGTCTAATTCAACCTGGCGGTAACTAGGATGACTTTCCAACTCCTCAATACCTAGCTTCCAAAAAGCGGTAAATAGAATAAAAAATATGCCATTAGTATTAGTTTTTCATGCTTGATAAAGATAACCCTACATAATGTTGTGATTTCAAAACAAATGCAAAATCACCACTGATCAAAATGCAAAATGAATTAAACATAAACCAGCAATAATTCGAAATGCTTGATATTTTATAAATGATGGAATTCAGCTTACTGATTAAAAATACTGTAGTTTACCTATTTCTGGAAGCTGACAACTACCCTCAACCAACATTGGCCACACGACTTTTCGGATGTCGTCATCTACTAATCCATAACGACTGATTGAGAAATGACGCAGCTTTTTAATGTCTCTTCCGTTTTTCAGACAGTTGATGATATCTTCCTTCTTACATAGATATTCGAAGCGCATGACTCAAACTTAGCGCTCCTTTGTATTCGAAATTCAATGCATCTAGTTGAGGCTCCTACGAAACTACTAATTCCTTAGCGATCGATCCTTGATTTTCAGGAAATTTCTCTTATTCTTATTGCTACAGTCATCGTGTCACTCAGATTTTCACTATTTAAAGCGTACGTTAGAAAGAAAGCCCATATAAGACATGAAAATCGGAAGGTGAAACCTGCTCACTTTCACTGTTGATTTCTAGATCATGTTAACAGGGAAATGCAAAAGTTTTTACATTGTGGCAAAACTAATCCAAGAAACAATAAAAAGGCGTGCATACATATCACTTCCGATGAGAATGATTATCAGCACAGTGGTTAGGACTCTCGCCGACCATGCACATGGTCCGGGGTTCGATCCCTTGCCGACGCACACCCGATATCTATGGTCGGTCAGCTAAATTTGGGCTACCGGTATCCATGCTGAAAATTCCATACTTGTACTGAAAATACGGTGTGGCATCAAGCTGTAAACAAAAAATACTCCTTCCCTTCATTCTGAGTGGAACGTGAGTTTTGAGCAGGACGTCTTCCTTCCTGCCATCAATTTCACCTCTCCCCATGAATACCCTCAAGCTTTCATTTCCTACTCACATAATCTCCCCCGTGCTGGTATCGGATACAAAGTCTGTCGATTTATATGTCTGGTACTGAGCAGTGTGGGTCTCCACACATATTTCAGAGTGGTAAACACCAGTCTCATCTTCCCAATTCGATTCCGGGTGGTTCAAACATTACCGTCTCTGCTACATGTAGTCGAAACAATAGTGTGTTCAAGTAAGCAGAATAAAAAACATCCTCTGGACCTCTCCCACTGATGGTGACTGGTGTTCGTCCCTGACATTCAATACATAGACCTTTCCCGCATTATTCCATATAACCATAAAATGTTTGCTATCCACATATCATTTCCACTTGAGGACTATGGATCCCTGGCTGACTTTCATCATTTCACATATTCCCTATAATTATTATTTCCATCATTCTTGCTGCATTTGCTATTGATATTGCTAACTACTTAACCATTTTCATATCTCTGTGGGTTAAGTTGCATACTTTTTACCTCAATATATACAAATTTTCCCATACCATATCGCTACTATGTGCTACGCAAACGACTGATAATCTTGCACACTTAAGTTCACTATTTCATATTTCGGTGTTCTGGTGGAGGAATTATGTCGTGCCCTTCTATTAACTCCGATAGAACCCTTCTAAAAGCCAGTTCATGTACCTGTATTAGACTTTTACTGGGAATACTTGCCACTAAGTAAGTGAGATTTGGTTATTGATTGTTTTGATATACATTGCGTAACTAAGTAATGTTTGTTTTGGTTTGCGTGCATTAGAAATTCAACTCTGCTATTAGTACAATCTCCCAAGTCTTCACTTGTGCCTTTTTTGAGACAACCTCCTCGGTATTTAGTCGAACGCAGCGTTTGATATATTAGAGACCGTAAAGATATGGTTGAATTCTAGTATACAGATTGGTGTCAGATCCTATTATGTGGTAAGTAGGCTAAATTTATGCTGCTGATGTCCGAAACGTAGCTGTGTAAATTATTCGTCTCTAATATTTTGGAAAGCAGACATTCTACACATTTAGTCTGTTTCAATGTTTAACGGTTTTGTCCTTATATGAGCTTCCAATTTTTATTCCAAGTTTGATAGAATGATGACATTTCTGGCAAATTATTGTAAATGACAGAAAATTCCCAGTCAACACGCCTTTCGTGGAATCAAAACTATTTGATAGCTATGTAACGCACTGTCCCTATAATTATAGTTACAATTATCAGCACTTTACCACACACAAGAAATGGAGTGGAGCGGTCTACCCAGAGCAGACTGGATTCAGTAAACACCAGTCATTATTGATGTTGCTCACTTCCTTTAGACCAAATGGAACATACAGTCTAAGCAGAATATTTACCTTATCCTGTCTTCTCAGACATTTACAATCCACAATCTGTGAATATCTCGACGATCCACACAGGATATCCAGTCGAACGATTGCCAGTATTGGTGCGAATATTACACTTCTGCTCCTAGCTCATATCGTCATAGGATCTTCAAGACCTCGCTGAGTGGGATAGTGAGGTGTTGTGCTCAATAACCACTTAAAACTAATAGTTTCCAGCGGCACTGACAATAGACTTTGTATTATCATTATGGAAGCAATCAACCACGTGCCAGTCTCATTCCACGATTGATCTCGGGTTACCTAAGTTCTACCTGAAGTTCGAGGACAACGATTGTGGATATTTCAGTGCTTGTACAAGCCGTATTCAATTACCGGATTGTTTAAGGTGCAAGATTCCGACAAGATATCTCATCCAATTCATCGAACGCCTCTCGACCAGTGATGAGTCTGATCACATTTTGGCTTGCATTCGAGTCACCCACCGAGAATTCGGTGTAGCTGTCTGACTGGGTTCTTGTCCATTAGTCCTCTTAGTTATTTGGATAATTGTAGCTCACTTTTTTCAGTTAAGTCTTAATGTCATTGTCCTGGAGATGGTTGGTCTTCCCTACATAATAGCCTTGGACACTGTTGATGATATAATGATAACCAAATGCTCTATATGCTTGTGGTTATCGTCCGGTTGATTAGAACAGATTATTGATCCTCCGTTTAGCAATTTGGATAGTCCATCCCATCTTACCCCGCAGACTCCTAGCACTTCTGTACCATACCTTTCCATTCTTTCAGAAACCTGGATAACCTTTCAACTACCCCTATTAAGGGTTACACTGGACTCTGCTGAAGAGGCCGAAAAGGTACTATTGATGGCTCAGGCACTAGCCATCGACAGAAGTTCGAACATAAGGGTGAGACAAGATCATGGGCTATCAGACAAATGACGACAGATTCACCGGAACTTTTGCCTTCTACCTTTATGGTGGTACACGGTGTTCCGGAGCTGGAAACGGGTACTGCTTGTGAAAAACACATGCATGACGTACAGCAATGGAGATGGCTGTCATCTCAGATGGCACTTGGCGCTTCTGGAGCCATCTCCATTTCCCGACTACCTCGCCCCGCTCATCTCACACTGGTTAGCTCTCCAAAGCTTCTAAATGCCACATTCAAATCCCCGGAGCAGTTGGCCATAGCACTTCAACGGTGGTATGAGACCAAGGGGAAAATGGGAGGACACATCCGATGCTGCGAAAGCAGGTCCCGAGCCATAAGGAGGCAGCAAACTGAGGCTTTAATACGTCCCCAAGCTTCAGTGACACTAGAGCGATGCAGTTCTGAGAGTAACAGTCTGTGTCACCTAAGTGTCCTGCCTAAATCCATGGAAAAAAACTACAATGGGCCGATTCCATTAGAATAGGCCAACTAGTCCCAACATTAAGTCCCCTGCCAGCAGACAGCTTCACGTCAACTACCCCACAACACGCTGAGTTTGTTAGACTCACTGTCAGCTGCCTATATAGTAATTTGTGGGGGCTGAGAGGAAAAATAGGAGAACTCCAAAATCTCCAAGCACACCTACAAGTGAAAATGATCATTCTCACTGAAACGCGGCTAACCCCCACTATCGCCGATAACGAAATCAGTATAGGTGGTATGGTTCTGGTCAGGATAATAAGGAAGGAGGGGGAGTTGCTATATACTTTGACAGGCAACTTAAATGTGGGCCCTAGTGTCATCGAAACTAGACTACATTCTAACTAGTGACCAACTACTCGTCGAAAAGGTCCAGATCATGACTCCTCTAGGAAGTAGTGACCATGCAGTCGTAGGTTTTGATCTGGTTCTCCATGAGCATTTGTAGTGGGACGTTACGCGACCATGTCTGTGTTACAGCAAGGCTGACTATGCTGAAATGCGGAGGCTCTTTCCGAGCAGACTGGCCCTTAGCATGGGATGAGCTATCTGTGGATGAACACTGGGAGGTGGTTAAAAAGATTATTCATACAGTAATCTCGAATACCGTCCCTTTAGTCACAACGCAACCCAAAAGAAAGTCATCATGGTTACAGAGAGGCACGCAACGTATTCCGCAAGCAAAGAGGAAGGCTTTGTTTACGTGGCGCGTATCTAAGAGTCAGATCGACCACGACGCATACCTGGAACTCAGGAACTGGTGCAATGCAAGAGTCAGGAGGGACAGGAGGTCATTCCAGGCTAACCTTGCTAAAATATCCTAGCAAACCCGAAAAACTTGTACCTATTCATGTCGGAAAGAAAACCAACCAGGGGCATGCGCCTAAGTAGGCCCAAACGGTCGATATCTCACTAGTCTGGAGATGGCTGAAATATTCGGTTTAGTCTTCGCCAAACAGCTAAACAGCAATGTGGGTATTACCGCTACGGACCAAAATGGTGGCACTACTATTTCACAGGAGGAAGACCTAGTGGCTACTTCCCAAATAAACCCCGCAATATTACTAAGGAAGCTACGGCGACTCACACCTGGGAAGTCCCTAGGTTGTGACGACATCAGGCCATCTGTTCTGAAACAGTGCGCTGAAGCTCTCTGTAGGCCCTTATGTAACTTGTTCCAACACTCAATGGACTCGGGGAAACTACCAAGAGCCATCCTTTCTCCAATCTTCAAGGGTGGGGATAGGGAAAATGACACTAGTTATAGACCAGTAGCTCTACTCCCAGTGGTATCAAAACTACTGGTCAGTATTATTGACGATCAATCAGGGAATATCTGGATAGGTCTAAAATACTCCATGAAGCCCAACACGGTTTCAGGAAAGGCAGATCCTGCGTTACTAACCTACTAACAGCTTGGGACGATTGGACTTCATGCTGGGATATGAATGTTCCAGTCCGTGTGGTCTTCCTAGACTTTGAGAAGGCATTCGACACTGTTCACTATGACTGTCAATGGACGTGAACATTGAACGTTTGTTTTACTGGGTCTGGCAGCCATTGGCAGGCAATTCAAGGCGCGAATGGAACGATCGCTTGCAAGTTGAAGGAAGACTGGATTTCAATACGAATAAAAGTACTTTATAACTTCATTTGTACTTAACATTTGTTTGCAGACTTTGTAGTTGTCTTCAATTTAATTGCCAAACAATATAATTTCGTTCAAGGAATACTGGTGTTTTGGATTTAAAGTTGAAGCAATTACATAGTATTTATCGGTTCAATCGCTTAAGTCTTCATAGAATAGGAACTTAGGGCTAAGTTCCTTGACAGTTTTTATTCTTCTCCAAGTCTTCGTGGGCGCCTTCTGGAAATCGTCTGGGTGTACTTACTAGATCTGCAGCCAGCTTCTCTTTGGACACGGATTATCAACGCAATTTGGATTCTTTGGTGACGGATAATGCCTGGGTCAAGAAAGGGACGTGGTACCGTGGAAGCAGACAAAAAAGTAAGTCACGATGAGTTGCCTGTTAACTGTAATGATATGTATGATGCTCAGCATGTTAAGTTTGGTGTTCATGCCTCACCGTTAAGTGACAGTAAGGGTTTAAGACTGCCTAAGTTTGAACCGAGATACTTCGATGGAAACCCAGCCGACTACCCACAGTTCATTAAAGAGTTTGAGGTCATGCTGAGTGGTTTTGTATTGAATGATGAAATGAAGTTAATGTATGTGTTGAGATATTGCACTGGTGTAGCTGCAAGAGCCATACAGTGCTGTAAGTTTATGCCCCCGAACGAAGGATATGATGAGGCCATGAAGATACTCCGTCAGAGGTTTGGAAAACCATATATGATATCCCGTAGTATTTTCGAGACGGTGAAAGGTAACGGGTCACAGTTGAACGATAATGCAGAGGAACTTGCAGAGTTCTTGGATAATTTGATGGTATATAGAAATACACTCATGTCTTTTAACTGCGTAGATGAATTGAACTCAAGTTCCGTGCTTGAAACTGTTGCCAAGAGATTACCTGTTCGTCTACAAAGGAAGTTTATAAAGGTTTGTTCACGTCTAGAGGAGGAAGGTTTAGAGCCCAGGTTGGATGACCTTGTGAGCCTGGTGAAAGACAGTGTCAACCAAGCTTTGAGCAAGTTTGCTAGTATACTGCATCCCTCCCCTGGAATAGAGAAATCGGAGAGTAGAATGCAATCATTTATGACGAAGGGGTCTCAGTGTAGTGGATATCGAGAAAGCTGTATGGTGTCTAGTAAACCTAATGATTGTGGCAGCTTTAGCGAGACGTCCCCAACGGATAAGTTACAAGCTGCGAGACAAACACGGCTGTGCTTCGTCCGTTTGCAAGAAGTGCATGCAAAGGCGAACTGTGAAGCAACGAGCAAGTTTTGTGGCAAGCTAAATGTGAAGTCAGCGTCATCGTGTTCTGACTCCGAATCGTGTGACGATAATGGTGCGGTGAAGAAGCCTGTAGTCGTAACTGATAATCCATTGTTGAAAAGAGTGTCTCAGACGACACCGCAGTTTGTGCATAAGAAGAGGGTTACAGTTTCAGTGTCCAGTTCTGACTCCACAAGTTTACAAGGTATTACTAGTCAGAGTAAAGGAATAAAACCTTTAAGGATTCATGAGGAAGAACCTGAGTCATCTACGGCTGTTATTAAAGAGTGTGAAAATGATGAAGTCGATCATACAGACGGCGGTAAAGTGGGTATTTGTGACAATGGTCACGGTAGTTCACATTTATCTGTGGCTGATCATGATGAGATTAGCGGAATGCCTTCTACTACTGAGTTGACTAAAGGTTCTGTACAACTTGAACGTAAAGTAGAATTAAAGGCAGGTGCGGTTGCTGCAGATATGGATACTCGTGAGGCCGTCAGTTTAAGTGATCCGAGTGTAGCCCAACTATCGACAGATGTTAAAACTGAACTGGAGCCAATAATAAAAGATAGCAGTGGTGGTAATCCTGTGGTTAGACAACCTCCTAAAGGTCTAACAACAACAGCTTCTGATACACCGCTAGGTTCTTCAACTGGTGTCAGCCAGTCGTCGTTGGTGTTGTCATATGCAGTAAAAGAGCCGTCCATGAATCAACGTGTCTTATGCATTGATTATGCTAGTGTCGGTCCGTTCGAAGGGACGAAAGTCAATGGCCAGTTTAGTGACGATAAGCCAACTGTGTACAAGGTGGTAACTGTTAGACTGACTTGCACGAATAAAGGCATTTCATGTTTCAAACTACTATTTGAATGTTATTATCTTTGGTGCAAATTACTGTGTACATTCGCTTGGTTGGTCAGATACGTTGTATGTTTGTTAGTCATCTACCTTCCACGATACAATGTCATGGGCGTGTTACCATTCAGAGTCGAGGATATAGATGATGGAAGGAGGTCAGCAAATGAGCTCAACGACGATTTTCCAACTTAAGGGCGTAAACCTGAGAAGGGTTGTAGGCGTACTGCTGTAAGTCCTACAATTCTTCAAGGGTAGTACGTCGAAGAGCAGTCCATCGTACTTGGTGTATTATTTTGTACATATGTTCATGTTGTATATAATGAATTGGTATCATCCCTCTTCTACCTGTTGATTAATTTTGTTTGTATCCGGACGTCTTCCACTTGGATCGTCAACCTGAGAAGAAATGTAGGCGTACTGCTGTAAGTCCTACAGTTCTTCAAGGGTAGCTCGTCAAGGCAGAATCCGCGATATTTGATGTATTGATTGTACATATGTTTGTGTTGAGTAATTAAGTGGGTTTCGATTCATCTGATTGTCGGTTAATCTTATAGTTGTCGCATTGTGTGAATCATCTTGTAATGTTTTGTAAGCACGTCTGAATTCGCTTCTAAACTTGTGAGTGAATCGTGTAATGTTAGAGTCAGCGTACGCGATTGGATACGCCGGGGAGAGGATTGGGCTAGAGGGGAATGAAGCAATCGATACTTTGTGAAAGAGATTAGTGGTGGTATCGTCGTCAGAGAGCGTAGACCCCATGCGCCGGGGAGAGCGTGTAGGTGTGATGTGGTATGTTTGCTGTGTGTTGGGCTTTTTTGTCTTGCTTTTCCAATTTTAGCCTAGTCCCGATTGGCCCAGGTTCCCGCATTGGCAGTTCAGTTCAAGGTTACCGCCGCTGTGGAAAAAAGGGATGGACCCTTTTTTGCCGGGGAGTGTCAATGGACGTGAACATTGAACGTTTGTTTTACTGGGTCTGGCAGCCATTGGCAGGCAATTCAAGGCGCGAATGGAACGATCGCTTGCAAGTTGAAGGAAGACTGGATTTCAATACGAATAAAAGTACTTTATAACTTCATTTGTACTTAACATTTGTTTGCAGACTTTGTAGTTGTCTTCAATTTAATTGCCAAACAATATAATTTCGTTCAAGGAATACTGGTGTTTTGGATTTAAAGTTGAAGCAATTACATAGTATTTATCGGTTCAATCGCTTAAGTCTTCATAGAATAGGAACTTAGGGCTAAGTTCCTTGAAATGACCTTCTCCTAGACAAAATAAACCAGGCAGGTATAGGTAAGCCACTTCTGTCATGGTTAAGGGACTAGCTGAAAGGCAATTTTGCACTAAGGTCAATCGAGTCCGATCATCTTGGCACAGCTCGTCATCAGGAGTGTCGCAGTGTTCTATCCTAGGACCACTGATGTTTTTGATTTTTATCACTGATCTACCATGCCGTCTAAGCTGCCCGACTCTTCTATACGCTGACGACGTAAAGATATGGAGGGCGATAACGTGTCTAGAGGGCTCAGATAGGCTACAAGAAGATCTAAACCTTCTGGAAGACTGGGCGGTGGCCAGTGGCATGACTATCAACCTGAAAAGTGCAAAGTAGTGAAGTTACGCACCTGTAGACTGCAGAATGCAAGTTACACCCTGTGCAACTAAAGCTTGTCCTTCACAACGTCAGAACGTGACTTAGGTCTAGTTCTAACGGAAAAAATGGATACAAGCGTAAATTACACGTGGCATGTAGCGAGGGCATATGGGGTCATACACTTAACACATAGACAGTTAGGTGCACTCACTCCCGAGCTCTTTCTAAGGTTGTACAAAATATATGTCAGACCACACCTTGAAGTGCATAATATTATTGCATCCCCACTGCTTAGAAGAGACGCCAACCTCTTGGAAAGAGGAGTGGTTGGTCTCCGAAATAAACCATATGATGAAAGGCTGAAGAAATTAGGCCTATTCACACCTAGTTACCGTCGTCTTAGGGGGGATTTAATTACTGCCCGCAAAATAACAAATGACCAGAATCACCCAAACAAAGGTGTTCTGCTATTGAGTAGGTATAGGCTCCCTCGTCGAAATCCCAGAAGGCTAGCTCACCCGGGCAAGGACCCGGGTGCGCTCCCACTTCCTTTCCCTGCGGGTTTGCCGTCCCTGGAATTCCTTACCGGCAGATGTAGCTATGGCACCGTCTGTGGACGCCTTTAAGCGAAGGCGGGACAATCATGCAGCGACACAAGGACTGCATCCAAATGGCCTATCCTCTTAAAATCGCATACACCATTCAGGAGTAGACAATTAAACTGGTCGTTTTACTTCTTTACATTCTCTCCCATCTTACTCTCCTGACAACTTTGACTACACCTATTATTATTACTATCATTGTTAACGATATATATATATATTATTCATATTATTCTTCAAATTTCATCAGCTGACTGTTGTTACGTTTCTTCTTTTCTGTCTGTTAGTCTGAATAGCTTCACTAATTATGCCTATTACTATTATTATCTCTTTTATTTTGATGACGATACCGGAGGACTAGCTGGTAAAGGGATAAACTCCATTCATAGTAGTAACAGTCTTAACACACCTCATACTACAAACCACATATAATTAATCCCTGCACTACTCCTTTTGGAGTCAACCAAAGCTACGATAGTCGAGTGGCGAGACGAGCTACGCTGACGTTTTCCGAAGATCAGGAACCCATACCTCATAATCAAGAGGCGAGCACAAAGGAATTCAGTTGGTTTATTCTAGCTCGTAAAAACGATATTTGATATTGGATCTTCTGCAGTCATTTACCAACTTCTTGAAAATTTGGAAAATCCTGGTAGTCGAAATCGGAACAGGGCATCTACAGCTTCATTATCATTACGCCTGCTGTATCAAATATCGCAGTTAAATCGGGATACAGACTGAAAATGTAACTGACAAGGTGAACAGCTATCATATTTTCCTAACAAGTCTCAGCTTATAGCTTTATGATATGCAAAGACGTTGAAAACTGTACCTTCCGGCATATGTATAAAATATTTGACGGCCAAGTAAACACCTAGTAACTCTCCACCAAAGTTGATGTGGCGACTTTAAGCAGGTTTCAATGGTTTTGAAAAGCATGTGAAAGGCTTCCATTCACTGTATACCTGTTGTTGTAGAAATGCCTCGATGACAGCATTCGAAGCTTCCGTCATGAGGGAAAGGGGAATCTTCAGTTCTGCGTCTGATCAAATGTCTTCATTTAACAATTGCAAAACACTTCCAGGCGGTTATACGGCTTCAACTGACAAATGAATTGGGTTGCTATTCCCATGCGAACAGTCAGTAAACAGCAAAACTGTACAACAAGTGGAAATGAAGTGACGATAAAATCTGTTATGATCCAAAAACCAGTGCAATTTCTTAGAGTGTTTAGTTAGCTTGTAATGTTTAATTGCTTGCAACATATCAAAGACTAGCTTAATTTTGTGGTTTCTCAGCTTAATTTCTTGGCTGTGGAACAAATAGGCGAGGAACCTCAGTAGGTTTTCCTGAATTAGCATTTGTCTAAGGTATTTATCATCCGTACTGGCGAAGTCTTTTGAATACAGTCTTTAGGTGTCTTAAATGCTGTATGTCATCTGAACTCACAGTAAGTCATCGATGTTTAGAGGGACGAAAGTGAGACCACAAAGCACCTGACGGATTAACCGCTGGAGTAAATAAGTTGCGTTCATTAGTCCAAGAGCTGAATGAGGTGACAATGGCAGTTTTCGAAACACCGTCAGGATGGATGGGAATATGGTGGTAAGTTCTTACAAGGTCGGTTTTGAAGACAATTTTAACGCGAGCGAACTACTGGCAAAGTTGCTGATATGGAGTGACGGGCATCTATCGGATAAAATTTTCTGTTCAGAGCTCTGTTATCATCTGATAACTTAATTTCACCAGAACGCCTTGGCAACTGTGAGAAGTGATGAGGAACAAAGGATAATGGATGGCCGGATGATGTGGAGCTGTAGCATTTTATTGAACTTCGCTTCTGAGACACCAAGTCGCTATGGATTGAGATGTCGACGGTACGAAAAATGTGGTGGTTGCGGAGGTTTAATACGATGAACCGTGTGACCTGTCGGCTCTGTTTCCAGGTAAAGGGATCGAAAGAGACCATAAAACCGGCTCACCAACTTTGTGTGTGGAAGTGCTGCTGTCTGTGTGACGGTTAGGTTCAAAGATGCTGCGTAGCTGACAGCACAATTAATGTACGCTGTGCTCAGTCAGTCTATCAATCTGTGACTTATAGGATCTGCCGGAAATTTATAGTACTGTAAGAAATCAAGCGACAATACTGGAAACGAGACATCCGCAAGAAAAAATGGACTATTGTAGACAGTCTGGAATCCACAATCCAAAGTCATTTGTTCATGTCACATAGAACAGTGCTCTTAATTCCAAATTCAAGCGTTCTGTAGCGTTAACTTATTAACAGTGAAGGGATGTTTTGGTCAAGTAAACAATATATTGAATATCCGGGTTTAAAACGAGAGAGCTAAGTGTAAAAGCACGTCAGTTAGCTGTAGTGCTTCTGGTCAGATAAAAACAGCCTTACTAGACGTAGTTTGTACAATTACTCAGTGAATCAGTACACTACATAACTTGTAATTACTGACAAGAAAACAAAAACAAAAAAGATCCGGTTAATTAGTGGTATGCTCTAGAGAGCAGTGTATTTGAATAGAATGAGAAGGTAAAATAATTCAAGGAAAAGGTTTCAAATTTTTCCAGCTGGCTGAAGTACTGACTCAGAGAATGTGTGTTTTAACAGCACAAGGGGAGAGTGCAAAATGGAATTCAAGACTATCCGTAGTTGTGCCGGTTGAATCAGAAACTTAAAATACCGGAGGGTGCATAAAAGAGTGCCGCCTGAGAACTTTGGCAGGATACTGGCGATCTGCGACCCTGAAAAGCAGTTGTGGGAGGGGCATACCACACCTCTCGGAGGACACTTATTCTATGAGAGGAATATACTGGAGGGAAATTTGTACAGCTGGAACCACAGAATGATCCAAATGACATCGTCAGGTTGTGCTCCAACAAGAAGTAAGATAAGGAATATAAGCTTGGGCAAAAAATTTTGAACACAAAACTTAAAGCAGAAAATGACGACTTTTTAAATAGCTTCTATTTGCTCGTTTACAATGGAAACTGAATAACAGTCAAACGAATGAAAACCTTTTAAGTACCTTTACAATCTGTAAGAAATTCAACAGTTTTACGCGATTTTTAATTGACTTAATTAGCGAAAATCTGCATGCCGTTTGGGAAAGTGCACACACAGACCAGTGCACATAAAAGGCACTTTGCCACAGTCACCAGATACAGTCCCAGGATGTTTAGGTGTTAACAACTGATACTAGCTTTAGGCTAGACATACAGGAGTTTCCTGGTTTGGATGTTTTAGAGGGTGATGACGTTATTCCCATGCACTTTCAGGGGGTTGTCACCATATGCATGGACGCGTCCAGTTACACAGTCTTCGGTTTATGCCAGGCTAGAAGAATCTAGATGATGTCAGTTTGTCTGTAGCAAGTGCGTGAGGGGTTGTCGCAGGATTAGTGGGACCACGTGTTCTAGGGTGTCTCTCGACCTGCTGTAAAGTATGGTGCTCTCGCTGTTGATAAAAGTAACATGCTCTATCTTTTGGGAAGTATTATAAGAGAGTTTATGTGAACCGTAATATGAAAATTGAAGTCCCGCCATTTTCGCTCAAGTCAGTAATTTGTGAAACTTTGATGGTGCAAGTTTGCGAAAGTGCGTCTGTTACAGGGTAATTTGTACTAGAAACGTGTTGAATACCCTATGTGAGTCGTGAGGTACAGCCCAAATAAAATGACTATCGCGGAGAGTATCTATCGGTTGTGTTGTAAAGGGTGTAATTAAACGTTTGTTTCCAGTAAAAACAGTAAACTGGTGACTATCGACGAAGTGACTGAAGTGTCTGGTGAGAGTACGGATGGCAAGAAGCCTGGGACCTAAAGTGCTATATTGTGGTCACACGAGGATAGCTTTGCGGAAAGGTGTTGTCCATGGGTTGCTGTAGGATAGCTCCTGCAGCCGTGTTAGACGTGCCAACCAAAATACTGAGGGGAAACTTAACATACAGTTGCACTTATATAGTGGCGTCTACAATAGCCACCCTAATTTTTTAGATGCTTCTGTTGCTCCCGGAACAATGCCGTCAAAATAAGCACACACTAGGGAATAAAATGATGGCAGAACTTACTATAGTCAGAGGACTGTGCAAAGATTTCATAGATGCCAGTAGTGAGAAGTTTGGTCTCACTTGTACCGTTTATGTAAAGGACGAAAGCCATGCTTACCGATCTCACAACCGGGGAAAGTCCTGGACTGTACGCCAGTCTCGCACTTGGCAAGGGTGACTGTTGTTAAGTGTTTTGAGTGGTGGCGAAATAGATGTTGTGGACGATTGCCATGAGTCTCTTCATATGGACTAGCCTTCAGAAGGATTCGTCAACTTTAAAATCAGCAACTAGCTGTTTCATCTGAGGAGAAATTTGTGTGTACTTACGACTTCCAGCGAGAACTTCTCTGAAGGGTTCTTACACTTTTTGTTGGGTACTAAGTGGATAACAGCTACTTTTAGACAATCGTAAAGATTTAGACAGGAGTCGTCAAGCACATCTGAAACTTCCTCAATGATTTTTCAGAAAGACTGGCGGTGACTAAGTTGACCTTAGTCTCTTGTGAATGAATATACTGTGGGGCGAACTGATTTTGAACATGCAGTAGCCGTGAAGGTGATGATTTATCCAGAAGGTGGGGGTCTGCAGCGTAAGTGCCACCTGAGCAGGAGAGTCACTTCCAGCCATTGTAAATTACCTAATATGTAGTAACAATATGAATAATATAGCACGATTATAAAACAACACGAACACCCACAAACAGTAAAAGCCTGTTATATGAAAACGAATAACAACGCAACAGATGAGAAATGGATTAGTTGGGCTTAAAATATTCCAAACAATGAGATTCGGCCCTACCAATTTTAAGATATTGGTAGCACTATTGATTATTCACAAGACAACAGCCTTACTAGACGTAGTTGGTCCAATTACTCAGCGAATCAGTACTTTATATAACTTGTAATTACTGACAAGAAAACACAAATAAAAAAGATCCGGTTGATTAGTGGTATGCTCTAGTGAACAGTGCATTTAAATAGAGTGAAAGGTTAGCATCATTTTGGCGTGTCAGCGGTGCAGTGTCAGAATGCTTGTCAACTGCGAGCACGGTCTGGGGTCTGATCCTCGTCCGACATTCGCCTAAACGTTGCCTTGCAGGTAGAAGGCCAGGCAAAGAGGAGAGTTTGGGCATGAGACTAGCAAACTCATTCCAAAAAATACAATTACTACTACCGACACTTCAGAACTGAAGCCTGAAGCCCTGTATTCCACTCCGAAAGCAAAGCTATGAAATCAACAATTAATAAATAGGATTATTTAGGGAAAGGGATTTCGGGCTTGTCAAGATGGTGTGCCTACACTCCTGACTCAAAGAATGCGTATTTTACCATAATGGCTTCCGAGCCTATCAGTGTATGTACCCGTCCATACAAAAGCTTGAACACCGGAAGTCGCACTACAATTTCTTCATCATTGTGGCCTGAAAACATTTGTGATACGCAGAATGGACTTTTTATGAGAAAATAGTATTGCAACATAGTGAGGATAAATGTTCTGAAAAGTGGGTTGATGTCCATTATTTATGCTCTAAGAGGTGAAGACGTGTGTGGCCGTTTACGGAAGTTACGACATATACTAACGCAAGTTCTTATACCGCCAACTTTTACAGTATTTTTGCTGCGTAGACCAGAGGCGAATTAGAACACCGGATTCATATTATAAGGATAGAAGGCTATGGTTGCCTATATTAATCCTTGCGATATATATCTCTGAAGGGATCTACTTTCTCTTTGAAAGCGTTCACCGATGGAGCTGCTACTATTGGGTCAGGTTAGGAATTCCAGTCGTTGACCACTCTGTGAGAGAATCTAAACGCCGTTTGAGCACCTTCTTCTGGTGACCCTAGGAGGAGATAAAAGGTTTGGAAGGTCAATCCCTAAATCACCCTTGAATATACGGTAAGCAAAATTAAATCGCCTCTCCTCCTTCGGTATGATAATGGGAAGAGATTTAAATGCTGCATCCTCTTATCATAAGGAAGGTGTGAGATACCACTAACTCATTCGGTTCCCACCCTCTGTACTCTTTCCAGGGTATGTGCCTCTTTTTTGAAGCGTGGACTCACCGCTTGTATGCAGTATTCTAGATGAGGTCTGACATATGTTGCATAGAGTACTTGGAACAGTGATTGTCCAAAATACGAAATATATTTAGGGATCAAAATGATAGTGCGATGATCACTGTTTAACCAGCTAGAGATAGTGCATGAACGAACGAGCTTAAGACAACGTAGCGTGGATGCTTGACCACCAGCATTCAGTTAAACAAGTTGACTCACACAGTAAAGGTTACTTTCCAATGTTGAGTGGCGTATGCTGCAGGCTATTAATTTTGGGGAATTATTTACCGCTACAGTTAGATGTAATCATCACATGAGCAACTTTCGAGTAAGGTATATGATGTTGGGTTGTGAAGAAGCACATCCACCAAATTCAATCACAGGCTTCCATTGGATGAGATTAGCGCAATATATTCTACACATCCCCGCTCACTACTTACCACAGTGTTATCTTACCTGATGCTTGACTAGACTGGATTAAACTAATGACGAAACGCTAAGATATTACATTTATCCACCAGGTTTAATTATTCATTTGGTCAGTGTACAAAAATACAGCTGGCTTTAGGTGGGTCTTTGAGACGACTTTTTTTTACCGTGTCTCCTGTCTTCGTTGCAACCATGGTTTTCCTTTGTAGGCAACTTAAGTAGTTACGATGTTGTAAATAATCTCTCACCTATTGAAGACAGCTCCCTTTCTAAGACATTTAATAATAATAACATCTTTATTCTGAACAGTATTTCCAGAGGAGCTTATTGCATGCTATTTTCCCTTCGTACAATATCTTCAGGTAAAATATTGATTAGCAGTATATCCTATGACACAATGCTCTATGAACTGAAGTACAAACCATTCCATCATGACATATATGCTTTTTCCCGTTCAAGAAATCCACGATATCTAGTTGAAATCGAATTTTAAGATGTCTAGAAGTATATACATTTTAAGACCCAAGGACATGACTGAAGAACAGTTATTTTATGTAATGGCACTCGTTGACAGTCGCAATCAGGCCTTTCCTCGAGTTTAGTTGGAACTTGCGAATCAGAAGCTTGTAAACACTTTAAATACACACAAGAGTAGATAATACCATTAGACATCATACTTTGATCTATTAAAACAAAGTGAACCAGAGAAAATAAAATAGCTATAGCAAAACATATTTATACTAACACTTGCCTGCTTAAAATTTGGACAACCAAAAACTTCCATCTCTCTATTGTATATAGAGTACAACAGATTCATAATTGTACCAAATGCTGAGAATTGCACACTATATCATATGTTCTGTTTTGGATTAGAGCAAATTATTACTTTTATCTTCAAAGTCAGCTGGATAAATATTCTCTGCTAAAATTAGTGATTATAACTCTCTTGAGATAGAGAACATTCAGATTTAATTTTTATATACATGGTTTGGTGATTCACGTATCTTTAAAAATTATTTCCATATAAACAGAATTGCAAAGACAAATGAAACTAAGTAATACCAACCAACAGTTGCACAACATGTAATTTAATTAGCTTTTCACCAATAAGACAATAACCGAAAATTAAGGCAGCCTATACAGGTAAAGAGAAAATCCGAAAACTTAATAGTCTGTTAGTCTATTTCATGCAGAAAAGCGTGATAAATATCCTTCATTTTAAGTGATCCATAGAATAAATGGCTAGAAGACTACATACCGTCTAGGGTCATGACAGGAACTACTGAATTCACTCCACAGATACACTTTTTCGAACATGTACTTTGAACTTAATGCATGTTATTTAACAGTATTCGATTATCACTGCCGTTTGAGCAACAATCTTTTGCATAGTCTTATCTTTGGGTTGATTATTATTGTTCCCTTGGATTCCGAGTGGAACACAGGGCTTCAACAACACACCTCCACTTTTGGTTTACTCACTCTAAAATCTAAAAGGCTATTATTATTGCAGGGGAATCAGATTCAACCTATTCGAATACCATCTAGTACTGATCGTGAAAGCTTCAGTTTTCATGGTTTTCTAGCTTGAAATAACATGGATTTGCAAAGCCTTTAGTCTTATGAGAGTGATAACTGGGTCGCGGTCACTATAGAAAGATGTAATAACTGTTTGTAATAGTATTTTGTAATGACTGAATCACAGGAAACCGAACAACAGCACAGAAAGGGTGGAATTTAGGAATTTGTATATGATAGAATCATTAGTAATATATACAGTGAATATTAGCAAATAGCACTACGCATTTAAACAATACGAAATTGTCAATCACCACAAAACATCATCAATCATTAGGATACAGAAAGTCCCAGTTGATGAGCGTCAAAACAAACCTAGATGCTAGCGAAAAACAGATAAGGTTTATAGGACAAGAAAAAATCTTTGAGTTATTATCTGCTTCCAATAACTTTTTCTTCAGGCTCTACAGTTATAAATCTATGAGATTTGGAATACAGCAGCCAGTAAAGGTAAATCAAAGTTATTCGTCCATGGAGTTTTCAGTGCAAAGCCCGACGAAGAGTCTACTGAAAACAAGATTTTTCACTCAAAATTTTCGTTGTTCTTAGTTTACTTTGGAGATATTTAAATCCCTGAAAAAGCGTTGTTTTTTTTTCATTACAGCAGTAAGGTTTACGATTCTAGTTCAACTTATCCTGCCAGCATACAGATCAGTTAAGTGCAATGAAGTTAAGTAGTATATCTAAATGCATTTATACAGCATATCTTAAAGAATTATTATTTTCACTTTCAAACGGTTTATCGACCTCAAACATAATAGTGATATATAATTAAAATTGTAAATCTAATGCCTAATTTCTGCTATGAACACAGTCTAAATCTGATAAATTAGTGAATATTTCCTGCCTCATAAAGAAGAAGCATTGGTAGTGACGCCAAAAATAATATCGAAATCCCAACACAAGAACTAGAAACCAAGCGAAATATCATCGAAATTTGTACATGATATAAATTTTTCTATAGGTATTTCACCTAGTAGATAAGCCTAATTTCAGTAATTAAGTAAAGTTATAATGTTTTAATTACATGTACGTCTCGTTTATCAGCATAATTATAATCTAATTTATAGTCCATTAAGTTTGTGGTTCTAGTACGCGCGCGCACACACGCATAATATTATCTTATTAGTAAATATAAACATAATAAAACAACATATTTAAAGTTTTCGGAATTATTCTTCCAAGTGAAACAAATAAAACTAACCGATATTACTGAAGGCTAAATAAAAAGTAAACTAATGACTACTAAAGGAAATGTAACATTGTGCGGCATTATTTATTTTTAATTCAAATTTGATTTCCCAGGTGGCGAGTCCGAAATAGGCCGAAACGCGCATAGTGGATTCCATTACTAATCACCATCCACCAAATTAACTGTACAGCATTATTATATTCTGAGTAGCGACCCACTGTTCACCTAAAACATCATCACAATCTCTGTTAAAAATTACAGAGAAACTTTCACAGATTACGATGTCTAAAGTAGCAAAATGGACTGGATGTGTTGCTATGACAAACACACCACCAGTTTTACTAAACTTAATGTGGCTCTAGTACCCACTTAATCAGTAGCTTGTCTAACCTGTAGGTACTGTTAATAAAGCACAAATTAAAAACTGAATACCCTTCGAATATGTTGTGCATCGGTGGCACAGCGGTAGAATGCTCACCAACCACGCTTCACGTGTTTCGGGGTTCGATCTCTGACCGACGCACTCCTTTACCTCATTAAGTCACTAATAAGACTGGTAAAGAGGGGAGATTGGACATGAAGCTAGCAACCCCATCCCCTAAAAATAAACACACTACCAGTGAAAGTTCAAGTCTGTAGCTTGAAGCCCTATGTTCCACTGGGAACGTAAAGGAATAAAACAACAAAAACAGCAAG
Organism: Trichobilharzia szidati; assembly: GCA_944472155.2. NCBI lineage: Eukaryota > Metazoa > Platyhelminthes > Trematoda > Strigeidida > Schistosomatidae > Trichobilharzia > Trichobilharzia szidati. Next base: position 154,024,646 of record OX235279.1, on the reverse strand, counting down.
CTCAAATGAACAATGTGTTTAAACAGAATGAATGTTGAGGCTGTTTTTAGGGGGAATATTTTTGAACTTATCTGGCTTATATGGCTGAGTTAGATACTATGAGAATGTACTTATTAAAAATTACAAAGAAAAGTGCAGAAGTTTACTTGGATATGTTCTCGTTAAAATAAAATTTAAAATATATCAAATATCTGGAGGCGGGTTAGACGTTTATTCAGTTTACTTACAATAATTTATTTCAGCCCTAGTTGTGCCAACAAGTTGCAGCACAGACTGATGAAATTACACTGACTAACAAAAGGTTTCGTTAATCATGTTGATTTGACTTTATGAAGAAATTCAGCACTGGTGCATATCTGATGATCTATTTTTAGTCTTAGTGAAGTAACGCCTAGATGTTTTTTCTACTTATCCGATTACATTAACCCATAGACTGGTGTTTCTTTGGTGTAGTTATATTTTCTGAGCTCATTAATCTAGCTGCATATCTTCCATTGTCTTTCGAGACATTTTCAAGGCCAACTTTATTTCCTAGGCTGGTGGATGACGAAAGCCAGATTTTATGCATGAGACAAAATCAAGATCCTTTTAGAGGTAATACTAAAGCATCCATGCATATATATATATATTCTTTCACCAGTCACTGAGCATGTGATTTCGGTTTACATTAAAGGACATGATATAGAATGTTCAAATACATACATAGTATTCTGTTGCTAATGCAGTATTGAAATGTGGGAACACATTGTCTGTATCACACTACCACACTATGAGTTTCGAACGCAAAACTATCGAGAAAATAGATGAGAAATTGTATAAATATATGGCGCTCGTACACATGTAGAAAGTAAAAAGGCCGAGACGACTCTCTTCTGTGAATTACGTCTTTTCTTTCTCTACACGAAGAGATATTTATTTGCAATTTAAAGAAAGGCATCATCTCTAAAGAAAGTGATTTAATGTTTCTCAGTAGGCTGAATAATGTAACAATATGTTCCAACAAACATAAATTACACTTTTTGTTTCAAAATAGTATAGATCAGTGCATGTTTGAAGTTTGTATTTCCCGACAAATGAAAGAACGTCTCACTGATGGTTGAATATTTAATGCTAACAGCTTGTCTAAATAACGCTTAACTGGAAATTTACAATATCACAGTTTATAAACACTAAATCCATTAAAGTTTTTTTGTTATATGAATCAATTCACATCGTCAAATAGTTACGAGTTGTAAGTTTGTGAAGTGTAAATTTAATTCTCCATCTGCAAATGATGTTAGTATTTATTGTGTTCATCTTGATAAAATTTGTTAAAAAGCGTGTCTTCAAACGAGTTCAATGTGCGTTTAATCTTCATCTTCATATTTAAGCATATTTGACACCAACTTGAATTATAACAATCTGCACTGCAACATAACCTATGACATATCAAACACATGTGCATTAAATCAGAGTTATATAAGTTGAAATTCTGAGGGGATGACACGACACAGTCTAGTCTGTATATTTTTATGAACACCCTTCACTAGTGAACCTTGTGGACCTTCGGCCTTTGAATGGGATAAACAAGTTTATAATACAAAAAATTAATGGTGCACAATATAATTTATTCTACAGAGAGCATCTCTGAAAAGCCTAACTGTTTTTTGTTCAAAAGTTGGTGGAAGATGGCAATCTAAATAGAGAAACCAGCAGTTGCAGGATATTTTCCAAATATATTATTATAACAGAACCAAAATAATTCATTTTGTGTCAGCATAAAACAAATTAAATAACAAACTTCTTCATGTTTCCAAGATTTCACAACACTAATGACAATCACTTGACGAAAGTTAGTAAATGAGTACTAACAAGGTGATGAATGCATCGTATGTGTCATTAAGTAGCTTCAGTCACAAAAACGTAGTAAATAGAGAGATTATAGATACACTACCGACAAAATAAACTAGACATTACTATAAGACACTGACAAATTCCTAACAAAATTTAACTCTGTAGAGGCGGAAACAGTTTTGTCGTCACAAAAACACTGCAACTAAGTCACATGCTTTCCGATCTGCTTCAGTAAGTGCATTATTCTGATATCGTGTCCACTATCCATCTGAATAAATATCTACTTCACTAGTGTGTATCACGGAATATCATAAATGGTTAGAGATATTATTTTCATCACATGACTTGGATACTTTTTTGACGCGTTTTCAATAAGTCACTAAACCTTTTCTGACTACCTTTATGTAACACACTGACCATCAGGCACACAAGAAATGAAGATAAAATATGAGCTAGGATAGAACATATATTCAGTACAATTCCAAAAATTAGGATGCGAGGGTCAAGCCCTTACCTACGATCAGTCTTTCTGTCTTTGTTAATATCAAGTCTCATCAGCTGGTGTTCCTCTTGCTCTAGAAAATTTACTCCAGGATATTTACCTGAAAGGGAAAGGAAAGAACATTGTTTATCGTTTTGTCTACACAGGTTTTTATGCTGTTACACTTACTCTACACACAAAAATCTGTCCTAAACATTTCAGTCCAGCTGACAAGTTTAAGTACTGCATACTTTAGTGTAAATACTGAAAAGAGTAATACATCAGAGTTATACTCCACACTCTATTTAACTTAGGACAATATAAAGTAAGCAGTTTTGCTTTGAAAGCCTGAAATTCAAGCAATTGTAGAGACTTCAATTTAAGATTGTGAAGTAATGCTGCTGTTTGCTGAAAACAACCAAGTATTTATTATTATTAAATTTAAACATTTTTCAATTCACTTATAAAACAATCTTTAATAATTTTGTAATTTATCCACTTCAACTCTACCCCTTATAACATTTTAATTATCGTTATTCTTATCACATATATGTATATTGACTGAGCAATTATTTAGTGCCACTTAATGACCTTTTCTGTAATATAAATACTACTGTACAGCTTGAAAATGAAGTCGTTGAAAAGAAATTTCTTCGCTGAACAAAACCAAAGTATTTCTATTTCCATCAAATTATTCAACACAGTAAGTTTACTGCCGCATTGTGCTTGTATAATTTAGCACTGTACTTACTCGCACCAGTTGTAAACTGTTATGGAAGATCCAGATTTCAGTCAGCAGCATAACTTGTAGATTTCAATACAACATTTAGTACTACGAAATTTTCGTCTAAAATGCCTTCGATCGTAGTCAAGTGGCCAGCAGATAGGCTGAATAATTCATCACTCTTCTCTACGGCTTAATATCAGTTTTGCTAAGATGATAAAAATCCTTTGAAAGACACTATGTCAACTGACAAACTCCACACATACCAGAAAAATCACATGCTTACAGTGAAAGTATTGGATTGACTAAAAATATTATACAAAGAGAAAATATCTTTGCATAATAGCCTGTACACAGCTGATGCTATAATACATCAGTTATCTCTTCTTCAAGGAATAAGATGGCCATTAAGATTTCGAGAATAAAATAGTTGTTTATACCTTCACAACTACATATGCTTAAACCGAACATTAGATCAGTTTCAACGTTTATTGAGATTTGTAATGTAGAATACGATCAAAATACCAATGAACAGTCCAGTTATTAAGATAACCGGAATTTGTTGAAAAGGCTCCTCACTGATTCAATGTAGTGTGGTTAAATCAGCATTTTCTACTACATCAGTGCATCTGCGGATTTGTGAGTGCACCAGTAAAACGGAATGAGGCTTTTTTTTAAATTCACATTTATAAACTTGTCATATGCGATTTGACATTTAGACGTTAACAAGTTTCAAATAGTATGGCAGTTCAACACTTATTAATTTATTGAAATCTGTCAGTGAACATAATTTCGAAGTACTGAAATCAATCAAACTGACAAATAAACATACCACAACTAGTCGTTTGTTCCTGTCTTATTCAAGTTCGAATAATCTAGTGACACGTTGGGTAAATTTAATTATGAATTATAAAAACTTTAATTAATAGAAATCAGACACGAATTAATCGAAGCATAAGGAAGATTGGAGATGTTTCTATGGGGTACAGAATTATCACCCTCCAGTGACTGGAAAATGAGGGTTTCCATGGTTCAGCTATTTTGTTTTCACTCTGGAAAGGTTTTAATAGAATTTTAACCTGCTCAGACAAAAAACGATAACCTATACGTCTAGCTCAGCTATATAATCAAAGCAATTGATGAATGTGGTAAAAAAAAACTAAGGACTAAACTCTTTTTTCCGCGTAGAAAATAATTTCTGCCTGCTTCGTTTTTATTAATTAAGCAAGCGTAGCCTTATCAGATCAGTAAGTTCAAGTCTTTATCTTAATTCAATCAAGGTCAACATGCCATCAAGACACAAGTCCTCTATCCGTTTGCGACAAGAAGACAAAACGCAACTATTATCAAGCACGGTTCATCATTTGGTTTTCTCTTATATTACAAATCATCAGCCAGAGGATATCTGCCTGTCTATCTCACCAAAAAGAATGTAAACTGGAAAACTTGGAAATAAAATCAATATCCCAAAGTTGTCTTTCAGAATTTGTATCGTAGTCAGTTCAATGTTCACCTCAATTTAAGGTGACTCATGCGAGCAAAGTTAATTAGGATATATATATATATATATATATATAACTTTTATTGTGTATTTGATGCAAACACTGTAATGCTTCTGAAATATGACCCTTTCTTTTTAGTATCACTCTGACTGTGACGACAGTCAAACCTGCTAACATTAAACTTATATATTATTAAAACACGATAAATCATTAGTGTGAGAATAGAATTTGGTAGAGTATAATTCCATAACAGGATAATTTATCATATTAGAAGCACATAGTGATACTATATTTCCTGGCAATAAATAAATGTATACTGTATCACTGTGTAATTTATCACATAAATCTCATTCTGTTATGGAGTTATACTCTATCATAGTGGTAGTAAAAATGAACACTATGTCTAAATGTCTGGCAAAATGAGATCACTTTAATGGTTATAGGATGCATCATTCAAAACAGCTTGATAGTAAAATAATGAAGATAGCCAAGGCAAAACAAAACATACGGATGACAAGTTTATGTATAAAAAAGGAGTTACTAAGATGAGACTTACCACGTTAATCGAAGTTCCACGACAGATTCCTTTTGAACAGATACGTCAGATTTCAGTTATTTTATTACGATAGCTTCAGCAAACCGAAGAAGACTTAGGTTGTTTTGTCTGTTAACTATTCTCTTCTCCCGGTATAACTGTGGGAACAGTTACGCGTGAAATAGTATACACACTTGGAGCTAACCTGGCTACAAAACTACTCCTTCTTATGAGAAATTTCGCTTTTATAACATATACATATATATATATATATATAAATTTGAGATAACCTTGCCATCCTTATTTTTTGTTTCACTATGACATTCTTACAACAGTCGTTACTGGAGGACTGATTCGTGAGGATGAACAAAATCTTTGTTAAAATTATATCACAACTTGCTGTACGCAGCTGATGAGAACCGATAAAATTATAAAGGGGAATCTGTGTATGAAACTAATGACGAAAGCCTAAGACTGTGTGAAACATTTATGCATATCACAAGAGAGTTTGGCTAGAATAAGACGGAGTCTTCATAGCTTCAGTAATGTCAGGATTTCTTCGAATTCTAAGCTAAGTAGAATCCAGACATATTGAATAATAGTAACAATAATAATGATAATGATCTACTTTATCCCAAAAACAGTACTTATAATACAGCACGGAATTTTCAGCATTCGTCACAACGTATATAATAGCACAGGAACACATCTTATGTGGTGATTCCTTAAACCCACAATGTACGCAGTCAAATGTTCACCAAGTGAAAGGTAGGCTCTAGGGCCAGTCATTCACGAGGTCATGCTTCCGCACTGTTACAGTTCCAAAATCTCGATTAAACAACTTTCTAGTTTTTCATGGTTTACAACGTTCTTTCTTGCTGATTTCAATCTGTGAGAAAACGGGACATGAAATACCTAATGGAAATATTAGTTACACTTTTAAAAACTTCTAATCAACCTTGGTTTGATAATAAATTTGATGAATGCTGTTTGTAAGTGTGTGTGTATGTCTAGTCTAATTACAAAGTCAAACAGATAAATGGTAAAGGAAAATTTGATTAACCAATGAAAATAAATTCAGTTTTCACTAGGCAAAACTGCTTGTTTATTTGCATTCAAGTGGGAGGAAGCCAGCTAAGTATTTTGATTTCTTAAATTTTTTTATGCTATCAAACAAAGTGTTACAAAGAGCTGTCACTAACTAGTGATCAATCAATAAGTCCTTTCTGTTAATTTTAGAATTAGCCGTAAATCTGGACATTGAAACGCTAGAGGAAAAAAATTCATCACTCACAAACTTGATAGATTACACTAATATGAAATGACTTAATTTTTAACAATTCAAATAATCATTTTCAATTCTTTTTTTATTCCTTCACAATCCCAGTGGAACATAGGGCTTCAAGCTAGAGGCTTGAAGTTTCTGTAGCAGTGTTTATTTTTACAGGATGGGGTTGCTAGCCTCATGCCCAACTATTCCTCTTTACCAGCTTTATTACTGGCTTAGTGAGGTAAAGGAGTGCGTCGGCCGGGAACCGAACCCCGGACCATGTGCATGGTCGACGAGCGTCCTAACCACTGTGCCACCCACGCACATCACTTTCAATGCTGACCGTTAATTAACTAGCCGCCTATTGAACACTGGCAACACTGGAAGAAGCACAGTGCAGTATATACATTACAAAACTATTTAATGAAAAAAATCTTATCATTAGTCTCCCCCCTTACACAAATGGTTAACGAATACGCAACTACTAGTTGAAGTATTGATTCTAGGATTACGAAAACCTATAAATTAGAATAGAATACATTTTGAGCGAATTTCGCCTCTAGGTAATCAAAACTTTCGGGTGCATTGCTTGAGTTTAAAAGAAATCAGATTTATCAGTAGCGTTAAGCTGGATCAGAAACACGTTCTAATAACAGTTAACTCTCATGAAGGCATCAACGTAAATGGAAACTAAGATAAAGTTATTTGAACCTACATTCTACAACAAACTGGATGCCTTCAGTTCACTTAAGTATCTGTGATTTGGAAAAGCCTGCTGTAACACTTTGAACTTCTCCAGAAGATGGCATCTGCGGTCCTCTTCATCTGGGCTCACGGTTTCCCATAATGGCTCATCTGCCCCTCACACGATCTTCTCTAGGTCACCTTTAGACGACCCACTCGTCGTTTTCCATTCGGGTTCCACTTGAGTGATAATATGGCACTCGATGTCATTCAACTATTTTTAACAATACATAGTTTCTATTTAGAACGGATCAGTTGCATGGTAGTACTTCTTGAATTGTCTATCTGAAGAAATGTACCATTAAACTAGCCTCTGTCAGTCATTTAAGCACAGTTACCGTTTATAATCAAATTAACAGATGCATTGAAAAATTCATTTATCTGCCTATCTATCTCGTACCCCAATTCATGTCGTTTTTCTTAGTCTAACGTTGCATAATTTTAGATCGATTCTGTTTTTTATTCTACATCACTTTTGTTGAATAACTGACTTTCAGTTTATTGGCATCATTCCAACCAACAATGTCCTCCATAATCGAGTAAACTGGGAAGTTACTATAAGTGTCTTTGTAAGTGTTTATTACTTACATCAATCTTCATGACATTTATGAGTAATTGATACAGCGTCTATGCACAGCATTTAATAGAAAGATATGATGTTTTAAAAAGACTTTCATTTATTAGTTAAGTCAGGCTCCATTGTGTGTAATTCACCCTACTGCTTAAAATATTGAATGAATTTATTGACGTAGAAAATATTTTTTGAAGCTATTAGAGACATTCGATTGGTTTATATATGCATACAAAGAAATAGTAAACAGCTGACTTATTTAGACCAAATCAAAAATACTCCGTCATTTTATGAAATACAACCGCTTCAGTACATTTGTTACTAGTTATCCATCATATTCAGAATACATGTTTTATCCCTCTGCAAGATATCACAGTGAACTTGGTGTCTTAGACTAGTGCTTTTATTGTATCCCTTTTACTAACTAACAAATACTAATACTCAAAATGTTCAGTGACTTTTCATGAATATATATTATATCAATACTTTGCAATTATTTAAGTTGGAAGCTATCATGAAAGAGATTGGTTTCAGAGTAGATTTCATCAAAAATCGAAATCAGATAAAGAACCATTAACAGCTTCCATATTAGATAAGTTTATTTTAATTATCACACAGTGATGCAGTATTAATAACTGGATAACTTTTCGAGCATAAAATGTTGGGAATAGAAAGACAGTTGCAGCGAAGAAAATTTTCTTTTCGACGAAGTCATCATCTAGGCTGTACATTCGTGTATTTATATCAAATGGATGGGAAAGTTCCAGAAAAATTTCCAGTTAAGGGTCAAATTAATAAAAATTACAATTAGGAATTAGAATGCCATAATAAACAGGGGGACGGGTAAACCTCAAACAAAGTAGCATAATAACTAAGAAGATTGACATTGTGCAATTGGGGGTTAGAAATGTAGAAATAACAAAATATACAGGATGTTTGGATAAAAAACTAATGTGATGAATAATTGTTTATGCAGTCAGGGATTAAATATGTAGAAATAATAAAATGACAAAATAAACAGGAAGTGTGGATATGAAAATATGGTAGTGTAGACAGGGATTAAGAAAAACTTAAAATAACATGAATAAACAGGAAGTTTAGATAAGAAAGGCGATGAGATTGTCATTACTAAAAATTTTTACCTGTTTATGATGGCCATGGCAGGGAGAGGGGTTGGACGTATTTCTTTTGGATACAAAGCGTGGGTTTGAGCTTTTGGATAGCTAGCGCCTCAGCTATGCCCAGATGTCTTGATTTCACTCCCTTTGATAGGTTTGATTGAAACTTATATATTACTTTGAAGGATTTTTCGAAAGGCGCTGAATGTCCTGAGTTGACCAGATGTTCTGCCACTGAACTGTATACACGTTTTCGGTCTCCTTTTACTAGCCAGGCTGGGTAGTGTTCACGAGCGCGTTTTTCAAGTCGGCGCATGGTACGGCCGATGTACTCAGCTCCACAAGAGCAAGTAAACTGGTATATGCACGTTGAGGTGGCCCAATGCGACAGCTTGTCTTTCGCGTTCTGGTTGAACAGTTTCTTGCAGGAAAACGTCAGTCGTAGGCTCGCGGCGAAGCATGTTTTCCTCAGCGATTTGGAGAGGCGTTTGCGAAGGATTTCTCCTTCAATATCACCTTTGAATTCTAGATTAAGCAGAAGTATTTTCTTTGGAACGGATTGGACTTGTTCGGAAGTCTTCTTCGATTTGAGATTCTTGTCTATGAACCTGGGCGGGAAACCCTTTTCCATCAGGGTTTTTCGGAGATTACGCAGTTCTTCTTCAATCACTTCCTCGCTGCATATCTTCCGAATCCTCGAGGAAAGAGCGTATATCAGGTTCCTCTTTCTGCTTAGCGGCACGAAGCTTTGAAAGTTGATGAATTGTCCATTCCATGTAGGCTTTTTGTACATTGACCTTTTCAAAGAGTTGTTGTCGTTTCTTGTCAGATGGACGTTCAGGAAGTGGAACATTCCGTCGGATTCAGTCTCAAGTGTAAAGTCGATGTTTGGGTGGGTGTTGTTGAAGATTTGAAGTAAGTTTTCAAGGTCCAGCTTCTCATCACAAATGATGAAAGTATCATCAATGTATCTCTTGTAGAGATGGAGGTCGTCGATAGTTGATGATAAGGGGTTGTTTTCGAGGCTGGCCATAAAACAGTCGGCTAGGAGTGGTCCGAGTGGAGAGCCCATTGCTACGCCATCTGTTTGCCTGTAAAATATTGCTCATTATCATATCAATTTAGTCACACATTTTCACAATTTGTCTAATATATTTTCTCTCTTTCTGTCTCTCCAACTTTCCTTTGTTGTTTTTTCGCCACTCTATATATCTCCGGTATAGGCGTTGTGTCATTCCGACTGCACGTTTGCGATGTTGAATTGATAAACAAAGCTTCAGTGATTAACCTCTCTATCTCTCCACCTAACTACATTACTTTTTAATAATCTCACCCTGTTCCACCCAACCTATTGTGTGACTACATGCAAGTGAATGCAGTGCGATGGCTGAGCTTTTTTCTAGGTTATTTAATTTAACAGAGTCACTTATTCTAGGTCTAGATAAATTTTTATGTTCCTATAATGGAATTCCAATAAACTAGTTGGCTCCGTTCTACTAGTTTGACTTATGTAATTGACCTCACAGTCAACATGACATGATATTTGGTAAATTATATTATTTTTCCTGATTGGATCCTTAATCGGACAACGTTTATTTCTGAGAGAGTTAGTTGGTTGGTTTAAATGCCACCCTAATTCCAGCCTCATTGAGAATCCCACATAAGGCCTCTGACGTTTCTTCTTTATACGGCAGTACTACAGAGGCTTTGAATCCTACATTATTTCCGTCATTTTTATTGCTAATCTTATTGTTTCTGTCGTTCTGTATGTATTTTGGAATAGATTCTGGTGGATAGTTATTCACTAGTAATACTTCCTTTATTTGTTCGATTGCATTATTTAAATCGTCTGGCTTACCAGTTATGCTCTTGGACCCATTATACAGACATTTAAGTAAGCCTATCTTGAGCAGTTCTGGATTGGATGAATTAAAGTCTAAGCATTTATTAGAGTGTGTCGGTTTCTAGTATCTAACCCACCATATTGTTTTCGCTTTATTCTACAGTCTAGCATGGTCAGCTTACTCTGTTCATTTTCTAACTCAGAAGTGAATTGGATTCCATCCATTACTGAGTCTATATACTTGGAAAACTGAGGGATATTTTCAGATTTCAACACGGTGAATGTGTCATCCACATTCTCCACCATAACCTATGAGCAGGATTAGATGTTCTGGGAGCTTTATGTTCCCAGCTATCCACAAATATGTCTGACACTACTGGGGATATTGGTGATACCACTGCCACCCAACCGTTTGTTCATATAGTTTATTTTGAAATTTGAATGCTGTGGAGGTTAGACATAAATGAACACCTAATATTATTTCATCAACCGACAGCTTAGTCCTACTTTTGAGTTCAGGACCAATGTTCAGTTTATTTCTAACAGCCTCCATTAACAAGTACTGTTCAGCTCTTTCTTCTTCTTCTTCGTATAAAGCTTGTCAGAAATGCGCATGGATGATGCTGCTAAGGTTCATGTTGCGACCATTAGATTGACTGTATTACTGTAGTAAAACTGAGTGGTCATTTGGTTTTTATAGGCAGTTATTTTATTGATATCAACAATCACATTCTCAACTTGACATTACGGCAGTGCTCTTTCTTCTTGTTTGATTTCTGTCTGATGCTTTGCAGATATCAGTTTCTTATTGTGAGGCAGAACATTATATGCGTTCATAGGCTATGAATTTGACCAGTGTATGGAGAACTTTAGAAATTTTTCATTCTAATAAATTACAAATATATTGATTGCTACTGGTAGTAGTAGTCATTGTGGGATATCTTCATCTGTCTGCTTGTAAAGTGCACTTTAACATAGGAATTTCGATTACTTTTTTGTTAGATAACTTCTAACAGATTAGTATAAACAGTTGCCCACTTAGAATTTCTTTTTAAACCATTATGGTGATATTTGTTATGTTTATAAAGACATTTAAATGCACAAACTTTGTTTATATTTAAAAGTAAAACTATTCACAGAGTGACCAGTCTTCATTTACATTATGCAAATATACTGTCTGTATAAACAGATTTATGGTGACCAAATAACCTGCTTGGATAAGACTGCTGTTATGCATAATTATTTGTAATAGAATAAAGGTGTGCTTTGTGAAAAGACTGAAATAGGAGGTCACGGTGTAACAGAAAGAGCATGATTACAGTACAGTTTTAGAAAAAGAATCCCGACTAAACTTGACATTACTTATGTGCTAAATTACCCTTCTGACTAGTTTTAGTTGATCTTAATTGAAACTAAACTGTTCTAAATATATGCTAGGAATTCGATCATTTTATGACATCTAATGGTCATCTTACTTGTAAATGCATAAAATCACTGGTTAACATGTTTTGGTGCTCACTTTAGGTGGAGTTTTTCTGTTCTCTACCTTTAGAAGATCTCCTTACATAGTTCTTCTAGGATATTCATTTGATAGATTTAACTGATCTAGAGGTACTTCCCCTCCCTAAGTGATCCCAACCACAGAACTATTGAACAAGAGAAGTTTTAAACATCTGTTTCGTCCTACTGTGGCACTGGTTAGTAGTTTACTGGGAACTGCATTTGCAGTTGAATCTAGGTCTGCTAATTCTTGTCATTTAATCACAGTGTTTGATTCTGAAGTTGCATGGATTCAGACCACCATCTAATAACTGTCTTCATGTCCAGCTTCGTAAGTCTTACTGGCCCTGCTTCCTCATGACGACCTCAGGTGGGATGATTTTAAACGTTTGAAAACAGGCAGCGAAAAGTCTCATGAATGGGCGTCATGTTTTTGTGGCGCGAATCGGCGAAGTTATAGGGGAATTCAATGGAGTCGATTCTTTTGTAAAACATTTTTATACAAGTATCATTCATAAATATACATATTGTATGTATGTCAGGTAAATGTACGTGAGATGTTTCCATATCCTATTAAAACATAATATTATACCTAAGTTAGGATATCAAAATATCCATGTTTTTAAATAGCCTTGCAGCATTTCTGTTAGATTGATTAGTAATGTATGGGAGAATTAAGTTTGCTCCCAGCGAAATTACCTCACCTATGAAAAGAATAACCGTACAAAATGAAAGAGAAATGAAATAATCAATTGGCTGAATATCTGTAATCCGATTGGCTGTATATGACTTTACTCTGTCCCACTAATATCAGTTCGCCTGAAGAATCATTATGAAATACATTATTTTGAATATAGTGAGAGTATGCCAAATTTGAATGAAAATAAAAGCAGTATTAGTTAAGCTGCAACTGAAAATTCAAACAAAAAAAAAAACCTTATTTTTAGAAAACATTTTTTAAACCTATTTTGTAGCTATGTGATGATGCTAGTAAAATAATGGAAAGCAAAGTATGAACACAAAGGGTATTTAAATGTGATAAAATCTACCATAGATTTGAACAACAACCAGTAAGTAGGTATACTCCAGGGCACAGAATCAACCATATTCCCTGTCCCAACTTTAAAGTACCATTAAGAAGGTAGGCCTGTGGTAATTTCATTGATTTCAAAGGGATGCCGTACGAAATGACATGAGATAGGGATATGCTGGACACTTATGCCATCATAGTTTCAGACTCTACACACTTGTACTTACCAGCTGGTCTACTAGGCTGGAATTCAGAGACTTTAGGCTGGAAAACAAAAAGATTTAATACCTAGCTGCTCGCGTCGAAGGGTCCATGAGTTTTGACTTCTATCAGTTTAGGATATAATACCGCTGGCCACTATCGAACTGCCTACCATTTCTATAAGTTATCTATAAGATATCTTTGATAAACTTCTTGTTCTTTTCTCTTTAATGTCCTGATGGGTACTTTCCAAGTTATGAAGTAATATTTGTCGAAGGATAATTCAGATATCTCTAAAACTAAACACCTGTAAACTACTGGTTTTATGCAATGTGATCGGTGACCTCCATATTGCGATTATTGTAGTATTATAATATGACAACTGAGGGTACTGTAAAAGCAGTAAAAACTTGAATATTTCTAGATAAACGGAGGTTGTTTTTCCATATAGTAATTTTATTTTTCAGCTCATCAGAAACCGGATAGTTGCTGCAAGAGTAAATATGATACTTGTGATGAGTCTGCAAGCTAAACCTGTAAGATTATCAATAAAAGTAGCAGCAATTATTCAGACAAATGAAATAATTCGTGTCATTGAGGTCAGTGAAGGCGTCATCAGTAATAACTATCTCAACATATTTTTTTGCATTCACCGAATTCACTGACATTCTATTCCAGTGAGTGTCTCAAAGGACTGACGATTTGAAACATATTAGCAATATAACTTATACTAGGCTATTAAAATACAATAAAATAAAGGTGTGCACTCAAGTTAGTTTTAAATAATGGTTATACGGCAGAATAAGTTATAGCTAAACCAACAGAATCACTTGCAATGTGTAGACTGAACAAAAAGTCTAAAAGTTCGGTGCTTACGTATACAGTAGCGTATAGTCTGTATCGTATCATCAGGAGGAGATACATTCGTCTCCTCGCTTGTTACTTATCCCTTTAAATTTTCCAACTTTTGCAGTCGAGTTTAATGAGAACCTTATCTTATTAAAATACGTAAACACAAAATAGTTTCATAATTAGGGAGCAGAGAATCCATTACTTTAAAGAAAGGCTTCAGTTTTCTTGAATAATTATATATTATTGTAATAAATTTTTTGTTTTGGTTCCTGTACATTCCCAGTGGAACATAGGGCTTCAAGCTACAGGCTTAATCTGTTTGATTCACAACGAAACCGATTACCACGAAACATTTGACCAGCACAGTTTCATATTCAGTGATAAAAGCCAATAGGCTCTTGAAACCTACAGCCTACTAATTTTACTCTTCCCAAGACTTGTACCTTTTTCTAGAAGCATGACCTAGCCGACTGTATAGAATGTTCAAGATGAACTCCAACATAGGTTGCGTAGATTAAATTAAATGTAATGTCATATAAGCATTTACAGGCCATTCGAAGTGTCCACAGTATTTCGAAAGCTTGGTTGTATCTACATTACGGCTGTTTTAAGTTGTGGCTGACAATAATTGCTAAAACCAAGCTATTATTTATAGTGGTTCAATATGAATCGGCGCTCAAATTATTCCAGGAAATTTGTAACATTTGTGGTCTGGATATTTATAATCATGCAATTCTGTTTGCCTCTGATTGCCGATATATCTGCTTCCCAGATGTTTGGACGAGGGACAGCTGACATGTGATGATTGAAGTCATGAGTATTAAAAGTAAACTGTGCTGCTTTGTAATTGAATTAAGAGGCAACTTCCTTACTTAGTACTAACTACAGCTTGTACGCAGGATCACTCAAGAAGAAGAAAGAATGTGGTAGTTATGGTGTAGACTGACAGTAATGCGAGCAACCAATAGAATCATAATGAGTTAGGCCACCGCATACGCCTGTAAACTCCGAGCCTATATGACTCATTGTTTCACGAACAGACTAAATGTGTGATTGTAATAATATCTGCAAGTCAGAACATGCACGTAATGAGAATGTGGTCACTGCTGCTTAGTGGTGAGAGCACGCCTAATGTCCCTTATTTTATCTTTGCTGTGAGGATACGAAGCCCCGGACAGAGCCATCATGCTCAGAGTCGTACTATATAGGTGAATGCACGTGCTACACAAATGCACACTCTGTGTCAGTTCCCTGTCCAATCTGTTGCACAATCTAGTCGATGTTAATCCCTTCTTACTGATGTGCTGAGCATTAAAATCGCCCACCATCAGACACCTCTTCCAAGTACTGAGCATCCACAGGTGTTCTAAAGCTAAAATCATAAGTGAGACTTCTGTATATGACCCCGACCGTTACGATACCCATGCTCATAGTAATAATACAACTTGCATCGTTTCTGACACCACTGACTTAATTCATATGTCGTTTGAATGTGCAACCCCACCACCTTAACATCCAACAACTCTATTAGTTAGCTAAAGTGAACTAGGTTGTCTGACTGGGGTCCAAGACTTCCTCTCAAGATGTTCGAAAGGGTCTGTATTTCGTCAGGGTCTTCACGTAAGTGGACAATATCATCTGCATAGTCTACGTTGGTATGACTGCTCCTTGGTAGTAACTTAATCCAAAAGTCGCTAAAGTCTACGAGGGTCAATCCCATTAGTACACTTGTGATGAAATTAAACAAAAATGGGGACAGTAGGCATCATTGACGGACAACACTAGTCGTCATCACAACTCTTCGTAAGCTCCTAGACGACTACATGAGTTCGATTACATTACTTCAACTATTGCGTATACATACTTGGCCCTCTCTTAATTGCCACAGTACTTCTAGGCAGACAGAGTCAAGGCTGCCTTCATGTCAAGAAATAAGGTAAATGTTTAGCCCCGGGAAGTAGGGCTATGTTCCAGAATCTGTCAGAGGGTTAAGTATGATCAATAAACTCTTGGTTCCATTTAAAGCCTGACTGGTTTCCTTAGGTTTCTTTCACCCCAGCATCGCTCAGTATACACATGATTACTGTATCGTTGTCATTCGAATCCAAAGACATCACCAATATACTTTTCGAATTGGCACAACCTCTCTGCTTGAGTGTCGAAGTTACCTACTAAGACGACTATTTCTGAGTGTTCTGCATCCAGAAGCAAACTAGACAGCTTTTAATAAAACTCGTTCGTTTGAAGTGCAGTCGGTCGGAAAGAAATCGACGCGTATTCAGTAGTTACTTCTTACCACGAATCCATTGAGCCGGATAGCACAAACACAACTGCCTCCTGGAATCTAATTAGGTGGCAAGTTTTCTGCTATATCGCCCAGTCTCATTCCCACGCCTGCACGAACTAGCTGGGGAATCTCCTGACACCTGTAAAGTGAGATTTGAAGATTCACTGTGATGGTCATATGAGGTTAAGTGAATAACCACACTTGAGTCTTGTATGAGTGTCCCCGAAACACAGCATATAGTCGTAGCCCCAAATGCCGAAATTCTGGATCACTAAGATCTGTCTAATATGAATTCGACAGCGTCGTTTTAAGGCACTAGATGAGGTGTTTCTTCTGACTTATGTCACTACTAGTTATTACATAGGTAGGAAAAGCAAAGAACCTACCTGTGGGTTAGTGTTAACAGTGGCAGGAAAGCATGATGATTAAAGACGATGATGACTAGGATGTATATGTACCTTTCGGAGTATGTGTGTAGTTATTGTTTCCTAAGGATTAGCAGCCAAGGGCAGTTAGTTTCTTTTTGAAATACTTAGAACAGGAAAAGTGTTAGTGAGGCGTGACCATACAAACAGGGGGTAGAGGCTTGGGGATAGCTGTACACAATCTCTTTGGACTAATATATCTTATAGTCACCTTATAGACTAAAAATCTGAGTGTGCGATACATGAGGAAATAGATGTAATTTCCCTAACTTTTATCCAAGTTCCACTTGATTAGGAGTCCCAGTTACATTTTTCGAATGATTTTGTGGGATTATCATTCGTTACTGATAGCATTTATGTTTTTGGCTGAATAATGAAATGAATATTTTTATTAACCATCATATCAAACATTTAACTGCTGCACTTCTGTAATGTTTGGAAATTGTTG
Organism: Trichobilharzia szidati; assembly: GCA_944472155.2. NCBI lineage: Eukaryota > Metazoa > Platyhelminthes > Trematoda > Strigeidida > Schistosomatidae > Trichobilharzia > Trichobilharzia szidati. The sequence continues at coordinate 154,007,282 of OX235279.1, read as the reverse complement.
ATAAGTTCATCTGATAAGTAATGATGTTAATTAAAGGGAAATACAAATGGCGGCAAGATTTCAGTTGACCGTCTTAGTACTACCACAGCAATGCTCCATCCTTGAATCGACTCTATATTACGTCAGTTTATTTATATAACACACAATGATACTGTATTAATGCATGAGTTATCTAGTCATTAACATTGTATCACTGTATTATATCAGATTAAACTTACATAATATTATATCACACCACAGTGATAAAATAACCTCGCCTAGTTAACTAGCTCGCTAGTTTTGTAGCTGGTACCAAGCCCGAGTAAAGACGGAGGGTTGGACGTGGGGCTAGAGACTCTACACCACAAAACCTATCAAATCGCTAGAGAAACTTCAACGCACTGAAAATATATTATTATTATTGTTCCCTTGGGTTCCTAGTGGAACATAGGGCTTCAACTGCACGTCTCCACTTGATTCTGTCTTCTGCTGTACTTTTCACTTGCATCCATGTTAGTCCATACTGGTTTAGCTTTCCTTCACACCATCTCCTCCATGTCACCCTTGGACGTCCCACTCATCGCCTCCCTTTCGGGTTCCACTCCACGGCCTGACGCGCGATGTCACCCAAGGGCCTCCTCAGCGAGTGTCCAATCCATCTCCACTTTCTCCTGCATATTTGTTGGGCGATTGCTTCTTGTTTTGTTTGTTCCCACAGTTTCTTGTTGGTGATTCTTTCCGGCCATCTGATCTTCAGTATAGAACGAAGACAGCTGTTGATAAAGGTCTGCAACCTGTTGGAAATATTCTTAGTGACCCGCCAAGTTTCTGATCCGTGTAGAAAAACTGGCTTGACGTTTGTATTGAAAATCCGTATTTTGTTGTTGATGCTGAGTTGAGTGACGAAGATTTCCAGATTGGTTTCAGGTTGATGTATGTGTTTCTCGCCTTCTCGATTCTCGATTCGACATCCCCATCCGTTCCTCCTGTAGTTGAGACAATGCTTCCTAGATAAGTGAATGAAGTAACCTCTTTCAAATCACCCCCGTTGATGGTGAATGGCGCTGGATGTTGCTGCTGTTGTTGTTGCTGTTGGTTGGTTATTTTCATAACCTCCGTCTTGTCTATGTTCACCTGGAGTCCTGTCTTTGCTGCTTCTTTAACCAGTTTGTCGGTTTTCGCTTGTAAGTCTTCGATTTTGTGTGACATCAAACATAAATCATCCACGCGCGAAATCCAGGTCTTCTAGATTCTTCACGTCGGTCCAGGATATCCCTGTCTTCTCGTTTCCCACTGTCTGACGCATAATCCAGTCCATGACAATTAGGAATATCATTGGTGATAATAAGCACTCTTGTCTGACTCCTGTGTTCACTCCAAACGCCTCGCTGAGTTTTCCGTTGTGGATCACTTGACATGTGCCATTGTCGTACAGCTGTTGAATAAGGTTGATGAATATTTGGGGTACGCCATAGTACTCGAGTAGTTTCCAAATTTCTTCGCGGTCGACGCTGTCGTAGGCCTTCTCAAAGTCTATGAAGTTGAGGTAGAGGTTTGATTGCCATTCCATGCTTTGTTCTGTGATGATGATGCGTAGAGTTGCAATTTGGTCAGAACATGATTTGCCTTTCCTGAATCCAGCTTGTTCTGGTCGGAGTTCTGTATTCAGTGCGTCCTTTATTCTCTCGAGGATGATGCGACTCAGAATTTTACTTGGCGGGGACAAGAGCATGATTCCTCGCCAGTTCTTGCAGAGTCCTAAGTCGCCCTTCTTTGGTAGTCTCATGAGGTAACCTTCCCTCCAGTCTGTAGGCACCTTTCCCTCCTTCCAGACCTTTTGCAATAATGGAGTGAGCATATCTGCTGTCGTTTCTGGGTCCGCTTCCAGTGCTTCAGGCGGTATTCCATCTGGACCAGCTGCTTTTCCAGCTTTCAGAAGCTTGATTGCATTCAAGACTTCAGCTTTCGTTGGGGGATTGGTGTCAACTTGCAGTTGTGTACGCGCTGTTGTTGATATTTCTGCACGGGTTGCAGGTGGTGGTGTTGGAGACTTCGTCTTCTCCTTGGTTTCTTCGGCTTACTAGCTCAGCTCTCACCGTGTTGTATCTTTCGGATTTATTGTAGAAATCCACTACGCTCAACCGAAGACAATTATACAACCGGGACACAGCAGCTACAACCTACTCCGTCCAAACAATTAACGTCTCCGTGGGATATATAAATAATTTGTAGCAGAGGACTTAAACCTTATTTCCAAGTAACCCTTTTGTTAATATAACGTGTCGTTACATTTTCGGTAATATACTGTTACTTAACATCCCATTGACTTGAATTTTATTTCTCATATTTCGTAATACTAGTGCGCTCTAACATAAGTCCCCTACAGTGGTCGGTCCAAGAGTCCTTTGAAGTGGTCCGCCCATTGTTTAATCTGTCTTTTTTCTTTGGTAATTGGGTTCCGTTGGCTGTCTTTTATAGGTTTCACTTGTGTTGATCTCTTCCCAGGTAGAGACTTGGTTATCTGATATAGTGTCCTCAGGTTGCTTTTGCCTGCTGCCTTCTCAGCTTCAGTGGCCAGATTGTCGTAGAATTGTCTTTCGTCCTTCCTAGCACTCTTCTTCCCTTCTTTGTCCAGTGCAGTGTAAGTTGAGCTCAGCGCCTCCTTCTCTTGTCCGTCTTTGCATTGAGTCGTCTTCTCTTCCACCATCCTCCTATCCTCTCTTCTATTAGCTTCCAAGTAGGTATCCGTTGAGAACCATTCCTTATCTTGTCTCTTCATTCTTCCCAGAACAGTTGTGCCCGTGAAAATCACCTTCAGAGAGTTCCAATGTTCTTCCACACAGGTTTCCTCAGTGATGCCACGTAGTGTTTCCTACTTTGATCTGACAGTTGCATTGAAAGTGTCCTTTGTGGTTGTGTCCTTCAGTTTTCGAGTGTTGAACTTGCATTGTGGCCTATCTCCAGCTATCCTCGAGGCTTTTAGCTTCACCTTGAAAGTCCCTTGTACTAGATAGCGGTCTGAACTCGCATCTGCTCCTCTCCTCGATCTTGTGTCCAGTAGGTTCCGTCTCCACTTCCTTGAGATTGAAATGAAGTCTATCTGGTTTTTGGTGTGTCCATCAGGTGAAATCCATGTCGCCTTATTTATATCCTTGTGTTTGAACACATTGCCACCAATCACCAAACCATTGAAGGCGCAAAAGTCTGAGAAGAGCTCACCATTGTCATTCATTTCACCGATGGCCTCACAACCCATGGTGAGTTCTCTTCCTGTATTGTCTCCTCCCGGTTTCACATTCATATCACCCATCAGGATTTTGATATCGCCATTTAAGACGTTGTGCCTTACTGCTTGCAGTTGTCTGTAGCAGGCCTCGGTCTTTTCTTGTTCTGATTCGTTTGTAGGCGCATAGCATTGAATGATTGTAATCTTCCTTCCTTTTGAGTTGAATCTGGCTGTCATTATCCTGGAGGAGATTGGTTCCCACTGCATGACAGCTTTAGCCGCTGTTGGTGACATCGTGATGACTACTCCCTCGGTGTGCTCGTGGTTGTCCTCTGGGTGACCGGAATAGATTACTGTCTATCCAGTTGGTAGTTGGCACCTTCCACATCCGTTCCATCTGCTCTTGCAGATTCCCAGCACTTCTATTTTATATCTTCTCATTTCTGCGGTTACCTGGGCAGCCTTTCCAGCTTCGTACATTGTACGAATATTCCACGTCCCCATCCTTATTTTTGCTTTCATTATAAGAAGGCACATCGGCTGACTGGCTTCCCGAAGGCTTTCACCAGCCTGCGTCATTTCACTTCCCCGATTCCAGCGAAAAATAAGGTCATTGTTTGTATTTTTTGAATTTAAAATATATTTGTGCGTTGAAGTTTTCGTAGCAATTTGGTTAAGTTTTGGGGGTAGATTTGCTAGCACCACGCCCCAACCCTCCCTCTTTATCCGGGCTTGGGACCGGCTAGAATACTAGTGACCTAGTAATCTAGGCGAGGTTGAAAATATATTAAAAATACAAAAACTCCAAATAACAGTCTTATTCTTCGCTCAAATCAGCTAGGCAAAATGACACAGCCGGCTGGTGAAGGCCTTCGGAAAACCAGTCAGTCAGCCGATGTGTCTGTGTTCCCTCGATGAAGTCAGGAATAAGAATGGTGACGCGGAATGTCCGTACAATGTACGACACTGGCTGGGAAGGCTGTACAAGTAGTCAAAGAAATGAGGAGATATGACACTGAAGTGCTGAGAATCTGCGAAAACGGATGGAATGGATGTGGATTATCAAAATTGTCAACTGGAGAGTCAGTAATCTACTCCAGTCTGTCACCCAGACGACAACCACGAGCACACTGAGCGAGCGAGTGACTATCATGATGTCACCAGAGGCAGCCAAAGCTCTAATGCAGTGGAGACCAATTTCATACAGTACTATGACAGCGGGATTCAACTCTAAAGGAAGGAAGGAAGGTCACAATTATCCAATGCTAACCACAATGCTACTGTGGTGGTATGATACAGACAATGTGTTCCAACTGTGTTCTCACATATTTCCACAGTCCAATACAGCATTATCAACAGAATACGATATATCTATTTGAACATTCTGTTTGTTGCTAGAGTCACAATATTATTCACACAGTACAATACTGCTTTAGAAAAAGAACACTATATATATATACATTCTATTTCATGTCGTATAGTGTAAGCCAAAGCCACACGCTCAATGATGGGTCAGAGAATATAAAACTGTATCTATATAAATAGCGCTTTCGTCACTTGAAAATATACCTTGGCTTCCGTGTCTTGCCTTTTGCTGTTACACTACAAGCCACACGGAACAAGAGAAGAAGGAGGATTTTTACAGACAACCACAAACAGTAATGGACAACATCCCGAATGGCGACATCAAAATCCTCATGGGCGATATAAACACAAGCAAAACTCATTATGGGACAAGAGGCTCTATACGAAATGAATGAGAATGAATAACTATCCACAAACTTCTGCTCTTTCAACGATTTGGTAATCAGAAGCATCGTGTACAAGCACAAGGATATACAAAAAGCAGCATGGACTTAACACACACACACACACACACACGACAAACTGGATTGATTTCATATCATTATTGCCCAAGGAGGTGGAGAGGCAGCCTGCCGGATACGAAGTTGAGAAAGGGAGCAGATGTGGGCTCAGACCACAACCTAGTTCAAAGAAGCTTCAAGGTGAAGCTGGAATCCTCCAGAACAATTGGAGATAGGCCACTGTAATTCAAGTTCAATATTCAGAAACCGAAGGAAAAAACCACAAGGAATGCCTACACTACATATCAGATCAGAGCAAAGTCACAGAGACTACGTGGCAGTACTGAGGAAACCTGTGTGGAAGAACATTGGAACTCTCTGAAGGTGATATTCACGGAAATGTGCACAACAGTTCTAGGAAGAAAGATGAGACAAGACAAGGAATGGTTCTCAACGGATACCTACTTGGAAGCTAATAGAAGAGAGGATAGGAGGATGGTGAAAGAGAAGATGACTCAATGCAAAGATGGACAACAGAAGGAAAAGATAAGTTTACAGCAGTGAACACCTCACTGAATAAAACAATAAAGAAGAGTGACAGGTAAGTCAAAAGACACTTGTACAACATACTGGCTGGCAATTGAAGCAGAACAAGCCGCAGGCAAAAGAGAACTCAGGACATTATAACAGATAACCAGGCTGCTCGCTATCCGGGAAGATATCAACCCACATGATGAAACCAATAAAAGATGCTGAACGGAACCTGATTACCAAGGAGGAGAAACAAATAAAACAATGGGCTGATCACTTAAAAGGACTATTGAATCGACCATCACCTGCAACTCGCTCAGAAATACCACAGCCACCGAGAGCATGCACAGAATTGTATGCCAGTGGACACACGTCCTCCAAAAATATCAGAAATTCTGAATGCGACCAAGCTACTGAAGTCCGGAAAGGCAGCATGTCTGGACGGAATTCCCTCTGAAGCACTCAAATCGTACCCAGCAACTGCGGTGGATGTTCTCACGCGATTATTGGAGAAGGTTTCGAAGGAAGGGAAGATGACTACTGACTGGAAGAAAGACTGGCTACCTTATCAAGCTACCAGAGAATGGCGACCTAGCCCTGTGCAAGAACTGGCGTGGAATCATGCTCTTGTCCCCGACAAGTAAAATACTAAGTCACATCATCCTCGAGAGAATAAAGTATGCACTGGATACAGAACTCCGCTTAACCGAAACAAGCTGGATTCAGGATAGGCAAACCATGCGCTGATCAAGTTGCAACTCTACGCATCATCATCACAGAACAAAGCATAGGATGGCAGTCAAACCTCTTTGTGCCTCAAATCATCGACCTCGAAAAGGCCTTCGACAGACACCACTATCCGAGAAGTAATCTGTAAACTATTTTAATACTAAGGCGTTTAGTACCCAAGTCTTTATCAACCTCATTCAACAGCTAGCTAGATGACAGTGGCACTTGTCAAGTGAACCACAACGAAAACCTCAACGATGCGTTCAAAGTAAATACAGGAGTAAGACAAGCTGGCTGTCTATTATCATCAATGATATTCTTAATTGCGGTGGACCTGATTATGCGTCAGGCTGTGCATAGAGAATGAGGAGACAGAAGTAAGCTGGATGACCGATAAGAAGACTCTAGCAGATCTGGATTTCGCGTCTGGATGACATATTTCTAATGTCACACAAACTGGAAGACTTACAGGTGAAAACCAACAAAGTGTCTGAAGAGGGTGGCAGCGAAGACAGGACTCCAAGTGAACATAAAGAAGACGGAAGTGATGAGGATAACCAACCAACAGCAACAACAACAACCATCACCAATCACCATCAGCGGGAGAGATTTGAAAGCCTTTACTTCCTCCACTTATCTAGGCAGCCAGCGTCGTTTCAACCATAGGCAGTCGGAACAGATGAAGATGTCAAAGCCGGGCAGAATCGGAAAGGCAAGATATGACTTCATCAACCTGAAACTAGTTTGGAAATACTCTGCTATCACTCAGCATAAAGAACAAGATTAGGATTTTCAACAGCAATGTGAAGTTGGTCCTTCTATACGGGTCAGAAACTTGGCCAGCGTGTCATGAAAAGGATTTCCAAAAGATTGCAAACTTTTATGAACAATTAACTTCGCCGGCTCCATGCTGAAGACCAAATGGCCAGCTGGCCAGAAAGAATAAGTAACGAGAAACTCTGCCTGGGAACAAACCAACCAAGAACCGATCGCTCAACAAATATGTAGGAGAAAATGGAGATGGATCGGGCATACATTGAGGAGACCATCGCATGATTTCGCGCGCTAGGCCCTCGAGTAGAATCCAAATAGGAAGCGACGAGTGGATTGTCCTAGGGTAACGTGGAGGAGATCGTGTGAGGTGGAGGTGACAGATTGTGGGCACCATTTTCCAAGCTGAAGAGGACGGCAGAAAATAGAATAAAGTGGAGATGTGTCGTTGAAGACCTATGTTCCACTCGGAACTCAAGGGAATAATAATAATACAGTGATCAAATTCCAATCTTATATTAATCTTTGAATTTGAAGCCGATTCACTGCAATAATGCAGTTTGACGTTTAAGGCTCCGTCATCACCTTGTTAGGTTACCTTTTCACTGCCCGAACACATTTGGTTTTCGAGGATCTCATTAGAGTCAAGGGGGAATTCAGGCACAAACCAACATTAGCTTTCAAATCATCCCAAACGAGGATGAAGTGTTAAGGTCTCCATCCAAGTTATGGATTCTTTATCAGTGTATACTTTAGGGCTCATGGACTCAGACTGACTGACTGGTTTCAACGTAGAACTTTGCACCGATGTGCAGCAGTTCAAGTCGCCACACTTCATTAAGCAGACAAAGCCACAGAAAAAGAAACGCAAAGTAGAGACATTAAATAGAGATATGAGGCAAAACGAATAGTAATATCGAAAAACAGTATAGTTTCATTGAAAATTATAAGTCACAAGGAGTGGATGTATCTGTGCCATTGAGAACGATTTGAGCCATGTCATCAACTGTCTCCAGCCATTGGTTTTCACCGTCTCGAGGACCTCAACCAGGAAGTCTGAACCTTACTACGTGGCTTAAACTAACTGTTGTGGATTTCATTGACTGACGCCAAATTTCGGTTTGACCATCACTGGCTCATTTCCAACTTGAACAATTTTCTTTGATTATAGCTTGTAACCACACAGTATTTTTGGTACTAGTATGGAATTTTCAGCATGTAATATCGGTAGCCCAAATTTTGCAGGTCGACCATTGATATCGGGTGTGCGCCGGCAGGGGATCGAACCCCGGAACATGTGCATGGTCGGCGAGAGTCCTAACCACTGTGCCACTGACATTGCTGGTCGAGGAAGGCGATGGCTAGGCATACGTAACACACGTGCTGACCATCTCAATCGATGTAACTTCACAGCCTCGTCTATTGATTTCCCCTCCTTACCTAGCACTCAACCGACGCATAACCTCAATATTGCTCACCCTATTATACCACCATCTCGCACGGGAGATAGAACGCAGACACCGATGATCAAAGACAGCTAGCCGGCCTTTACGTGTCATACACTTTCAATGGCCACGTTTCACTCACAGCCATAAAGGAGGACAGAGCGAACGGCTAAGCAGCACACACGTCATTTGGTCGATAGCCAGTCGGATATCACGTCTACTCCAGAGACGGCGTAAACTGGCATATGCGAAACTAGCCTTCACTATCCGTGCTGAGATTTCGTCAGCGATCAACCCGTTGGCGTTGTCTGATGCAACTCCCCAAATAATTGAAGTGGCCAATGCGCTCTACCAACCACTTCACTCCCTATTTCTAAGCTAGCAGTCAATGTAATCCACACTAGTCTTGTAGCATCATATTACATTTAGCGGGAGCGAATCGCATGCCAAACATTGTTAGATTGCAGCTCAAGGAGTTCAGAAAACTCTGAATTTTGTCAGCGGAAGGACTATATCTTCTGCATATTCTAAGTCAACGAGATTATTCACTGACGGTAACAAGTCAATCCCTGAGTCGCTGAAGTGAGTTAGGGTTAATTCCATTAGTACATCTATGATGAAATTGAATAGAAATAAGGATAGTGGGCATCACTGACGGACACCACTAGTTGTCACCACTTCAGATGACAACTCGCCGTAAGCTCTCACCTGGCTGACTACATGAGTTCGAGTAGAGTGAGTGTCTTGATCAGTGCAATGTATTTCCTCCGCATTCCTTTCACTGCCAAGCATCGCCAGAGTACCTCTCGGTCGACGGAATCGCATGTCACATTTAGATCAAGAAATATAACGATTGTTAGATGCCGGTAAGTATGCCTATGTTCCAGAATCTGTCGAAGGGTGAAGATATGATCAATACACCCTCTTCCTGGTCTAAATCCTGCCTGGTTCTCTTGTGTAAATTATGAGGTGAGGTGGGAACATCCTCACTTCCTAAGGGAAGGTTAATTCAGAAAGCAAAAGTGACTTTCACAAAAACAAAAAATCGAATGTTTTCCCTTAGTTCGAATGAATAAACGAAAGAATTAATCACATTAGTCACGAATGCTCCAAATTTTCTAATGATTAAGTTATATGCAAATGAATACAATTTTCTAACAGCTGTTAATTATCCTAATGAAAACGACTGATAGCATTAGTAGAGATATGAAAAACTCAACTCCAGCTTCCACTCGCTTATTCATATTATGCTGTACGTACAGCGTTATCACTACTATCAACAAAACTTTAGGCCCTACTCTTATTAGTATGCACATTCTACCTATACACTCCCTGTTGCCTGAAATATGTAAACACTTGAATGAATTTATCCCTAAGCTCTGATCCTATATTTTATTAACCCTATTAATTCAAACACCTGTGACTAATATTTCTTTATGTAAATGTAAAGTCCGATGGGAATTTACCGAAAATATGCATTTGCTTAAATCGTGTTCTATAATTGTCACTATGGGAATTTTTTAAATTATTGAAAACTTACAGCAGTGCTGAAATTTGTGTTAACACTTACATACATCCTTTTGAAGACTTTCCCCAATAACTGATGATGATGTACTTGATGTATTATCGAAATCTCATCATTAACCTGATATAAATATCAATTTATTATTGCTTTATATGTAAATATATAGATGGGAACGGTCTCAATATTGGAATACCAACAGCATATTTGAAGCAATTACTACTTAGATGCACTCTGCACGTACAGTTCACTTTCAACAACACCATCTATAGACAAAAAGATGGTATCGCAATGGGATCTCTATTGGGTCCACTACTATCAGACTGCTTCGGGGCAAGCGTCGAGAAAGGTCCATTAAAGCCGAGCATCGACAATTAACGACTACATAAAAGATACGTAGATGACATATTCATTGTTTGTGACAACAGTATTTCCCCCCACCCCCAATCTACCACTGCAGACATTAAACTGTTGCCATCCAGCAATAAAATTCATTCTTGGAATGGAAAACAAATCAAAAATTCCCTTCGTTGATGTGGAATTAACAAGAAAAACTGATGGGACCTTAAGAAGATCAATTCATAGAAAAGCTACTTGAAATGGTCAACTGACAAGCTTCTGTAGCTGGGTACCCTTTCCACAAAAGTGGAATTTAATTATATCCCTTGCCACTCGCATCAGTAGTCCCTATGTTCTAGAAACAGAATTAATTCTTTTGAAAGAAACCTTCATCCAAAATGGATACGCGCCAAGACTCATTGACAAAACCAGGAGTTTGGAGAAATGAAACTTCACTTGTGCCGAAAACGAAACTCTACATTAACTTGGATTTCAAAGATTTAACAAGCGATATTGCAAAGAGAAGGATCACATCATCTCTGAAAAGAACATTCTTTGCAGTAACGCTAAGAAGTGTTCTCCAGTCGCCCGTTGATTTGCAGAAGCCTTAATGAAAAGATCCCGCATCTGACCACTTCTATGTGCATATATCAGTTCACCTGCTGCTGTGGACCCAGGTGCATAAGTCGTTGGACACGCATCTTGTCTAAGAGGATTCAAGAACACTAACCAGTGTGGTTACGAAATGGCAATATTGGTGCTATAGGGAGTGTGATAATTGAACACCTGATTAACACTGATCATTCCATCTCAACAAACACCTCCTTCAAAGTAATCTACAGAGTCAAGAATAACCTACCAAAGGCAATACGGTTTCGTCTTCTTTGTGTCGCTGAAGCTCTGGCCACTAACACAGAAAAACCGGAGCTGTGCATACAAAAGAAAATTACTCAACCACTTCTACTATATCATGGTAACGACTTTGTTTTTTGATGACTTAATTTTGTTTGTTTTATTGTTTCTTTAATTGCTTATAATTCTTGTATTCATTTAAAACTCTTACGAAATTTAGTATTCTCTACTTTATTTGTATGTGAATCCTCAGCACAACTCAATCATCAACCTATTCATATTACTGAATAACTCCTTTTTAACAACTGTTTGTGACAACTCATCACCTTTGTTACCATCCTAGTTCCATTCACACACAATTTTCCTGACCGTTTTGTATTGCGTAACTCCACCTAACTTTTAATTCTCACCCCTTTAGTTAAAATAACCATAACCAATTGTATTTTTATTTGACGAACATAATGTACACATACATATAAAATAACCTCTATATATAATTGCGATTGTACAGCTAAGAAAATGAATTCGCCAAAAAGACTCTTCGCTGAACTATGCATTTTGTTTTCACTAATGCCTGGATGTAGATTATTCATGAATTAGAACGTTTAAGCAATAAAAAAATGTTTCCAATACACACACATACCAATCCACTACGCAGTTACACTAGAACACTCTGCAAGAGGTAAAGAAATACATTTCATTTGGAGAAAAGAAAAAGACTTATTAGAATATATGCAATATTCGTCCTTAGCTTTTTAATTCCAAAGTTATGCAGTAATTATAAATATTAACACAATGTAGTGTGCTCTGTAGGAGATTTTGTGCGCAACTAAAAACTGACCAATACTTGGAATGTATTAAACAGATTGCTTTGCTTTAACTATTCTAGACATGAAGGAGACTAACGAGTTGATTGCTTCAGCATCTGTTCATGCGAGTGTTTATGGAAGAAGAAAAAAAACCCCTCTCAACTGTTTATCACATTAATAACATGGCGAATAATCAGCAAAATTTTTCTGTAATTCAAAAATTCCACAAAAGTGGGATAGGAAAATACACGAATTGAATTTCACGAAATCAATGTTGGAAACTTAACAAAAATAAGACTATCGGGTGTAGCTTTCGAATTCATCCTGAACACTTCATAAGACAATGTTATAGTACACAAATAGTCATTTGATCCGTACTTACTATACATTCAAGTGTAGTCTGTCCGTCATAAATAGATTATTAATAGTATCTATCTCTAAATTCAGTACTACGTAAAGAACGATTCTCCGGGAAGAATGTGAACTTCCTAAAGGTTTCAGACGCGATTTACTGATGAGCGCCAGCAGTCATACTATTTAGTGAATATGGACACAATAAAAAGATGGTAGTAGACAGGTTGACACTTGTGTAAATTTCTGCTTTGGTGCCTCAGTTACTTATCGCTTCACTACACTCGATCGACACAAGTCCTTATAGATGAGATAGCGACAAATTTACCTTCTCAGTATTGCGAGTGATATAATTTGCTATAGTTTAAAACGTATTTATTGTATGCTAGATAAAAACTGCGGCATTTAGTAATGGCTTGTATAAACTGCCGTAATCAACTAGGAAGTTGGTATTTTGGAACTACATTATATAATTCACAATCGGTTTGCCTTAATTTCATCGTTCATCTTGTTAAATTTTTCTTAATGCGTTTATGCGAGTCTTATGTTGTATCTGTGTATTATATGGTCTGTAAAAACACAGGACTTCACAACATAAGATAATGATTCGTTTGTATTCAGTTAACTGGAATATGCTTCGGATGTACCAGATTATGAGGCTGACTTACTGTATGTTTTGATTTTGATTTACAGCTTGATTCCACACCGTATTTTCAGTACAAGTATGGAATTTTCAGCATGGATATCGGTAGCCCAAATTCAGGCCGACCATAGATATCGGGTGTGCGCCGGCAGGGGATCGAACCCGGGACCATGTGCATGGTCGGAGAGAGTCCTAACCACTGTGCGCTGATGCTAGTGCCCAATTGCTCAGGCTAAAGTAGGTGGAGAAGGATGCGAATCTGAGTGATTAAGTCAATGAGTGGCTGGATAACGGAATACTTGTGAGCCAGTTTCATGGAACAATGTCTCTCTGGATTCAACATAGAACTTGGCACCGAAGTGCGACAGTTCGAGTTGCCACGTTCCAAATAGCACACAAAGATAGAAAAGAAAATGAGTGAAGAGAATCAATAGAGTTTTGACAAGTATAGGAGTGAAACAGAATGAGTAATGGTAGAAAGGAATATGAAAGATTACAGAGACTGAATACATCTGCGCCATTGACAACGATTTTGAACCATGTCACCTATTGTCTCCAGCCATTGATTCTTAGAGTCCCGAGGGCCCCAACCCGGAAGTCTGCATCTCCCTACCTGACTCAGTTTAACTGTCAAGGATTTCATGGATTGATGAGGCGATGTTTTTGTTTGGCCACCACTTACTCTTTTCCAACCTGCACCTATATCAGCTAGTAATGCCCGTCGGGGTAGGCGATGGTTAGGCATGCGCAGCACGTGACCTAGCCATCTCAATCTATGTAACTTTATATCCTCGTCGATTGATTTTCCCTCTTTGCCCAACACTCTACGCTTAACATCAACATTTCTTACCTTATTATGCCACCTAACGTGAGAAAGAGATCGTAGACATCTATGATCAAAAACAGTCAACCTTTTCATGTCTTCAACTCATGGGACAATGAAGCCATTGAAAATATTTTATTATGCAAAGTTACATATCTTAAACATTTAGCGATTGCGATTGTTACAGAAAACATTTCAGTGATAAGTGCGCAATAAAGTAAAACAACAGACATATCATGAGTTCTAGTGAATGACATTCAGACAAAAAAGTCAATTAATGGACAAAAATAGGAACAATAAAAATTAATATTAGTGAAGTGAAGTAAACTGTGAGCGCAAATTATCAAAATTATAGCAATCAATCAGCTGTTTCGTATTTCCAACTTTTATAAATCAATTGGAAAACGAAAACCAAGTCAATATTTCGACAGAAGGTTAGAGGAACAGTGTATACACGACAGGTGATTACGAGAAGGGGGCGGGAAAAAATCAAAATATAACAGTATTAAGAGATAAAACGGTACCTTTGGAATCTAACACATTACACATAAATGGCACATTATTAGCTTAGATGAAAAGGGGAAAAAAAACTCAAAAATAGCTGAAATTATAATCAAATTATTGCACAAGTTAAAGTAAAGCCAGAGCAAAAAAGAAAATGGCAAATATATAAAATAAATTAACTTATTAGAAAACAAAATGCATATTCTGGTGGGTAATAAATGTTAACTGGTTACGGTCAAATATCTTGTATTTACTGATGCCGAGAAAGAAACAAATTCACACCGAGCGTTGAGAGTAAGTAGAATTTGCAAAAGCAATATATACTTTTTTAGAAAATAAAATGGAAGCAAGAGGAAAGAGATAACGAAAACACAGATGAAAGACTTTTAAGCACATTGCGTTTCTATTGATGTTGGCATATGATGATGATTTCGTTCCTGGCACGATGTCATCTTCAATGTTTGTGATTCATGACATCTTGGAGGTTCAACCGCTTTCACCCAGTCAGCAACACCGTTGGCATTGGTAACTATAAAAGAAATGATCATATATGCACAATACAGTTAATGTCATAGCCAATTCGATACATCGAGAATTTATTACACAATATCGCAGCTAACTTAACATTACTTGTTGTTATTTGACGTTTTTGATTCCCCTAGAGTCCAAATATCTACAAAAATAATTGTAAGCTAAGTTGAAATACACTTTTACGTTAAAGAAGATTTAAAATAATGAGTATTTTTTAGGCATAATACTGGACTTATTCGTTATCGACCTGTCGAACTGAATCAGTCAGTCTCCCTTGAAATATGGGACTTCTTGTGCTTTAGATCGTGGTGGATAGTAGTGACCGTAGTTAATAGTAATACAGAGCTTGAATAAGTGAGTGGAAAGCTAGAGATTCAATTGATATGCAGGTAAGCTTTTATTTTAGTACCGGATGAGTATATAAGTTATAGCCAAAACAAATTCCCCTGCCTCTTGTTTAGGCCTACTTGAATGGATAGAATAGAGGCGGTTAATTACGATTTGAACTTCCCTTCGGTAGTTTTTTTTCCTTCACGTTCCCCAGTGGAAAAAAGCGCTTCAAACTAGTGGCTTGAAGTTTCTGTAGCAGTGTTTATTTTACAGGATGGGGTCGCTAGCCCCATGCCCAACCGTTCCCCTTCACCAGCATTATTTCTGGCTTAACGAGGTAAAGGAGTGCGTCGGCCGGGGATCGAACCTCAGACCATGTGCATGGTCGGCAAGCGTCCTAACCGCTATGCCACCGACGCACCCTTGTGTAGTTAGCCTAGTGCAATTTTGTATTATGTGCTTAGAGGAATGCTGAAACCATATCAAATGTTACGTCTAGCTGTTTCAAATGTCTTATCTATTTTTTACACAACTGGAATGTCTGCATGACGTTTACTACGCTCTATCGGAAAAAACCTAGCGATCACTTTTATCCTTATACTATAGTATCTACGGTCTGTATTTCACATTATTTGTGACTACGTATTATGCGTACACAGGTCTTTTAATAAGCCAAGCGTCAAATATCATTAAGTGACACCTGTATATGTAGTTCTATGCACCGGAATGAATCAAACCAATACGAAAATATGGTTGAGATGAAGCTCGAACTTAGACTAGTCTGTTAAGCGATTGTGCCAACGCCTCACGAAATATTATAAAGTGATCTTGAGAATTCGAAAGAAATGATATTGGACACTAACAGTGAACAGCATTATCTCTGAAATTCAGACAACAAAGATAATTTCGACAAGAACTGTAATAAATTGTTCAACTTAAGGTGTTTTTGGCTATTAGAGTTGAACTAGATACGAATGATTCAATTTGAATTGAGACTTAACCAAAGCTTTTTGTTTATAACATGCATAATGCATAATCTGCACAAATGGTGTTTACTGTACAGCAAAGTAATGACTTTCTTGGAGTCTGATCGGGGATAAGGAATACTAATGGCGTTTAGAACAATGATTTATTCTAACAACACAAAATTAAAAATAATACAAATAAAGAGAAATGTGTATCACTTAACGAAAATAGAAACAGGACTAATCAGAAACCTACCATTCATTATGTAGCTATCAAGTAATTTTTCTATTTTTGGATTTTCCAGAACAGTAGCATAGAGAACTATAAAGAATAAAAGTAAAGATAAATTTTACATGTGTAAACCAAAACACCTAGCAGTACTTTATGAAGTCTTCCACTGTTAGTTTGATCCACATCGGAAAGGTGTACACTGTTTGGCTGGACTCCTCACAATACTAGGAATCAGTAGTTAGAGACTGCTGGTAACATGGCTCGAAATTCACAATTGAGAACAGATGTATCTACATAGTGTTATCTTCATCCAGAGTGTGAATATCCTCAATAATCTCCATTGAATTACTCTCTTTCTGGTACATCTTAATTTGTTGTAGTTTCATATGTTTTTTAATGGGTAAACACATAATTTTCACATTTAGGTATCCGACATACTGACTGGTGGCATAAGGAAGAAAGTGTAATTCGGTCGGTCGGTTTTCAACATAGAACTTTGCACATATGTGCGGCAGTTCAAGTCGCCACAATCCATGTAGCACGCAAAGCAAGAGAAGAAAGCAGGAGAAATGCATAATATAGACAGTAAACAGAGATGTGAGACAAAGGAATAGTAATAACGAAGAACAAAACAGTTTCATTGGAAATCATAAGTCACAAGGAGTGGATGCATCTGCGCCACTGAGAACGATTTTGAGCCATGTCACCAATTGTTTCCAACCATTGGTTTTTACCGTCCCGAGGACCCCAACCAGGAAGTCTACACCTTCCTACGTGGCTTAGACTAAATGTTGTAGATTTCATTGACTAGTGCCATGTTTTGGTTTGACCACCGCTAGCTCTTTTCCAGCCTGATCCTATATCAGCTAACATTGCCCGTCGAGGAAGGCGATGACTAGGTATACGTAACCCTTGTCCTAACCTTCTCAGTCGGTGTAATTTCACAGTCTCGTCGACTGATTTCCCCTCCTTACCTAGCACTCGACATAAGCCTATCCTCAATATTGCTCACCATATTATCCCATTTCACGCGGGAGATAGAACGCAGACACCTATTATCGAAGACAGCTAATCTTTTCATGTCTTCCACTCTCAATGGCCAGGTCTCACTCAGTCATAAAGGAGGACGGAGTGGACTGTTGAGCAGTACACACGCCCTTTGGTCGATAGTCGGATATCACGTCTACGCCAGAGACGGCGTAAACTGTAATTACTAAGAGACTGAAACAAAAGTGTATGATAAGCCTAAAACAACTACCGAACGCAGAAGGATAATATACTAAAGTCAGTTAGTAAGGTTAGTTCTCCTGAATATCATTGATTGCCTCCAATCGACAAGTATTTGACTTATCTGCTTACAAACAATACTATCGTGATTAGGTATTATGACTTGTTTTGCCTCTAATCACTGTAATTTTTACAGAAACTTTACATCCTCTTAGGAAATTTTTAAATGCTTCAGATAACTAACAAATAGATGTTTCTATTGAAAGATATTTTTGTTAAGTAAACGAACGGATCCTGTTGTTGAGCATAAGGATATAAATACAGCTACCGTACGACACACTAAAAAACTTTTTACAAACGAAATATGAATTCATCAATGTACTTTAATCGTAATGTTGAAGTTTTTTTAATTTCTTTAC
This sequence comes from Trichobilharzia szidati, assembly GCA_944472155.2. Lineage (NCBI taxonomy): Eukaryota > Metazoa > Platyhelminthes > Trematoda > Strigeidida > Schistosomatidae > Trichobilharzia > Trichobilharzia szidati. Next base: position 153,989,249 of record OX235279.1, on the reverse strand, counting down.
GTTCACAGGGCTTCAAGCTTTGAAGTCTCGTTAGCAGTGGTATTTATTTTTACGGGATGGGGTTGCTAGCCTCATGCCCAACCTTCCCTCTTTACCAGTCTTATTACTGGTATAGCGAGGTAAAAGAGTGTGTTGGCCGGGGATCGAAGCCCGAACCAACTGTGTGGTTGAGGTATGAAATTTCCCAATTTTTCACGATACGTAATTGTTTAGCCCATGCTGAATTGTGATGAAAGCGATTGCTTAAAGAACAAATGTAAAATTTCAGTCTGTAAAAAGTCAAATAAAGCGATAGATGTAGGTCTATAACATATCTGTCAATTACTTAAAACCCACTTCTAATTAGTTATTTGTTTAACAGCACAGTTTACTCATACATATAACGCAGGTTATGGTGAAGAGGAGTAGCAGATTCGCAAAGTCACTGTTTGTAAGTTTCAGCATGCCAGCTTAGCATTTGAAGTAATGATAATTTAGCATAACTAGAATCTATACACATATATGCGTTAGAAGTGAATTTTCAGTAGTACGACTTTCATTTGTAGTAAAGCATGTTTAAACTTACTTTGATTTAGTAGACGTAGATCTTGCATTGAAATACCGACACCGGGTTGAATTCGATATGGTAAACGTAAAAGTAATGACTAGAAACGGAAATAAAAAAAGAAAGTTAAACTTGTAACAGTAACAAATATTGTCAGAAAACTTAATTAGCTTTGACAGAAGATGAGTAGACTGGAATTTTTATTTTTTTAATTCAAGTTATAATAATAGCGTATCTGAAAACAATCGACTTGTGTAGTAGCATTGTAACATTTGTAGAGATAATATAGAGTGATACCCTTTCTATAACGGTGATGCAATTGAGAGATTGGATTTTACATCTTAATAACTTGAAACATAAAAAACTTCATCAAATTCACAAAGTTTGTGCTTTAATACAGAAGCCGGCTTAGGTTCCATCAGGTCAAAAGACAACTGACTACTGATAAAGGTCAACAGATGCAGCTTCAAAATCGTGAAATATGTTTTGATCTGAGTAAACTTTGTCACATGATTTACAACCACTGTATTGTTGGTTGGAAAGTTTCGGCAGAGGGGCAGTATCAAAAGTCTGTATACAATATGTGCCGTTCACTGCTAAATGCTGCGACGCGCACACACTTTCGCTGAGTATGATTTCTAGTTTTATTTACGTAAAATCACCTGACCATAAGACAGATGTAGTTTACAGCTTAAATCATAAATACAAATATGACCAAGTTTAAATGATATTAACAACCACATACATTACGATTAATTGGACAGATAAACTAGACACTCATGCAGAATCGCTTTTCATAATTAATAACAGTAACAAGTATAAATACACTGAAACGAAATGGCAGAATACATAAAAAAACATGAGGTGAAGAAACTAATGAAGTAATACAGAGCCCACGATTTAGTTATAGCATATAGTCACCGCCTTACTACTGGTGAATAATTTCCTACATATTAATTTTCAAGAGCTCATATGAAATCTGATAACGAGATACACTTCAATGTAAGTTTATGTCAGTCATTTTTCTTCAAACAAAACTTTAGTAACTAGTGTAATGTGTCTAGTTCTTTGTTTGGTGCAGACTGAATTCTATCAGTCGATTGAGAGCCCCAATAGCTCAGTGGTAGCGTCTCTGACTGCAGCACTGGGTGATACGGGTTCGAATCTCAGAAGGGAAGTGAGTTCCTTCAAGGTTGCAGATACGCCTTGCTGACGACTGCCAACTAACACGAAACCTAGGTCTAAGGCTTCCTGTTGGTTGCCTCCAACCATCTAATATCAACAAAACTCTACTTGGTAAAAATCCCTGTCCACTAACCTTTTCACACTCGATTTGATTATATTACTTATAAACAAATCTCCTTAGATAAATATCCAGTCAAAAGACTTCATAAATGTGCAGAAGACCCTTTGAGTGATAGAATACAACACTGATGAAAGACTATTACGAACTTATAACAATTTGCACTCGCAGTTACGAATTTCAACTATCATAAGACTATCATCTTCCTTGAAAGCTTTTTACTGAATATGCATTAAATGGGAAAGATATATTTCTGTAAAACTTCTGATTGTCATGTATTTGGTGAACCTTTCACTTATAATACCAAAAGAAATAGGAATAATGGAAAAAAATTGTGGTGTGGTATGAAATTATTCATTGTTCGCCAAGTAATGATACTTGATCTTGAATGTTTCACCAACAGATTTGATGACATCTTTAGCAATAACGTTACTTCAATATTCAAATTGAGGCTAATAAATAATCACTAGGAATCACTGTTTGGTTTACTGCATGTAATAACTGAAGAATTAACTTTCTAGTGCTTTCTTCAATGAATGCAAAACGAAGTTAACAATATGTGCTGAAACTAAGATTTTCATACTGCTGACACAGGTTTTGATTTTTTCGGTCACTTTATTCCATTTTGTGAAGTGCTATAATTCTCTACATTTATTACTTCAAAGACTATTGTGTGCATCAATTAAATAGTGAAACAACTATGGTGTATAATATTGCACGGAGTTTAACAAACACTGACTTACTCGACTTTCTTGAGGATTGCCATTCGGCCAGTTTGTAGAGTTACACATATTCACAAGGGCTTCATAGCGAATTTTTGCTTGTTTGACCGGTATCGACGCTATGCTCTCTGATGACACACCAACAGGTTCTGAAGATTCCGATCCACCTACAGGTTTAGAACTGACTGAAGTAGGCGGTGAATTTGACTTGTTCTTAGCATTTATATGATTGTTTAAATGAATATGAGGTATGGCTTGCGTTCTAGGTCGCCTTAATTTTGAGTGCAAATTAAGGGATGCAACATAAGCAACCGAATTGTTTTCCAAATCTAAATGGACTGAATTAACTGGAACATTTGTGAGTGATTCATTTCTAACCGGTTTTGTAGTCACTGGTTTCCCCAAATGTGACGATCCAATTAGTGACAATGTGCTGGAAGCTGACATGTCAGATCTCTTAGTAAACCATGGAGTGGAAACACGAAATAGAGTCTAAAAAGATTAAGAATGAGTACTTATCAAAATATTGCTAGACCAGGAGAAAATGAAATTTCCGAAATGAATGTAAAAACCAGTGTAACTAAAAAATTACCTGAAATGTATACTAACCATCACCGGATAAATAAATAAAAGAAACTAAAAGGTTTGTATTATGAGTGCATATACTGACCCGTGTGAATATTCAGAAAACCGTAAAACAAAAAAGTAACCAGACAGATATTGTAATGGAAGAGGACAAGATACTTGCCAAAGGAGTGTTTATTTGGAATTTGGTATCTCTATGTAGCGAAATTATGTACACTTTATCTGCAAATCGTCATTTGCCCATATTTTCCGTGTTGTGCTACTTCTACCTTTCCTCCGTATTGTGTTTCTTTGTCTTCTCTTCGTGTCTCCATGTTTTGCCGCAACGCTGAATCATTTCCTCTCTTTGACGTCAAATCTATGTCTCCACAATTTGGTAGTTTTGAGTGGCGATGGACGTCTCTTTATATACTATTGATACATTGGCACAAGCCACAATATTCCTTTAGTTTGGAAATGGGATCATCAGCAATGTAATGTATTTATACTGAATGACCTCACAGCCAGGCAATTCAAATCAGTTAACTGATAAATCTACTGCATAATTTACGTTCGTCCTGCATATAATACATAATATATGATAAATGATTATTCCAAATCAAGATATAAATTAGAATTACTTCTTCCAAACGACACTCAAATATTTAAAACACTGACGAGATATAAAATCTACAATTTTTGCAGGAGAATATAAAATTTTAAAACATCAAACAAAAGTTAAAGTGCTAGGAATAATGAACACTTTCTAGACATTCTGAAAATCAAGCGCAAAAAGGGAACTAAAATTTTACCATGGTAAGATGTAAGAAAGCCACATTTAAATGCAAAATTAGAAGCTTCTGTATTTTGAAAAAAATATTCAGAGGTTTTATCAAAAGTTGTGTTAGTATAGCTAGCTTTAAACATAAAACAGTTGTTAACACGGTTAAGTTGCTGCACAATTAAGCCTAAATCCTAGTATACATTGAATGGATCCTACTAATGTCATTTTTCGTAAATTCAATAATAATCCTCGACGTCATTTCAATTAAGGGTATGCATTTCTAATTATAGGTTGAAGCAGATTTGGAACTCACACGGATGAGTTTTGGTGTAGTTGTGTTCTCTGGATTGGATGGTTTAGTTGAGGAGGTTTTATTGTCTTACTAGATGATTTGAAGTATGCGCTGAAGATGTCGTCTAGTAAGACAATGAAAGTTGTGCAACTAAACCATTCAGCTCAGAGAAGACAACTACACCAAAATTTCTAATTACCTCTACAACTATGACACAAAACTCAATGATTTTTCTACTAGTTAAGTTTATTTGTGTTGCTCACTAATCTATGGGGGGTGGGAGAATTCATAACTAAAAAGTCCCTAAAGTTAGACTTTCTGTAATGTCTAATGAGAAAATGATGAAGACATTATTAACGACGATCTAATGCATGAGTTATGCAGTACCATCCAAACGTAAGAAGGTGCCACATTTAGAATGATGGTCAAACACGCATACTTCGTAATTACACACTTGGTGGGAACAACTTATAAGAATCTCAGTGGGGCTTTTCAATATTCAAAAATACAGCCACATACAGCTTACGATGTATGATCATTATGGAGTGTTGCTAAAACAAGCCTGTATTCTAAGATGGATGAAGTAAAGACACCATCACCGTAGATTCGGTCTGAAATCAGTCCAGCTTTGGATGATACCAGAGGCAATTTCATCGTATCGACACATGACGTACAACGATGGCAGCACTGATGAACGAAGTGACAGCTTACTGTCGCCTAGAATGTGACATGAAAAATTCAACTTTTTGACGCTCGGTTAACTAAGTTCAGTGTTTACTGCTAAACTAATTAAGCACCAGAAAAAGAGATTTGCAACACTGAGAAAATGATAGTGTCATCTTTTAAAACATAAAAATAACGAGTGCGACTGCAGGGAACCAAAATTAGAGACGCAGATACGTACGTTAATAGCAAAAATAATGTCGGACGTGTAGTCTTTTTATGACCTTTAAAAAACTGAAAAGGAAAAGAGGAGACTGAGATAAATTTGGGAAATATACAAATTCTTTGTACTTTTAATAAGGAATTTTAGAATATGCGTTCAGAATTTTTTGAAAATGAGAATCTTCAAATTTTACTGTTTGCTTGTATCTCAATGACAAGGAAAACCTCAGACGCAACCAATCACAGCCAAAGTCATCAGGAAGGACAACTACTTCACTTATGATGGGTTTAAAAATCTCATTTCGCTCTGAAACTAGCAATGAAGACGTTGTCTAGATGGACAATGAGAGCTCAGAGAACATAGAAACACCAAAACCATTCACCTGAGCTACAAATCTTTTCCATTCCTTCTCCGATTCTAGCACAAAGCATTTGAATATCATTTGAAATCCTGGAAGCAACTGTTTCACCAACAAGAAAAAACTAAGCTTAACTTCTTCTGAATGATTAAGTTTCAATGATCAAGAAATACAATGGTGGACAGGATGATGTTGAGATTTCTTTTATTAGGTCTATATAGCCAGCTGGAAAAATATATTAGCCTAATATGACACCACGATGGATTTAAAAATCAGGACTTTTAGCTTGTCTGAAATTGTAGGTACATACTGGTGATAACTGAGAATAAACAGGAAGCATGATCTCTCAGTTTCCTGATGAGTGTTTACGAAAGCCGTTCCCAACTCAGTAAAAAAAATAAACGATGAGTTTGTCTGAAACCTCCATTCAAGATAACTATAAAAATAAGCCTTTTACGCAAGTAGTTATACTAGCTTATCCCTGATAAATCTTTGTGTATGGCATGTTTATTCATAAGTTGAAGCTGTCCGAATTAAGATTGTTGATTTGAGGCACTCGTTAAATGGTTATTCAACTCATAGAATCACTAAAATGACGACCTTCCCACCACACCACTTAAATCAGGTGAGAAATAAAATCTTCAAGGAAGCTTAACACCTAATACTTGGCTACGTTTTTTTTCATTTTTACCTCTGATTTGTATACACAGTATAGTTGATTTAATTGAACTTACAGTACACTGAATTTATTTCACTTTATATCTGAATGATATGAGCAAAGGAAGTGTCAATAAACAGATATTAACGTAAATAAAAAATAATACACAGATTTTTACTTTGGAACGAATTAGATTTTTCGCTGTGGCCAATAGAGCTGCTTTAGACGCACGGGTTTTTCTCTCGTGAACCAAACTAAGTAGCACAATAAAGTCATCACTAGCTTCGCGTAGCATTAAAAGTTCATCTCGTTCCGCCAGCGAATCAACTAAACAATCCGACAACTGCATAATGCCGTTATTCATCTCTTGAACATAAAGTTTTAAGACACTGAGTGGTAAATTTTGGAGATCTGAAAAAAAAATTAAATAAGAACATCCATGAAGAATTGAAGCAACAGATGCAACGAAGACCTTACAAAATTAAATGCAATCTGATCAATATTATTAATATTAGTTTCTTCGGAAAGAAAACTAACCACATATTCCAATCTATTCGAAAAACATACTGACTGGATTTCTGAAAACAGGACCTCGATATGCCAAGCCTTATGACAAGAATGTTATTATTTCGAGCGGTAATAAAGTAGAAAGAATGACAGTCTCACACTAGTAGGGGACTATTAGTTTTCTAGTGATTTTTATCAGTGTTCTTGACTGCATCTTATTTAGTGAGTTGATTTTTATCTAACTTTGGTTTTTGCTTTATATACAAACGACAAGGACTCAGTTTAATATTGAAGACAATCAAAAGTTGCCTTAAGTGAGTAAAGCATCATTCATCCACGATATTTTGCCATTCAAATTCAAAACCCATAAGTACGGTGTAACCGAAGTGAATACGTCTAAATTATTGCTTCATAACAAACATCTGGTCTCATTTTGACTACGATATCGAAGATAACTACAAACTTGCATTTACAAAAATCACATGCTTACCATCTATCCAGTTTTGAGTTCTTTTTAAAGGAAGAGAGGGATGGTGGGATTGAAATATTTCAAGAATAATTCGATCATTGTGATTTCCTTCAAAATGAATCCCATTAACTTTGTTATCAATATTTGAATTTCCAATTTTTGAAGCCTGAATGCATTCACTTGGAGACATTCGATCAAGTGTTAATGAACGAGGACTAGCTGATGTAGATGATACAGATAAAGTTGTAACAGTACCCCGTGCTGAACAGATAGATTCATTTGAATAATGCAAGGCCTATGAAAAAGCAAAGTTCCGCTTTTTTAAAAGTAACTTAACAGCGTTGCATTTACGTTTACTACATTGCAAAAGAGAATATGCATAGACTTTCAATCTAAGAGCTTACCTATTTTAGTAAAACATAAATCAGTAATGCTCTCCAAAAGGTGATACACTGTGACATATATGGAACTCATTGTATGCGTATGAATAATCACATCAATCAGTTGTAATCATTAGAAAATAAAGATCGTCTAATTGAAGGGCGATTGATTAGGACTACGCTCATTATTGGTTTGACTAGATTGATTCAAACCAGTCAAGTAATTCAAACAGCGCAAAACCGTACTACCTACTTTAGCCAGCTATTTGTACATAGTAGGTATAAGTAGGTGTCACCTGAGTGGGAATTCCCACTCTGATATCCTCTGAAAAGCTAATTTTGAAGACAGAAACGTGAAATTCACTTGTGTTTTAAAATACAGTTAGAATGTGACACAGATTGACACCAGTAGTTGTATATCACTCCTACCATTAAGCAATGGGAGCTCAAACAACTAAGCTTAATAGATCAGTGTTCGGCAACCTAATACACTAGCTGAATAACGAGACAAGAATTAAGTGCTGATATAGGAACGAATGTCTCCTGGACTTATAATTTCAATACTAATTTTCTTCGTTATTACTACTCCTTTGTCTCACACCTGTTTACTGTCTCTATTATGCATTTCTTCTACTTTCTTCTCTTGCTTTGTGTTACATGGAGGCAAGCTGATATAGGACTCATGATGCATTTATCTGCATCATACAAAATATTACTTAATCAGTAAGGGTTAACTATATGACGGAGTCAGTGTTTTACCATGGCACAGTAATTTTAGTAGTAAGAAAATTACTGAGACAAATTATTGGAAGGCCCAATTAGCCGATATAGGATTTGCAGCTCAAACAGAAATACATATACTAGGTTTTTGAGCTGAAAGCCACGAGGCCCGTGTTTAAGCCAATGCAGTACACCCATATGCATAGACTGTTACTCAAGAACATAATAGCCCGATATGAATAACTGTTTCCGTGTCATTATATTCATTTATTTATTTAAACAGGAACTTAGTACAACACGGGCACCAAGAGATGCGCCAGGTTATCGTAAACGCATCGTTTTCTCTATCTTCTAAAATCCATCTAATTTAGAACTCATAACGAAGCACTTTTAAAATTACTCATAGAAAAAAAGTTAACAATGTAAATATCATACAACTTACTTTGTTCGTGTGCAGCAAGTTTGGTTTAATAATATCATCCTCTGTTATTCCGTCTGCATCTGCAAGCTCGAATTGGTTCTGTAGATAAGAAATTGAAAATAATCAGAGTATCCTATTTCATTGAAAGAATGAATTTTTTATGAGAAATAAGCAGCCAATTCATATTTCAACTAAGTAACAAGGGTGATTTATGGTTCACTTTGGATAAGAAGAAGGACAACTGGTATGGACAATCATGTAGAGTGAAAAAAACTACACATGTCTCCCCATTAAAGTTACAACTGCATCAAATTTAGTTTACACTACCATTTTTGAAACTGGAATTATTTTGTGGAAATACAAAATGCAATATGCTTCAAAGATGAAATGGAATGATGAAAGGATGATCAAGGGAATATATATCAAAATAAGCACAATTACAGTACATCGCGTTATAGAGAATTTCTGTTTGAGCATTCCTTTATTCCTCTGGTAAACAGAAGTGCAAGTAGTATTACTTGGCACACTTCACACCAGTAGATTGATGCAAGAGTTGCAGAAAGAAAGATAATAAGCTGAAGATAATTTTACTGGACTGAAATAACTGATTTTTCTTCACTTCTGGTCTTCTGTGACAATACTATTGTGTTCACCTTGGTGTTATTTATTCCTGGCTGACCCTGTCTGTTTTACTAGGCAACAGTAAGACAGGAAAAGAAATTTGGGTGTGGGACTAGCAACCTCACTCCATAAGAGAAAAACATGACTGCTACTGAGACTTTAAAAATCTTGAGGCCTTAGTTTTTACTCGAAACCTAAGGAATTAAACGATGTGCCTGACAATCTTGAATAGGTATGAGAGCTACACTATATCCTTGTCAGAAAACATAAAATGCTCAATACTAGGATCCAGGAATTAATGAAATAGGAACGAATTCGATTATTCGTTTTACAACAAAGTATGTGGATGAACTCTTGCAAGTAATCTGAAAAATTTGTTCATTACAGGGATTGAACATATAAAACTATTAGCGACGACAAATCGTATTGAAGCTATGGAATGCATTTCCGGTTACAAGCATCGTATAATACACTGCTCCCAAATATGGTCAATTAAATTTATTGCTGCTATTAATTCGTCTCCATTACTTTGAAATCAGTTTAGAAATCTTCTGCGCCCCGAACAAAACCATAAAATTCGGATTTTCAACACCAATCTTAATTCATTTCTTCTAGATGGGTCAAAAACTTGGCATGCATGTTACAAAAACCATTTCCAACAGCCAGCTGCAGACTTTTATCAACAGCTGCCTTCGCTCCATAGTGAAGATCAGATGGCCAGAATGAGATAGCAACAAGAAACTCTGGGAATGAACCAATGAAGAACCTATTGCTCAAGGGATACGCCGAAGAATATGGAGCTGGATCAGGCACACGATGAGAACACCATAAGGTAACACGCGCCAGGCCCACGAGTGGAAGCTGAACGGGAGACGATGACTTGGGCGTCTGGGGATGACATGGAGTTCGTGTCATGAGATGAAAGCTTAAGTGGCAATCGTTGGGCTACCTACGGAGGACCGCAGAAAACAGGACAACGTGAAGATGTGCTGTTGAAGTTGTATGCTCCACTCGGAACCCAAGTGAATAGTAATAGTATGTTACTTCGACCAACTAGTAAAATCTATGTACGTAGACAGCACAAATGTTATACGAGTTGAAAAATAGAAATTGGTGTAAGGCTCCCAAAGGACCGAGGGATGCGCGGCAGTGGTAATGCAACTTGCGATCACGGGTTTTAAGCCTGTTAGCACTCAGTTGGGCTGCCTGGCTTACTACCCATATATGCTATAGTAACTCTAGCAGAAGCTTTATAGGTTTGAGAATAGGTTATATTCTTTTCAGCTCGCTAATATGACTGATATTTCTGACCTCAGTTATCCGGAACACATTTTCCAGGTGCCGAACTATGAGTCACACTGGTTGTCTGCGGGCTGGTGGTAATACTCAGTAGCCCAGGCTGAGGCGAACTTGAACCCCGGACCCACTGACTGTAAATCGAGTGCTTATACCACCAGCAATATGACTGTCGATGGTTTCCACAAGTCTACGTATTGTAGCCATTCATATAGTAAATTGGTTGGCAGGCATAACTTCACTTAATTGGGTGGGCACTAGCTTCGCTTAAAGGAGCCTGTCGCTATAGCATTGCTATGCATGCTACACTTGTCTACAATACATCTAGTCTCTGGCTAGTCTTGTGAGGTGAGTTCTATTAGGCTTGTTTATGTCGTACATAACTTGATTTGGTCACTGATCGGAGCAACCACGCTAAACGATATATTAATATATGTACTAATGGTTCGAACTGCTATCATTCTAGATTTATTTACTAAATTTATGAAGATTTTTACACAAAGGTGCTCACACTTCGCAAAACCAGAGATAATTAATCCAATAAGAAGATTGAATAAACATATTCAGCCGAGGAAAATAAGAGAATAAGGGAGTACGTTTAGGACCTGAACTATGACAAGGTATGAATACATTTGTATCACTGCTGGTGACTTTTTAACTATATCACCAAGAGTGGGGGCTTGAACCAGGTAATGTGAACATCCCTACCTAGTTCAGATCAGAAGTCAATGACAATAGATTACCACCTTTTATTGACATGATCCCATACTCATATGTAATCTAACACTACTTTAACTAAGATTGCTTGAACAGGCAGTCAGTGATGCGGCATGCAGATATATTTACGTACATTTAAGGAATAACACTGGCTCCAATGTCTTCATTTACATTCCCAATGAGACTTCGGAGTGTATTTGTAAAAAATTGTTAGTATATAATTCCATACTAATTTATTTACTGGGTATATCACATAGTAAAGCGGCATTATTTAATCGGTGTCTTTCTGAACACAATTTATTGTCCATGATCACATCAATTATAACTACAACTTTTGATTTATACAGAAAACTATGAGAAATGATTTGGAGCTGTGTAGTTAGAATTGATATGACTATGAACCATTCGGAAAGCCATCCAATAAATAACACTGTTTTACTGTGTGATATATCTGATAAACAAATTAATGTGGAAAACTTTAGAATGAATAGTGACCGTATAGGAATGGTCTAGAAGACATTAAACCAAGTCGGATTCTGATGATGAGTAAATATTACGCAGACTTTAAGAACCAGATAATTACTCACCAAATCATATAAATTAATATCACTCGGTAGGGTTTCAAGTGGGTAGGATCCATTAGGTGCAAACTCCGTAGTGGCAGCCGCCCACCATCGCCTAACATATTTATGAGGAGTACTATACCTACTTGACATCACTCAATGTAGCGACACTAGTCGTTGCGTGACGTGGTTTTGCATTTTCAGGCTCTATATCAAAGTTCTCAAAGCAGTGATATATTTTTTCATCAAAATTCCCAACAAGATCAGTTAGTGAGTCTTCGAAAGACAAAAAACTGCCCTCTAGGGGGATCGACATGACTCTCTTGATGTGAGTGCTTGCATCAGCCACTAATGAAGATGTTTCCGACCCATCAAGATCACCAAATACACCATCAACCTCGAAAGGTGCTAACGGTGCTCCAGTAAACAAATCCATCGACTGAAGTCCCGCGGTCACTTGGGTAGCACAGAAAAACAAACTCTAACCCTAGGACAATCTCGTGACAAATGAGATATTAAACTGCTCTAAATTTATGGGGTTTGTTCAAAATTAATATGCTCTAACTATGTCTTCTGTCACACATAGATCAATTAATGGGAGAAATTCAGCTTTGACCAGCCGGACTAGTGACCTCGGTTCGAGAGTCTGAACTCTAACCTTAGTATCTCCCTAATGTGAACTTAAGCGAACCACAATATCTCCTTGAATTCACAGTTTTAGTCTTTGTCCAATCTAAACATTATATATCCCATATCAACACTTTCCATGCGCACTTTGGAAAGCGAGTGAGTTTTCCATCCTGGTGTTTGATTTCAGCTTTTGTTATGTTTTAGACCACAGAATTTAACTCAGAATACTCTGGCATAATTTATAGTTTTTAATTAATTTTGGGCATAATTATTCATAGTAAGTGTATTTTTATGGGTGAGGATAAACGTCATCGCCCCTTTAAATTTATATCTCCTTAATGTGTCTTCCATCAGCTAGGACAGTGGCAGTGAATTGGATTTTTGATTTTCCGTAGGTAGGTACTCCTGTGTATGGTCTTGCGTGGTTTACAAAGTTTCTTGATGATTTTAAATGTTCAACGTAGGTAATCAATGTGAGTGACAACAGCACAGATGCAATTGGAAGTTTTCGTGAAGTAATGCTAAGATGTTTCTTAAGCGAGGAGAAGGTTCACAAAGCATTGAGAGACTTTCCGAAACTGAAGGAATTAGGATTGGATTACAGTGTGGTTGTCTTTTAATCACTACATTTGTGTTCATAGTAAAAAACAGTCGATAACATTTAATTACAAGTATGTCGTGTAGGCTACTGACGAGATTTGTCAGTTATATATGTGCAGACACTCATCGAATTTGAAGCCAAAGAGAGAAAACGAACCAGTTTTTCGGCAAAAGATAAGAGAAGACAAAGAAACACAATGCGAATGGAGGATAGAAGTAGCACAAACACGGAAGATATAAGTAATTATAACTGACAGTAAAGCTTTATTTCAGACATATTAACTCATGCTACAGAAATTTGGGCGAAGTTAAAGTATCGTAGACAATGTCAAGGTCTTTCACGATTAAACCTTCAAGAACAGGAATTCTGTGAAATGTCATTCTAAATTTAATCTTGTCTGTCGTTTTAAACTTGGAGAGGCTGGATACAGTGCTGTACTTATTTACTAGCTACTTTATCTGCAAATCTCTCCTTTTAGGTAGGATTATGACCTTTTAGATCAATGTTCAAGGTTCCAGGGTTAAGCCCAGGCTCAGGATTAAAGTTAAGATTGGGAGGTAGGATTATGGTTAAAGTTAGGAGTAGGTTGAAAAATGGCATCAGTAATATCAGCGGATCTCCAGACACCTGCAGTCGCCTGGATGAATTGAAAAATCGCTAGTGATACGATTTCTGACTGGGGGACAACACATAAGCTATAACTATGTAGTATGATATGATGTTTGCGATGTTTCCAATTGCATTTTTCAACCATGACACGACTTTATTGGGTTTAAATTCTGACTGGTTGTTCAAGGCCACTGCAGTATTAACTATCACAGTTTAACTCCGACAAAATCTGCAGCGTATTTAGTTTGAAAATGTTTACCCTTTACGCAGGATTTACGCGTGGAGTTTTAATCTAGAGTATATCATGTGATGTAGTGTTTTTGTATAGCAAGAGAGAAACAATGCTGCGTGTCTTTTCTTAATTTCTTTCGAGAATCACAGTGTTTAGACAGGGGATAGCGGCACAAATGGCTTACGGATAGGCTGAGCAGTTGCAGGTCACTTAAGCACATTGTGATTGGTAGATTTTCCTTCGCGTACACGTTGTGGCTAATACGTGTCGCACTTTACTGAGGCAGGCTTTGAAATAGCAATAATAATAAAATCAGATAGACATTATATTTTTTAGCTTAAGGGAACAAATTGATATGTATATAAATTTCCCAGATGGGATAAGCATTGCATCCATTTACAAGAAGAATATTAAGGGGTAAGTTTATCAAAAAGGTATTAAGTGTGAAGATACGATCTCTTTCACTTGGTTGTAACGGATGGAAAATAGAGTTGCTTGTGTAATATTTGCTTTTTACAGAAGATAAAATGTAAAACATGCTTTGAAAGTTCTAAAATTCTTCAAATTTATCGTAGAATATATGGACGACTACATAGAATTTCGCCAACTCTATGATTATTCCCTCCCTTCTTCACATATTCCGTGTGCCTAAGATGAGCTATTGCTCGCCAGAAGTAAGATCAGTTCACCTGATATGCATACATCCTCAGATATTTCTCAATGCTGCCGGAGGTATTCGAAGGAATGCAATCTCAGTCTTTGCTTGGAAAGATCACATCCAGTTTCTGCTGAAGGATCTGGTGGTGACGAGACTGAAAGACTGATCCGACGCCAATACCAACAGAGGCAAACTGAAACAGATGTTGTGGGTAGAGTGATTAGTAGACTTTATGATGACTATGGCGCAGCTATAAAAAACTCTACAACTGTGATTTTTTCACTGGATTGCTATTAATCTTTTTAATGTAAGTATGCACGGTTTCATACTAAACTATTTCTAATTTGGTTTGCTTGTGTGAAGTACGTCAGACTTAAACCATTATTATTTCCTCAATGCGTCATCAAGCCTTGCGTGAAGTGTTTCAGTTACGATTTTACTGGCTGACCAGTTTAGGTGGTTGACGGTATCGACGTTCGCGAGTTGTACGGATTATACTAACGCAAGATCTTATACCAACAACTTCTATAGTGTTCGTTCTTCGAGTACCAAATGGTAAAGCAAAAGACCAGATTTTGTCGTCCAAAGTACGTATTATATTTCGGGACAAAATCGCGGGTAGAGGTGAATGCTTAGCTAGCTAGTAATCGTGCACGCACGTGACACGACGGAGCACCAAATGGCGGGGATGCTTGACCGTAAGCCTTCAGCTAAACAAGTCGACTTAAACAGTGATGGTCAGCATCCAATGTTGAGTGATGATTGCTGTGGTTAATAATTTTGGGGAATTATTTACCGCTACAGCTCACTCCCCCCTAGTGGGTTTGTGAGGACCCTAAGACATGACCAGCCGGAAGTAAAAAAATCTCGATGGTTCCCTGATGGGTGAAAAAAATCTTCCGAGCGGCTTGATGGAGAGCCTGCTGGTCTGTCTGCCTATGCTAATAGGGTGTCTGTACATAGCTTCCTCAATGTTGTTCGTTGGATCCCGTGCTTCGTTTGTTTCCTGTCCAGTGCCCGTTGCACCTGGAAAAGAAAACAAGAATGCTGAGAACCTTGTCAAGAAAAATGTACCAAATAAGCGTTTTTTTACAAAAAAATATGACATGCATCTACTATACAGTAAAATAATGTAAAGTTCAAAATATCGGGAAAAAAATATACATCTAATTTAATTTAATGTACGGTTATAGGAAAAATATCATTTACTTGTGTTAAATGATGCAACATAAAAAAAATTGATGTGTCACTCAGTTATGTGAAATAGGTGTGAAGGTATTCTGGGAATCTAACGTGACGTCCAGAACGCGTTTTTTTAGAGTGATCGACCGAAGGTTCGGTGGCTTTCGCCGTGCTAGGGAGTTCTTCGAAGACTGAAGTAGATTCAATTACTTGTGAATTATCGGGTACGTTTAGCTCCAGGCTAATGGGGTTACCTTCCAAGTAAGCTGGTTTCAGACGGTCGATACTGACGGTGTCTTCGCGGCCTTTTTTGTCTAAAACGAAGAATTTATCAGTACGTTTAATCACTTTATATGGTCCGTCATATGGGGGTTCTAGAGGACGACGTACCGAGTCGCGACGAACAAATACATGTGAAGAAGTTTTTAAACAAGGGTGAACGAAAACATCAATGGACTGTGGTCGGAGGGGAGCAGGTTTAACTGAACGCATAGCGTTTGTAAGCCTGCTGACGTATGAGGAGTGATCTACCACTGGTGGGAAGCTCGAGGGAGAAACAAACTCACCTGGCAGTCGTAGTGTTGTGCCATATACTAGCTCAGAGGTAGTACAACCAGCATCGGTTTTTAAGGCGTTTCGTATCCCTAGGAGAACTAACGGAAGGGATTCAGTCCAATGGGTGTTATTTGCAGCTGATAAACCAGCTTTCAACTGTCTGTGTAGACGTTCTACCATACCATTCGCTTGAGGATGGTAGGCTGTTGTTCGAAAACGCATGCAACCAAGGATTTTAGTCAAAGCGAAGAATAAACCGCTTTCGAATTGCCGCCCACGATCAGTTGTTATGGAAGATGGGCATCCAAAGTTTGCGATCCATCTCTCTACAAAGACGCGTGCGACAGTTTCAGCAGATATATCCTTGATGGGTACTGCTTCAGGCCATCGTGTGAAGCGATCGATGCAGGTTAACATATAGGTGTATCCATGAGATTCTGGAAGGGGGCCAACTAAATCTATATGGACGTGTTCGAAACGGGCATCAGGGATAAGAAAAGTGCCAAGGGGGCTTTTAGTGTGTCTTATTACCTTGCACTTTTGGCAAGCTAAGCACGTCTGTGCCCATTCCCTTACTTCTTTGTTAATACCAGGCCAACAAAACCGACTAGTTACGAGCTTGACAGTAGTTCGAATACCTGGATGGGATAAGCCATGCAACGTATTGAAGACGTTACGGCGATAACTTTTAGGCACGATGGGGCGAGGAGTACTAGTGGAAATGTCACACAGAATAGTATCCTTTCCTATACCTAAGGGTTTCTTGGCTAGTTGTAGAGTTGTTTTCGACAACTCACGCTGAAGCTCAATATCTTCTTTTTGAAGACGAGCCAGTTTTACAAGGTCTATGCCGTCGATTTGGGTGAAAGAACAAATACGTGACAAGGCATCTGCCACAGTGTTGTTCACTCCGGAAACATGGCGAATATCTGATGAAAACTGTGAAACGTAATCTAGTTGTCGCGATTCCCTGGGTGAATACTTATCTGAAGTTGAGTTCAGAGAGTACGTCAGAGGTTTGTGGTCAGTGAAAATGGTGAATTCACGACCCTCAACTGAATGTCGAAAATGACGTATAGCACAGTACATAGCTAGAAGTTCTCTTCCGAATGTGCTGTACTTCGTTTCAGCTACTTGAAGGCGCCTCGAGAAAAAGGCGAGTGGTTGCCACTCGTTGTTAACTAGTTGTTGCAGAACTGCGCCGATTGCAGTGTCTGATGCATCAACCGAGATACTCAACGGTGCCGTTGGATCCTGATACATAAGAAGGGTGGCATCCGCAATAGCTTTCTTTACCTGAGTAAAAGCATGTCGAGCAGACGTGTCGAGTTCGATAGCCTTGTTGTTCCCTCGAAGGAGATCGGTTAATGGCTGAATTAGAGAAGCACAATTAGGAATAAAACGTCGGTAATAACTTACCAAGCCGTTAAAAGTGCGAAGGCATTTTACTGTCTTTGGCTCCGGAAAGTTCAGTATCGCTTCGACTTTAGTAGCCAGTGGGCGTATGCCCTGACAGTCAATAGTGTGACCCAGAAAATCGAGTGAGTCAACGCCTATCTGACACTTCTGTATATTGATGGTAACACCATGTTGGCGTAACCTTTCAAATGCCAAGTCCAAGTGTCTAAGGTGAGTTTCCTTATCTGGACTGGCAATGAGGCAGTCGTCTAAGTATGCGTATACAAAGTCGAGACCGCGAAATACTTCGTTGATGAAGCGTTGGAATGTTTGGGCCGCATTCCGGAGGCCGAATGGCATACGTAGGAATTCGAAAAGTCCGAAAGGCGTAATGATAGCCGTTTTCGGAATATCTTCCGTTGCCATCGGGATTTGGTTATATGCTTTAACCAAGTCGATTTTGGAGAATATAGATGCTCCAGATAACGTTGCCGTCAAGTCGTGTATGTGAGGCAAAGGGTAGCAATCAGGAGTTGTTTTGGCGTTCACTCGCCGGTAATCACCAGTGGGTCGCCAATCGTTACTATCCTTTTTCGGTACCATATGCAATGGGGATGCCCATGGACTATTCGATGGCCGAATGATGCCAAGGGTGAGCATATGATCGAATTCGTTTCTGGCAATTCTCAGTTTGTCAGGGGCCAGTCGTCGTGCTTTAGATGTCACGGGCTGTCCTGAGGTTATGATGTGGTGCATAACATTGCTGGTTATACACGGGAGATCGTTAGATGGGCAATTGAGTTCCGGATATTTGTCAACAATCGGTTGAAAAGTTGGATCGAGGATTGCTTTCATCTTAACGATTGACAAGCTGGGGCCTACGTAAGTTATGCCTTTGATAGACAAACTAGTAGTGTTGTCAATTAGTCGTTTACGGCGGACGTCTACGAGCAAATCATGATGATTAAGTAGGTCCGTGCCAATGATGGGCATTGTGACGTCAGCGATTAGGAAAATCCACTGAATAGGTTTGCGTAAACCTACGTTCAGATAGACGTATTTCCGACCATAGGTTGCAATTGGTTTTCCATTTGCAGCCTGTAGGTTGAAGTTAGGATCCTTCTGTCGATCTGCTGCTGTAGCAGGAAGGACGCTGACTTCGGCGCCTGTGTCGACTAGATATCTAGTCTGGCTCATTACATCATGGATGTAAAGTAAGCGGCTAGTGCCACCGGCGACGGTTGCCGCTAACGCGTGCCGGCGGGATAGTTTCCCACAGACTTGGAGGCTTTGCCGAAATCACAAGGTTTTCGACAACATTTCGCTTCCTTGCCATAGGTGTTGTGATACCAACACCAGTCAGGATTTTTGAGAGAGCGTGTGTTGGACTTAGATCGTCCACGTGCGCTTTGCCGTTGAGGGGATTTAGAACGACGATAGGAGGAATTGCTAGGCTTGTTTGACCTAAGCATCTGCTGGACGGAGTTGATTAACTCTATCATTGCAGAATCCTTCTTCGAAGTCTGTTCGGTAACAGAGTATACTTCGGTAACTGGCCGTTTCGTTATCTCTAGAATTCTATCTGCAGAGACAGCTAAGTCATCTATGAGAACACCCTGAAGTGTCACAAGTACAGTCTGAACTGACTGTGGCAGTTTGGATAAAAATAGTTCTCTAAACAGTCCTTCATCGAACTGACTTTGGCCAATGATCTCTTTCATTCTTGCCAGCATGCTCACGGCTGACTGATCTCCTAACTCGATGTTACGAAATAACTCATCCAGACGTTGTCGATCTGTGAGAACGTTTCTCTTGAGGATGGATGCTTTGAGCAACTCGTACGAGTTACTTACCGACATCTGCAGAGTTACGCACCTGCTGAATTCCCGCGGTAGGGCGTGAATAACTGCAAGGAACTGTGAACGTTGATCGGTTATGCCATGTTCACAAAAATCGGACTCAGCAATCTGAAACCACGTTTCAGCATTATCTGGCCAATATGGTACTAGCTGGATTGTTTTGGCGGTTGAGCGAATCCGAATAACTTTGGGGCTAGGATCACTCATGACGAAACGTATGCCGATAACAATATAGTACAAGAATAAACACAAAAAGGAACGAACTCACCGGGTTTATCTGCGTGTGAATTGAAGATGTAGTTCGTGGTTGGGCTCACCAGTTTACGGGCTACCAGTTTAGGTGGTTGACGGTATCGACGTTCGCGAGTTGTACGGATTATACTAACGCAAGATCTTATACCAACAACTTCTATAGTGTTCGTTCTTCGAGTACCAAATGGTAAAGCAAAAGACCAGATTTTGTCGTCCAAAGTACGTATTATATTTCGGGACAAAATCGCGGGTAGAGGTGAATGCTTAGCTAGCTAGTAATCGTGCACGCACGTGACACGACGGAGCACCAAATGGCGGGGATGCTTGACCGTAAGCCTTCAGCTAAACAAGTCGACTTAAACAGTGATGGTCAGCATCCAATGTTGAGTGATGATTGCTGTGGTTAATAATTTTGGGGAATTATTTACCGCTACACGTTTAATCCGGTTGTGTATAATATTAGTATTCACTATTGTTAAGAGAATTGCCTTTGAACATGTGTTTGTACTGTAATAACGAAATGTAACCTAGCAAACGTAGGCTGTACACGTACACGACTTGTACTGGTAGTCTAGGTATTTCAAGTACACATTAAATGCAAATCCTATTTATCAAAAATAGTCTGTTTTTCTTAGGCTTCGTTTAACACCAATACCTCAATGGAAATCATTAGCTAATAAAGAGATAACTAAATTACTCTTCTTGCGCTATCATTTCGTATCAGTAGGCTCTTACATGATCACATCAACAATTAGACTTATGTATTAGTCGACCACGCTACTAAACTTCATTGATTATTTTGTCTTCATAAAATACTGCTACTTATTAGATTCACTTTTGTTGTGCGAAATTATAATTAATCCGAAATACAACATCCTTCCTCACCATTTACGTAAAACATATTCCAGTAATGGGAATTGTTTAGCATTTTCTATCATAATTGATATTTCCCAATGAATCCTGACATTTCTTATGCAGCTAAGCATGCCAATTCGATGAGAAGACAGAATTCTGTCAACACACTGAAAACGACTATTTTTTCACTTTATACATGCTTTTCGTTAAAGTACGGTATCTGAAATGCATTTCTGTCGAAAAAACCACTAAAAACAACGTAAGATAGCCCAAACACAACAACGCGATAACACTTGAAATCTGCAACAATCAGCTGACTTGTGCCTATCCTCTGCCCCCAGTATTTAGAGTGAGGATAAACGTTATCGCGTTTTAAATTTACCGCGCTTCAGTTTTTCTCGCCTTTCATTGGCTAGAACAGTGGCGGTTAATTGGATTTTTGATTCATCCTAGGTAGGTGCTATCGTGTGCGGCTTCGTGTGGTCGTGTTATGCGTGGTTTGCAAGCAACTGTGATGACTATAAATGTAACATTTGACGATTCTAACGTTGTTTCACTGTTTCTTATACAGATACAATGCTCTTTTCTTTAGAAACTCCCTTGAAACTGGTTAGCCATTATGGTGGTTATCAGTGACTACGATCCCGTGGGTCCCAACGCATTTCTTGTGTTGTGGTTATACGTACAGTGTTTTCTACTTCGATATTTCTCACTCACATAGTCTGGTATCCTGTGTTCCTTGCAAATTAAATGTGACAAGCTGTGGCAATAATGTGCTTCGCTAAGGAGCCTTTTTTCTAGAATTTCATCGCAGGTAATCAGTGTTAGCGGAAGCAGCACATATGTTAGAAACTGCGGATACATTATGAGACTATCAAAAGCCGAGGAACTTATATACTGCTGACAGTGACAACCTTTTTCACATACCATTATGTACCCACGTTCACGTGCAGAGGAAAGATTGGGGAATGAGACATTGTATAGTAGTGAGATAACTATGCGGAACTTTCATCTAGCCTGTATGTTTCGCTGTAGTATTTCTGTCCCTCAGACCACTAACGAAGTATTGTCAAATGTCTTCTTGTAGTATGATTCGATGGCACAATTACTGGCAGTTAATAATATTATGTATGCGTAATAGTCATGATATTTTCTGCACCATTAATGTGCTCCACATATCAAATAAGTGTAGACTACGATGACTTGACTGTTGGAATACTTAACTCATGCATGTCAATCATGTAAACGCTTAATTTATGTAAGTGAATTTAATCTGTATCACTTTTAGGAATATTGAGTCGTAATGAGGTCGGTCAGTTAGTGGAATCCAGTGGAAGCAGATGTAGTCGCATTCGGACAAAGACATCCGAAAAACATTGACTAGTGTTTTACGACTTATGACCAGATACATTTGCATTATCAGTTGCAGGAATTGCTTCTACATACGACAACAAGTAGTGCATTGTTATTATTTCACTTAAAACGTGATGTCAATTCATATGATTACGGGTGTTAATGTGTGGTGTAAAATGAGGTCTACACGAGACGAATAATTGAATAGATTGAGCTGTAGCAATCTCAGTAAGATTTCGCTTACGTTGAATTATGCCAACAATTACTTTATCAGGTCTCATTGATCAGTCAGTCCTCCATCTCGTCATGATGACAAATTTAATTCCACTCAGATAGAATAGGAAAAGTATGGTAAGCAGGACGTTAAATATATATTTAATGAAAAATACTAACAAGTAAATGTCTTCACACAATTGTTTTTCGTAATTATTTCGGCGATGTCGAATTGTTGTGACCAGGTTTATTGACGTTTCCGGACATCTGCAAATAAGTGAATAAAGTGTATTTTTTTAAATCGCTGAAGTTAAAAAAATTAATGTAAAAGTTAAACGCCTTACATTTGCCTACCTTTTCTGAAAAAGGTTCATTCTCCTTTCTCATTCTTTGTTCATGACAGCATTCTTCTGAGGTTTTCACTGTCACCTCTTGTTGTACCTCTTCTAAAGTATAGCACCAAGCAAGTAATAATAATTTAATATGTCGTATAAAAGGGTGTTTACAAGGAATGCATGCCATTTCTACAGGCGCAATAAGTTATGTCATAAATTGCAATCGTGAAGTATCATAAATTAATACTTTTTCAAAAGTTTAGATTGTTCAATTATTGTACAAGCAATTAGAGCAGGTTATCATAAATATTAAAGTGTAAACCCTTCACAATGAACACTATATTTGGGTAAATGCTATGCCCTCACGTGATTAAAAGCTATTTCAGGAGGAGAACAACTTCCTGATAAACTGCAAAGTGCCATAAAATACAATTATCGATAATGCGTCATTGAAAGTCCACCTACAAGATATATACGGTAAGTAGCTATAGAGTCTTTGGAATGGTAGCATACCTTTACATTGTTTAATGCTAATCATATCGGTGTAAGCATGGAAACTATGACGTTTTCCATGAAAATACAGCTTTGTTTAAACACTGGTGTTTTCGTGTTTCTAATCAAAGCAACCAGACTACAAGCAAGCGACCAATAGGCACAAAGAGTAAGTGTCAGCTTTAATAAAGGCTTATCCAGTTAAGATAAAATGGAGTGAAATAGTGCGTAAATAAAAAGACTATCGTGAAGTAGATAAGTGATATTTCAGTGACAAGTAAATTGAAAGATCTGCAAGCTTAGAATTCGTAAGGCAGCCTGGCATGTGAGATCTCGCACGAATTTCTGTAGGGCCTACGGGGTAGCATTGATGTTTTGGTGTCATTCTGAACTTTGGAAAGATGATTTACAAATGTAAAAGGTAATAATCATCGAAACTGCTGTAGTATTTTCTAGCTGTTCGGAATTTTTTCCTTTGATGCAGTTTCTTATCAAGAGTTTGCAGTATTCATAGTGAGTTTATAGGAAACTTTATTCTCTCTTCGTTTTCACCAACCGTCCCTTCAAGCACAATAGCATGCAGAAACTACATACAGTCAAACACTGTAACCTCAACATCACAAAACCATACAGATAACTTTTTTAACAATAAATGCTTCAAAGATATGAGCCATAAGTGCATCTTCCAGATCCTTCATAGCCACAAGTAATTCATTAAGGATCTCAGAATATCTTAGTGATCTGAAAATGAATGATTATTAAGATTGATATAACTTAAGTGACAGGTGTAGTAGTTGTAGGACACAGGTGCTAGCTACTATTAGGCAGTTTCATCGTCGTATTTCTGAACATCATCCAGCGTGGTTAAGCAAGGGACAAGTAAAATCTATCCGTAGCTCTATTTTAGCACACCTTGTTGATACTGAGCACAAGGTCGATGTGAATACTGCATTTAAAATTATTTATCGTATTCCAACTAATCTTAACTTTGCTCTAAGATTTCGTCTTTTACAGACAGCTGAAGCAATTGGAATCCACCAGAAGAAACCAAGCCTATGTGTACAGAAGAAATTTGTACAGCCACTTTGCTTACCGTGGCCATCGTTACAAGACAGGACTACGTCGCCCCCCTCCCCCTATTAAATTATAATTGTCCAAATTATTTTTATTTTTATTTTGACTTCTTTCTTAATCACGTGTTATTCTTGTAAAATTAATTTATTCTATCCATTTCTACCTTTTAATTGTGTGTATTAATTTTCTTCCTTAATTATCTACCCATTGACATTTTGACACTGGTTAATTATTGTTAACAAACGTATCGCCACGTGTTTGGTAAATTGTTGTGTATTGTAAAAAATGCTATATATATTAGAGTAGAGCCATAGAAGAGGATCTAATTGAAAAGTAAATACTTCTTCGCTCAATCTTTCTGTTTTCTCAAATAGCTACTATTCGACAGAAAGCTGACACTAATTTTTGGCAGTGTGACATTTTAGAAGGACCTTCTATACTATTCTTCTTGCCCCAATGCACACTGATATCAACATAATCTGATGCCATGTTATGCATTGAGCAATTACGGTCTCCCGAAATTCCATGCGACAATGTAAATTTAACTAGTATCACATCTTCACCTGAGTAATTTTAACTAGGAACTTCATAGAGATGGATATAATCACCAGGAAATCCAGCAGCTTGTCTCATTCATCGCATGATCTCTTCAATGTGTTATGGAATATTTCAGTCATCACGGATGATGATAAAAGAGTTTAACATCCTAAAAACATACATCTTACTTATGTCTGTGGGCTATTTCTCTTTCAAATGCCCGATTCTCATAGAATAACTGCTATTTCAACAACTGTTGTCTGTAGTCAATTTACTACCTTAAGATCTATAACAACTGGCAAATAACAAATCTTTAAGGCTCTAAAACGCAAATAATAGTCTTTCCATGCGAAATTTCTTACAAAGGATGACTTTTTTTAGTAATAAACCGTCTGGAATATCAAGACAACTTTACCCACTAATACGAACACAATACAGAAAAATATTGCATTTTTCGGCTACAGAAGCCTGAAGTGAGTCAAATATAATATATTTTCACAAAACTGAACGATTATAATGCCTCTATAGGCGTGAACGCGATAACCCATACAGTGCGCTATAATATATTACGATAACGCTTATCCTTCCCCAGTATTTAGTTGAAAGACGATTAAATAATTGCGCGAGTTCATGTAGTGGTGATATAACACGAATTGATGATTAAAACAATTAGTAAAGCACAAGAGTTTAGGCATTTCAATAGTTGGGAATTCTGGTTACCCAGTATCTTGAGCAGACCTCCGTGCGCAAGTGATGGATTTTTATAGATGGTATGTCTATATCTGCATATATATATGGCACTAGGAGGCTCTGATCCCGCTTCACCGAGTGCTGGCAGAAGGAAACTATGTAGCAGGAGTCGAAAACCAACAAATGCAGTTACTGATGAACAAGTAGACCTAACCTTACCCAGTACATAAGTGGATAGCATGCAGTCACAACGAAAGTCAGTCAGCGAAGAGGGCTGCAGTGGATGATATAGTGCAGTCTATCACAAACGCGACACATCCAATATGAAAGGCGTGCTGTTGTTGGAGCACACTCGCTCTCTCAAATAGGTGACTTATCCTTCACAAAGTGAGAGAATTTACGTATTTAGACTCCAAGGAAGGGTTGGAGGTTCCATCACTCTAGTCAGACTGTTTTAAGACAAGCCAGCTCTAAAAGTAGTGTAATCTTTCACAGCTTGTAAAGAGTTGGCCAAAAGAGCAGATCACTCGATGCATATCCTTAAAGTCGTGTTGAACCCCAAAACTGGAGAGGTGATACTCAAAACAACATTTAAAGTCTTAGAGGATCAGATGTCTATGTCCATGCTGACTAATGCTTACCACACCGCATAAGAAGACACCCGTGACTCCGCCGTTAGATGAATAGCGCCGCAGCGGCGAGAAGACTCTCATTATTGAGGGCTTAGAGTGGCAAAAGTTCGAAGTTTGATGATTCTAAAGCCTCTGCAATTGGAGTGAGGGAGCACCAAAGTGAACTAACAGTTTGCTACACTTATGCCTGTAGTCTGTGGAACGTATAGACCGGAGTGGATCGAATGGGAGAACCAAATGTCATTGCCATAGTGGAAACATGGCTCATATATGATGCCTATGACGATGGAGTTAACCTGTCAAACTTCACAGTGTATAGGGCAGGCTGACTAGGCTTCAAAAGGTGTGTAATGAACTACCCCAGCCTAGCCTTGCGCGGCAATGGAGCTGTTGCGCAAGGAAGGGGAACAAGTGAACTACTAGGCAGCAGACTAAAATGCAAAGGACAAGACAGTGAATTCACTGGAGTGTATTACAGTTCCGATCGTAATGCAGACTAGGCTAATGAACTTCCAAATGTCGGAGTCCAATAGTCGGCGATTTCAGTGCATCAGTAATTTATTGGATGAGCCTTACAACACAATCCCCAAACATCTCCTCTGACTACAGACTTTTGAAATCTAGCATTTCACCAGCCTCAGTCCAACATATCATGAAGCCCACGCACTATGACTCACTGTACTCCTCTTCAATTCTGGACCTGGTTTCCTCCCATCGTGAGGATGTTGACCTCAAAAAAGCTCTTCCTCTCTTGACAAGAAGTAACCTCGCTGTGCTCACTTTCAAGTTTGCAGCAGCAGTATCATGGGCAAAACCTCAGCTCGACCAATCGTTTGGAAAGCTGATACGTAGTCTTGGCAACCAACTCACTTCAAAGTAATACATTTTTATTCCTGTTTATGCAGGCATATACCATTTGTACAGGCATGGATAAGTTGTTATATAAATTGCAAATATTTCGATGTATGGTTAATTTACAGATTGTTTTTTCTTGCTGAAATATTGTTCATTTTATTCACATTTTGTGTTTGGGTTGGTATTTACCTCACTGTTTTCACGTACATATATTTGTATAGCTTACACAAATTAGAGTTATGGGCCCGACTAACAACTGTGAACGACTGGACTGCCACTTTCCGGTGGATGATGGGATGCAGTGTGACAACTGCAGCCTATAGTTCTGCAAAGTTTGCACTGGTTTGTCACCAGTAGCCTATAATAGATGTTGCAAGCCATCATCTCTGTGGCTGTGCAAATTTTGCAGTAACCCGTTGGATGTCCTCATCCAAGAGGCAGTAGGACTCCTGATGTCCAAGAAATTGTCGAAAAATAAAATCAAAAAGCTTGCGTCAGAAATCTTAGTCAAGAATGGCGGTTCAGAACTTAGTTTTAAAACTGAGACTGTATCACCTCCTGAAGCTTTAGAGACAAAAGAGACACAGAGTGCCCAAATATCTGTTGCGACAAAGCGAAAAAAACAAAGGAAATCCAAAGGGCAAGTAGTGCCAGCATGGTAACACCAGCCTGTGAAATGGTCACGCCAAAGCACAGCGTGTCTAGTGCACGAATGGCTCCTAATCGAGGCGAAAACAGAGTGGAAGAAACCGACTCCACTTGGTTGGTGCCAACAGGTAAGAAGCAAAACAAACGTAGGAAGGAAACGGTAACCGAGTTTACCAATAAGGTCTCGACGCCTGCTAATGCCAGCCAAACTCCGAAACCCACGGACTCTAGTTACAGTGTCATCATCTGGAATTTAGAGGAATCTAAGAGCACAGATCCAGCTGCCCGACATGCAGATGATCTGAGGGCGGTTAGCTCTATTATCCAGGAGTGCGTCACTGCACCCTTTGTACCTTGGTCTACGCCACGAAAACTATCTCATAAACCACTTTGGATTAGTAATGAAATGAGGAGGTTATTAAGAAAACGAAAGAACTTATGGGACCGGTTTACTGTGACTGAGAGGGATGAGTTTCGGGTGGAATACCGCAAAATTAGAAACCTTTGTAAGTATGAGATTGACAAAAGTCGTATAGAGTACGAGAGACAGTACTGGATTGTATGCGTTGTCCAAAAAGATTGTACTCGTATATCAAACGCAGGACTTCTCCATCATATCTAAACGCAGGACTAAAACTAGCAGTGGTATACCGTCTCTCATTAGCTATACTGGAGAGGCTGCCGAGTCAGCCGAAACAAAAGCTGAGAAGCTCTCCGAATACTTTTGTTATGTTTTCTCGCGTAATCGTACTACTCAGGGGTGTAGCGAGGTCACTGATGTGGCCCCTAAAATGCCTCAAATTGTAGTAGATGATGCAGTGGTTCTGAAACTACTGTCTAAGTTGAAGCCAGGTAAATCATCTGGAGCAGACGGACTTCACCCTAGATTGCTAATCTCCTTGGTGGATATAATAAAAATTCCACTTACGGAGATTTTCCAGATGTCTCTGACCCAGGCTAGGCTACCCAGGGACTGGAAAGATGCTTTTATAAGCCCCATCTCTAAAAAGGGGAACAGGCTGTTAGTATCTTACTACCGGCCTGTAAGTTTGACCTGCATTATAACAAAGGTGTTAGAAGAACTCATAAGGGATCAGCTCTTAGCTCATACGGAAAAACGTGGCTTACTGGCAGTGGAACAGCATGGATTCCGATCAGGACGATCCTGCTTGAAAAACTTACTGTTAGCTAGGGAAGACTGGGTCGAGGCCATGGATGAAAACCATCTCCTGGACGTTGTATTTATCGATCTTAGTAAAGCATTCGATAAGGTATCCCAC
Source organism: Trichobilharzia szidati (assembly GCA_944472155.2). Lineage (NCBI taxonomy): Eukaryota > Metazoa > Platyhelminthes > Trematoda > Strigeidida > Schistosomatidae > Trichobilharzia > Trichobilharzia szidati. The sequence goes on along the minus strand of OX235279.1, from coordinate 153,960,504 downwards.
TTAGGTCTCCTTAGTAAACTTAAACATTTTTGATTTGACCAACACTTATGTGAGTGGTTTAGTGGCTACCTGATGGATAGGAGGCAGAAGGTAAGGGTTAACGGTGTACTGTCAGGGTGGAAAGCAGTACTAAGTGGAGTACCTCAGGGAACTGTACTTGGCCCCCTGCTATTCCTATTATACGTAAATGAAGTGCTGAAAATTCTTACCTCATCTTCCTTACTATTTGCGGACGATATTAAGATATGGGAAACCGTAAAAAGTAACGATGATAGGTTGGTACTACAAAACAATCTAGATAAACTAGCTGAATGTTTTAACCTTTGGAGTCTAGAAATTAATTCCAAGAAAAGCGCGGTAATGCACCTAGGTCAGAAGTCTTACACTTCGTACTACCTGGGGGACACGGAACTGCCAGATGTTAGTGAACAAAAGGACTTAGGAATTATTGTTACCCATGACTTAAAAACAACGGCAAACTGTAATCGAGCCGCAGCTAAGGCTTTTCGAATGCTATGGGCATTTCGAAGGGCTTTCAAACGATTAGACGAGGGCATGTTCCAAGGACTCTATGCAACATATGTCAGGCCTCATCTAGAGTACTGCATACAAGCGGTGGGTCCATGTTTCAAAAAGGAGGCACATACCCTGGAAAGAGTACAGAGGGTGGGAACCAAATGAGTTAGTGGTATCTCACACCTTCCTTATGATAAGAGGATGCAGCATTTAAATCTCTTCCCATTATCATTCCGAAGGAGGAGAGGCGATTTAATTTTGGCTACCGTATATTAAAGGGTGATTTAGGGATTGACCTTCCAAACCTTTTATCTCCTCCTAGGATAAGTTTACGGGGTCACCAGAAGAAGGTGCTCAAACGGCGTTTAGATTCTCTCACAGAGTGGTCAACGACTGGAACTGCTTACCTGATTCAGCTCCATCGAAGGACGCTTTCAAAGAGAAACTGGATCTCTGCAGAGATATATATCGCGAGGATTAACATAGGAAAAAGAGTCTTCTATCCTTATAATCTGAATCTGAATCTGGAATATCATTGAATGACTTGGCGGCTGATATAAATATTGAGGAACGTGATCGGAGTTTATGTTGCTATCAGCGTCCAGACGTTTAGCTCTCCTTAAAGTTGATAGATGCCGATATTTCGGAAAGTGTATTGCATACTACTCCCAAACTTCAAATGATTCCGCAGGAGAAAAGACTCAACAGTCCAACTGGACTGGTAAAAATGCTTGGAAAATAGGTTTTATTACTTTGTCGTGTTCTGGACTATTCAGCTTCGGATTTGCTGTTGCAACATGGGGTAATTCATGATAAGCGTTTATCTTCCGTTGCTAGGTCCTCCTCAAAAGGATGAAAATGGCGTTGAAGTAAGTAAATAACCTTTTAATATTTACTGATTAGATTGAAGACAAGTTTAGCCGAAGTAAGCCATCCACTTGTATTTATTAGACCTCAGTGCCCTTCATTTTCGGCTACATTTGCAGGACGTGGAGCTCTTTATTGGAATTTAATCAGGTTGGTACTTTATTTAATGGGCTAATTTTCTTCAGAGTATCAAAGATCCCGTCAGCGAAAAGCTTCTTCCGGACCCAGTGCAACCACCATATTACCAACCTCCTTATACGCTTGTCTTAGAAATGACTGATGTTCTTGTGCACCCAGATTGGAAGGTAAAATTTCAGCGGCTTTTATTACAGAGTTTGTAGTTTCGTACGGGTTGGCGTTTTAAGAAAAGACCGGCTTTGGAATTGTTTTTGCAGCAACTTTCTCCCCACTATGAAGTTGTAGTCTTTACCAATGAATCAGCTATGGTAGGTACTTTTGATGTTTCAGTATGCATTTGTTCGTTAAGTTAGATTTGTAGATTTTTATAGGAAGCAAGGCCACATCGTGAATGTTCATTACCAATTATTATAGTAATTGATACTGATACGTACTTGAAGTGCATTCATTCAGTCTTATACGATGGTTCTGTTTCCTTATAACAAATAAGTTTACGTTATTCTGTCATGAAAATTGGTTGCTACATAGTATATTTAAGCCGAATGATGAAATGCTTCAAGCAACTACCCTAAAAAACTATCTAATAAGATGCGGGTACACTAGTCTTAGACTTATAAAGTTATCTGACCCCCTAAATACTGGCTAGCTAAATGGGCATAGAATTTGTGTTTGGGCGAGTCTGTAACGAGTTTACATGAGTTTGATCGGTAGTCTGCACATTGTCTCGTAGTCCATGGGGATTGCCTCAGGAAGCATTTACTTTACAATACCAGTGATTCTCTATTTTGTCTTATTTCATGGAACTGAGTATCTTGAGCCTAGACTGGTGAGCGAATTAGGACCTAGTTGATTAACTCATTTCACCTTGCTCTATGCCACCAAAAGACTGAAGACTAGTGGAGATAGATATAACTTACAAAGATCGAATCGAGACTAAGCAAATGTATTTTGCGACAATACATCGTTCACCCCAGTTATGCTATGTGAACTTTTTTACGTACTACTTAATTATATATATATATATATATATTCACTACCCCATTAGTTATTGTCTTAGTTCAATCGATACTGAGTTAAGTTTTTTGGTGTCACTTGACACCAAGAAATCTTACCTACTGGAATAAGTAATTTCATTTTACAACACTGCCTAATGTAATAGGTATGATATTTACCTTCCATTTCCAAGTTTCCAGGAAAAAATAGTGAGTCTCTATGACCAAATTCATCCTCTGTCTCTTTAGATGTTCTGAACCAACTGAGTGCCTAAATGTGATGCTACAGTTACCACATTTTGTAAGAGTTTGTCTCCACTGTTCTTTACAGTGAGTTTTCAAAGCATGTATCTCTTTATGGTGTACCTTCAGGGTATCGTAAGGATTTAGTGTAGTCTGTCTAATGTCGAACCTTGCAGCATTCTTTTAGCGTTTAAAATCTGTTGAGTGAAAACAACCACCTTTGAATGTTCATTCTATCAGGATTCCTTATATAATACAAAGACAAATCTTAATTTTAGACTTTTGACGTGTTGGCTGAAGTTGGTCATTGAACTATCTAACTAAACATTCTTCAATTTGTCCGAAATATAGTCATTAAATAATTGAATGCGGATATCGTAACTACACCACTAGACCAAGTAGTAACCGGGACTCTGTTTAATTTACTTCCAACCATAATATGGGACTAAACAAATAGCTCCAATGTATATTATTATATTTATTGTTCCCGTGGGTTCCGCGTGGAATATAGGGCCTCAACAGCACATCTTCACGTTGTCCTGTTTTCTGCGGTCCTCCGTAGGTAGCCCAACGATTGCCACTTAAGCTTTCATCTCATGACACGAACTCCATGTCATCCCCAGACTCCCAAGTCATCGTCTCCCGTTCAGCTTCCACTCGTGGGCCTGGCGCGTGTTACCTTATGGTGTTCTCATCGTGTGCCTGATCCAGCTCCATATTCTTCGGCGTATCCCTTGAGCAATAGGTTCTTCATTGGTTCATTCCCAGAGTTTCTTGTTGCTATCTCATTCTGGCCATCTGATCTTCACTATGGAGCGAAGGCAGCTGTTGATAAAAGTCTGCAGCTGGCTGTTGGAAATGGTTTTTGTAACATGCATGCCAAGTTTTTGACCCATCTAGAAGAAATGAATTAAGATTGGTGTTGAAAATCCGAATTTTATGGTTTTGTTCGGGGCGCAGAAGATTTCTAAACTGCCTTCAGTGTGTTGAAGGTCTGTCTTGCTTTTCCGATTCTAGTTTTCACATCCTCATCCGTTCCATGTGCATGTATTTGAAACGATCCTGCTTAGACAAGTGAAGCAAGTAAACTTCAAATTTACTTCGTTGATAATCATTGGTGCTTCCTGTTGGTGTGATAAGTTAAATTAAAGCTATATTTATTAAGTGATTGGTTAATGGGTCAGCAAAAGCATTCACAGAAAACTGAATCAGTTCAAGTTACCACAATTAGGAAAGGAGATGTTGTTAAGTTGAAATCGGCTTTATTGAATTAAACACGTCACTTCATTGAACTAGGTCCTCAAACTCCGGTCTTCGTCCACCTACATCATTCTGGAATGATCAGTATCATAAGTCGTTCAAAAACTAATGTAGATCGCATCATGGTGCATGAAACAAATCTGTCGTAGGTTATTCAGTTCCAATAAAGAGAAAAACAGTTACAGTGACTATTTCGCAGCGGTGAATTAAGACAGCCAACTGTTGCTGAGTGTACATGCCTGGCGTTTCAGAAACTGCTTGTCAGCCCTCCAGTCGGAATATTCCACTCGAAATGATTCCGCCATGTTGGACATTATGCAGATTTTTCAGAAGTGGCGACAACCGGTGTTGTCTGATAGAGACAGCCGATGTCAGTCAGCCTTCTTATTTAATCTTATTATATGTGCATGAATGTATGTGATTGTGATCGACTCAGGTGTAGTTTATCAGGGATTATTAACCTATTCTCAAAGAAAGACTTCCTTTACCTAGAGAACACACGATATAGAATTTCAAGGTGAAGACACTGATAAAATGAAGTCTAATGAACAACTGAAATCTGAGCATGCTTAGCACACGGTTAGTCACAGTGAAATCACAGATTATGCCGCACGATTGGTTTGCACAGAATAGACAATAAAGTGAAGTCAAATGGAATGAAATGCAGATGACTTCATTCTCTGGGAAGTCTTACTTCACGTCTGTCAGGCATAGATGACTCTGAAGCTAGAAGATACGAGAGCAATGTTAATTGGAGTAGAGTGAGTGATGGTGAGAGGGAGTTAAGGGTGACCAGATCAACACACGACATCAATCCATCAAGTCGTCGACTGTTTGTCTGAACGACAAGAGTTTGGTATGCGTTGACTAGTTGAGATCTCGAGAATGCTGAGAATTAGTTGGTTGGAGACCCGATTTTGGTGGGGTGACTTGAACTTCCACCACTCAACTCACTCATCATCATGTCTCTGTGACATTCTGAATACCTGGTGTAATCTTCATTGAATTGTTCTCCTCATCACATCTCCGTCTGTCCATTTAAGTAGAATTTCACCTCTGCTCTCTTCTTTCATGTGCACTTCTCTCAATTGTGGCTAGTCAAACTGATCCACATGTGCTCAAAGTTCTGTGTAGCTTTGTCGGTCACTTTGTGCTCGAACGATTCCACTGAACAGAAGAATGTTAATCATGTTCAAATGGTGAGAATAGTGATTGGAATTCGATGAACCGACTAGCCAATCAGTCCATAACTTCACAAAGAAGTAGATTCTTTCAAGTTATCACGCTTCGGACAAGCACATAGAGCTGTGAAGCAAGGAGAAGATAATTTTTCAGAAATTTATGTGTTTATCCAAGCAGACAATTCTATTATTACTATGGAATTTCGGTATTTTAGATGGCAATGAGAAGAAACGCTTTTGCACTGATGTGATTAGTTTTGAATGGTGTCATGAAGAATCTCTAACCACTCATCCCTGTAATCTGGATGTTTTCATTTGGGCAGTCTTTGTGTCTGCATTGTCTGTTTGTTGGTTCTAGCCGCTTTTAAGCAGTTTACAACTCAGTTCTTAAGTTAACATTTTCATGGATGAAGTCGGTGGTTACACATGCATATCATTTATTTTAAGCATCTGTCAATGAGGTTTTACGAGATGATTGATCGACTTTCTCTATATATCTTTCACTATACCCCTAAGGTCGTTGTCGCTAATCATTTCCAGCTTAACACGTTCAGTTTAACGAATTTTCAAATGAATAAGAATCCTATTTTAAAATATTTTGCTTCCAACATCCTTGCCTCATAATGGTATGTGGGACAAAATAAATTGCTTTTCTGTGGAGTATGGTTAAATGCTGTATTAGAGATTCAACTCGTTTTGCTCATATTATATGAAATATGACCTGAAGTTGAGTGTCTTCATATAGTTAAATGGACTCATCTTTTGCTGTCTAGTTTTTCTATTAGTCAGAAACATTGCTTTCTGAAAGAACATAACGTTTCTTACATCTCATCATGTGTATATTTTTTCACATTGGTTCAACCCGAACTTATGTATGCCTGTGTGAATTCCTACTTTAGAAAGTCAGTGTGTTTAATGATGTGGGAACCTCTGCTGTATGTAATGCCTATTGTGTACGGAAGCCTCCTGCTGTCCAGCATATTTGATTTATCTCAAGTGTGTATTCGTGGAAGCTAGGTACTTCCTTGAGCTATCTGATGTAAAACACATATTCTCTCTTAGCACTTAACGTTTGCGAAAACCTAGCTTTTACGGGAGGCTGGATGGAAATTTCTTACCTAAGATCGTGAGGACGCCGCCAGGTGAAGAAATTTCGAGAGGAGAACCAGAGTCCGTCTTCTGTCTCTCATGTAAGGTTACTCTCATGTTTTCCGCCATTTGTTTTGTGTGTATTGCTATCAAGTCGAGTTACTCATTCGCTTATCAGTGATGTCTGTTACAAGTTTTGTTTTAATAACATATTTCGTAGACTGGAGGTCCAGTTTTGGCTCAGATGGATCCGCAAGGACAGTTCATTCACTACCGACTGTTTCGTGAAGCAACTCGTTATAAGGAGGGAAAACACATCAAGGACCTTTCATGTCTTAACAGAGATTTGTCTCGCGTTGTTCTCGTAGACTGGGATCTTACTGCTGCCCAATTACAGCCACGCAACTCACTGATCATAAAACGCTGGGATGGTGAGGAGTCAGATAGGGAACTGATAGACCTGGCAGCCTTTTTAAGAAGTAAGTGTAGTTTGTATGTTCAGCGTTCAAATGTTCAAATATCATAACAATTGTTGTTTGCATGTATTAGTATTCATAAATTGGGTAGGTGACACCTTGTCATTTTGTTTTTATCCACTCTTTATTTTTCATCACATTCGAAGATGATTTCTCGAATTTTAACTTTTTGTACCAAATAGGGGTAGTTATAAAATGTCACATTCATAGGCCAGTTTTATTATAACTCAGAACAAGCAACAGGGGTTAATAAAGCAGGATTTAGTGAATCCATCAAATTTCGGTGGAACTCTTCAGCTGCATACTCTACATACAGGCATATATATACTACAATTACATTGGGTAATACAAGACTGATAAGAAATAAACTACATTCGATCAATCGTGCAAAACAACAGGAGCGAGTGTTTTTCACTTCATGTTCAAAAAGATAAGGGAAAGGGAGTGTGAGAAAATTAAGATACAATGCATTACGGTTCAATTACATCACTTAAATGTACAATTAGTTATCAGAGAAAGAACTTGGATATATCAAAAATTGCGAACTGAATAATATCAATAATAGTGATGATAGTAGTGTTAAGATAGTGAATGAATCAGGAATAATAATAAGCGAATAAAGTGTTAATAATATTAATAATAATACAGTAAAACATCAATATGGTAGATTCAAAGTGACTACCGTGTCGAGAATCGGCGACTTGTCTTTCCCAGATTGTTGAAGCACCCACTTGGTGATGTTAAAGAACATGAGTTTTGCAGCATAATACTTGATTGATAGCTTTATCTAGTCTTCGTTTGACTACTTCTTGTACATCATTTCCTTTGAATGGCAAATTGATATATACAGCTTTCTTTGAAACTGTTTGGATAGTTTTACTGGGCTTCTTTCTTAGTGTATTTGTTGATGAACTTCTGAGGATATCCATTCTTACACCAAATATCCTTCAGAGTCTGTATTTCAGTCCCTTTCACTAGGGAAACATCTAGGAATTTAATGGTATCATGTTCCTCGTCATAGGATCAAAATGTAATGTCTTATTCCATATTAAATATATTTGTTTTATGGAGCACGCAATCATGCAGTATTATTTATTGGATGAGGCATTTGAGACAATTCAGTAAATTATGCTGTCAGTATATGCTTATCAAATCGAGATATATGTTATGGGATCAAATTCTGTCACACTGTCTAGGCTCTTCTCTTACATTGAGAAGTATCATGGTAAGAAATATGTTTATCCATCGAGCTCAATAAAATTTGAGCAATTGATGCATCCGAACAGTTTATGTAATGGGTTTTTTCTGGAAAGGTGGATTCATTTCTCTTCATCTAGTGATTGTGTCTAATCCAACAGGATACAGTCTATATTTTATAACAAGTAAATTATATGTGTAAGCCATTGCAGAAAATGCTTTAAGCAAAGTTGTTGCTTCAGGACAAGAATTAGACACGTAGTCACGAGGACCTTTTGTAATACTTAATTGTATTTAGACTATTTCCAATTTATTTATGTGATTATTTTGCTTTTAGTGATTGCTATGGGGAGTGTGGATGATGTTCGTCTAGTGTTAGACTACTACAGAGAGTTCGATGATCCTTTGGCTTTTTTCCGTGAAAAACATGAAGAACTCATGGTAAGCGAGTGTTGAAAGTATATTTATTCATTTGAAATAATTATTTCCGGAGTAGATGATAATTTACACCTGAATAGTAACTAAAAAAATTATTTTTTCCTACTGCAGTTTAAAAAAATTACGCACTTGTAAGAAAACGGCATCTAAATTCCTAATCTTCATGTTGCTGCAACTGAAAATGAGTGAAATGGTAACTCATCGATTTTAATTCACGCTTATACATAGTTATTTGTGAAAATTACTTATGACATTCATGTGATGAAGTAATTGTAGTACTTGAGAATGAATATTATAACTAGTGACCGAGTGGTTGGATCTCGAGTAATTCAAACCACAGATCAGGAGATAAGTATTTCGTAGTATGCGTGTAATTATTATGAAATTTATAAAGAATTATGTCTTAGTCAGTGGAAACGACATCAATGGGACAAATGCACTTAGATGATATGGCATTAATAATATAAGAGGTGTTCTATGAGAGTGGTAATGTTTCACATTCTCAGTTTTATTGTGTAGATAATACTTTTTATAAATCCACATCGTCATTTTGTATGAAAAATGTAAGACTTGATTTCTGGTTGTAATTTTGTGTGTTAAGTGAAATCTGGAGACTAGTGTATTTTCAGCCTTTTGAATTTAACATCGTCTAACTATTAGGTATCCATTTTAAACTTCAGCATAAGTGTGTTCAATACTTTAACTGTATTTTGTCTTCTTGATTACTGGTTGTTGATTGGTCCATTGATCTGGTATTAATCATCATTGCCTTGCTTCTGTTTGGGGGTGTTCGGGCAGTATGCCAGCCCTCGCACAAACAGTGAGATTTTATATGGCACATCTCTTGATGCCTGTATTGTACCAAGTTTATGTTTTCATCAATAATAGTCATGTATTCTGGGTGGTCAGTTCAAACCTGTTAATCGTCTGAATACCTTGTCTACAGGGTTTTATGTCATTAGATATGTTATGCCTTGTTAATTAATTTATTTAACTAAGATAATGTCTAGTGTGTAATGCTTTCTCTGGTATCTTTTTTTTATTTAGGAAATTCAAGCTAAACGTAAACATGAAGCAGAAAAAGCTTTGTCGAAACGTCCTCGGCCGACATTTTCATTCACTGGAATGGCTAGGTCTTGATGTGCTATCGTGATTGTTGGTATGTTCTCCTTACTCCACGAACCGCAGTAATGATTGCAAAATATTGTACAGCATCTTACCTACAAGCTTCCTTTGGAAACTACCTGTTTTATATGAATAATAAGTGTAATGCCGCAAATTTTATTCTTTATATATTATCTTCCTCAGACTAGTGGGCGATTGCGGTAATTCAGCGATTTATCCGACCGTGACAATAGCTTTTGTCATCTTCAGTTATGCATTTATTCTATGCTTAAGCGAGGCTCAGTAACAGTAAAACTATTTGAATATATATTATATTTGTAATTATTTTCTTTAACGTGAAAGTGGCGATCGACACATTTACTCGTAAATGACATTATAGAAATTGGCATAACAATGTTGCGTAAAACTACACAAAGTTAGCGTAGGATCTTGCACAAAAGTGCAGCAGTGCAGTTCAAACAGTTTCCACACTTCATAAAGCATACACAAATGCAGAGAAAAGAGGGGGCAATGAAACTACAATAAACAAAAGTCTACTAGAGAAAGCATAGCTACATGGAAATTACTGAGAATTTTGATAGACCTAGACGATCACGAAGAGTGCATGCATTTGCTTCATTGAGTGCGACTTTTATTTATTTACTATTTTGCAGTAAGTTATTGCATACCTAACAATTTTCTCATCACTTAAAATGCATGTCAGATAAGGTATCGTTGAGTTTTTGTTCAGTTAATCGAAGGAAATGTAAATATGAGGAAAATAAGGATATATTATGGATAAGCTTCGGAAGTCTAAGTTCACATAGTATAGTGGCATATATACGCTATTCTTATCTGTTTAAAAAGCTGTCATTCAGTCTACCAGAAAAAAAGTCAGCATTTAAAATTTCCACTACAATTGTTCAGTCGGTTTGTTGGCGAAACACTAGTCAACACAAAGTGCACTTTCTCTTGTTCGGTTTAATTACAACAGCAAGAAATCAGGCTATTGAATCTTCAAATGTTTTGAATTCAGTCTCATAACCTGATCATAATATCTGTAACGTTAGCAGAACAGCGTCGTGTAGAATGGTTATGAGTTTTTTCAATGATTCTGCAGATATCTATTCAAGGGACAGAGTATTGGTTGAAGAAGGCCACCTTGCAAATTGATATTGGGTACAGAGATGACGTAAACCTAAGTCCCGACTGTTGTGACAAACTGTGGTTTATCTAAATTTCTACGAAGAATATCTTTCAAAGAAAGAGTTCCTTTCTAAGTATTTCAAATTGTTGAGGTCATTTTTGATCATTGTCCATCTCAAGTTAAAGATGTTGGAAAGGAAATTAGTAATTGGGTAAATTAGCCAGCTGTAGAAAGTATTATGCTAGATTTGCTTTTCACGTACAAAATATAGCCTGTGAAGTTTGTAGGTGTTAGTGAATAAACTGGCATGTATCTGATTTAATTTCAATTGCACTTTGAGTATGCAGCACATAATTTATCTAATTTGAATCTCATGAGGAATCTAGTCTACCGTTTAGATATTTCCATCTTTTATTCGTTACTGAAAATTCCACTAAGTGTTCGTTCGCAGGGATTTTGATTACTTTCGAGTTAGGTTACCCACCAGCTGTTGTTAGTTAGAAAACCACTGAAGCCCATGCAGTACTGGACGGCCGTTTCATCCTAGTTTGAGACTCTTCAGCACCCTTGAAAGCTAACGAGGATTGAACCCAGGGGCTTCAGCTGATCCGTTAACTAGAATTCCTCTAGACTATGGATTTGCAAGTGTATCAATTACTTATTGGTGCATACACATACTACTTAAGTAGTAGAATTAAAAATGTGTAATTATTAGATCAACACACCACACGTTAAAAATGTTCAGTACAAATAGCAGTTTGCATAGAATAGGGGGTAACTAGTAAAGGGTATGAATAAGACTCTGAAAAAAGGCATGTCATTCATTATGTACACACTTAAATACTTAGTTGGAAATGCAGTGACACCGAAGATTTACAGCCCGACTAACTTATTTCAACATAGGAGTTTTCACAAAAGTAAAGCAGTTTGATCTGCCACACTCCATGTAGCACACGAAGTAAGATAAGTATGAAAATAGAGTTTCAAAATAACGATAATAAGCAGAAATAAAAAAGAGCGAGGACAGCAATATAGAAAGATAATAGGGTTTTTGGGAAATCTCAAAGATTGATTACTGAACAAAGAAAATTCCTTTCGATAACTTCGCCATCAGGTTTTACAGTTATATATCCATAATAATGAAAGATTGATTGTTATTGACAACATTAGTCGTTTTTAAAGACTAGCATAGGATCATTTAGATCAGAATTCCAAAAGTTATTTGCAATTAGATTGTTAATAGATTATAGTCCAAAATATACGTATGTGGTAATATGTGACTGTCTGGTTTCAACGTAGAATTTTGCACCGTTGTGCAGCAGTTCAAGTGAACAATATTCCATCTAGCACACAAAACCAGAGAAGAAGATGAAAGTAAAAAAACGCAAAACAGAGACAATAAACAGAGATAGGCAAAAAGAATAGTAATATCGAAGAAAAACATAGTTTCATTGTGACTTATAAGTCAATCCCTGAGTCGCTGAAGTGAGTTAGAGTTAATTCCATTAGTACATCTATGATGAAATTGAATAGAAATAAGTATAGTGGGCATCCCTGACGGACACCACTAGTTGTCACCACTTCAGATGACAACTCGCCGTAAGCTCTCACCTGGCTGACTGCATGAGTTCGAGTAGAGTGAGTGTCTTGATCAGTGCGATGTATTTCCTCCGCATTCCTTTCACAGCCAAGCATCGCCAGAGTACCTCTCGGTCGACAGAATCGAATGCCGCCTTTAGGTCAAGAAATATAAAGATTGATGGACGCCGGTAAGTATGCCTATGTTCCAGAATCTGTCGAAGGGTGAAGATATGATCAATACACCCTCTTCCTGGTCTAAAGCCTGCCTGGTTCTCTCGTGTTTGTTCCTCCTGTGGACCGCTTAGTCTACGCATTATTATTGAGCCTAGAACTTTAGATACCACATTAGTCAAGCTAATCCCTCTGTGATTATCACAGGAAGACTTGTCTCCCTTCTTGTATATCGGGATAATCAATGACTTACACCAACCGGACGGGACTTCCTCTGATTCCCAGACACTGCCTAGTACCTCAGTTAACGGAGACAGTAAACTGTCTCCACCGTCCTTAAACACCTCTGGAGTCATTCGATCTGGTCCCGCAGCTTTGCCTCGTTTCAGACTAGTGACAGCCTTAGTAACCCCAGTTGGGGACGGAGGACCGGTGTTTATATCCCACTTAGGAAGGTGTTGGATGCTGTGTAAGTTGAGCGTGGCTGTAAGTCAATAGAATTGCTCCTGAAAGTGTTCTTTCCAACGTTCCAGTTGTCTATCCTGGGAGCTAATTATGGTGCCATTTTTCTCAGAGATTGTTCCACTTATCGTTTGCCTTTTACCACCTGTTTCCCTGATAAGTCTGAAAAGTTGTCTGGTGTTACCTTTCGCCGTTGCCTTTTCCATCTCTTTCGCTTTTGTCGCCCACCACTGTTCATGGTTGTTACGAACGCCTCTTGTTGGTTTGTGCTTGAGCAGCTTTCACTCCTCATCATATTCGGTGCTCGCCGGAATCAGTCTTCTTGCTTCAATCAGTTCGGATGAGGTGGTAGAAATACACTGGCTCTTACTAACTTTTGGTTTTAGGTTATTAACAGCTTTTACAGCTGTATCTATAGCTAACTGTATGTTGTGCCAGGCTTCCTCAGGAGGAGGAGTCCTGCTGTCGACCTCAGATACATTTTTCGCTATTTCTTCCTTCAATAGGGATTCAGAGCATCGATCTAGTTGGGGACGGAACTGCTTCGCTGCCAACAATTTCCTATGTCCGTTTAGACGTAAGAATAAACGTGCGCGAACCAGGGCGTGATCGGAGTCTACGCACGTGTTCCAGAAGGAGCGGCAGTCTTCTACTGACCCTCGCCAACGATACCCTATCGCTATGTGGTCTATCTGAGTCCAGCGTTGATTTGGTGATGGAGGTCGCCAGATTACGCAGTGTCTTTCTTTGTGCCTAAAGTTAGTGCTGACTAGGAACAGATGATTATCTGAACAGAACTGTAGAAGACGATCACCGTGTCGGTGCGTCGGCATGGAATTCCATACGTACCTCCTATATACTTCTCGGCCTGGTATAAATTCCCTACTCGACCATTGAAGTCGCCTGCTAAAACAACTATATCTGAACATTTTGCTTTTTGCAGCAAATTAGACAGTTCCAGGTAGAAATCATCCTTTAGTTCATCCGAACTGCAGTCTGTTGGGGCGTAAGCGGAGACTATGAAAAGACAACGTCGGGTAACACCGTTTTTCCTTCTTCTGACGGACCTGTTCAGACGGACAGCAAACCTACGACTATCTACTGGGATCGAGTCAAGAAGTGATTTTTCTGCCCTGTCACTCAATGCTATCCCTACATCTGCGAGTCCTCGCGAACTAGCTGAGGGCTCTCGTGACACGCTTAGGGTGAATTTTGCTGATTCACTTTGTTGGCCTGATGAGGTTAAGTGGATGACTACACTCGGGTCTTGTATGCGTGTTCCGAAACACAAATACATCCATGGCTCGAGGTGCCAGAGTTCTTGCTAGTGATGTCTGTTGTCCGATTTAGCAGAGGGTCCTGACGTTGAATGCTCCTATATGAATTTGGCGACGTGGCTTTAAGAGGCTGTCGAGGGGGTGTTTCTATGTCTCTCAACGTTGTTTGTGGTCACAGAGTGAAGTGAAGATGACTTACTAGCCTGAAGAATAGTACTGACTGTAGTAGGGGAGTAAGATGATGAAGGTGATGTGGGTAAAGGAGAATGATGCTCGGGGAGGCTTCGTGTGCTTTTGGAAGTGTGTGAACGGTTGTTAATTCCCGGCTACCCACATCGTGGAAGATGACTGATTCTTTGGGTACCTGAAACAGAAAGAGGGTTAGTGTTGCGTGACCGCAGAGCCCAGGGGACAACTGCTTGATGGTGGCCGGTCACACACAGCCTGTATGAGCTGGTTTCTTGGTTTGGTTCCGTATTAGTAAACTTACCGCCGGTTACGGACCACCGTAGGGTTAGTTGGGATGTACAATTGTTGGGGTCGACCTTTTCTAACCCCCTCTTTCCAGAGTGGAGAGACAGCATAGGTGGCATGCTGGTAATCTGTGGGAAACACCTTACTACTGTTACATCTCTGTTCCCCAGCAGTACGACTTTGCCCACAGACCCCCAGCATAGTGTAAGAGAATTGTTACACTATACCGGTAACTGCTTTTAGTTTAATGGCTATCCTAACAACCTTCCTGGCATCGTAGGACCTGCAGAAACAATAGTTTAAGGCAGTGTAGCTTGTTGGGTAATTGCGGTATGCAAACCCAACCACCACGTCAAGGTAGCAGCTATCTGTCGGGGTGGTAATATGTAAAGTTGTACTACTAAATTGAACACCAATATTAAAAAGTAAATTATTTTGATTGACAACGAATGTAAATTAGTAAATCCTCATGAGTCATGTTCATATTAAATTCTATTCAGATTGGTTTTTTTCCTTCACGTTCCCCAGTGGAATATAGGGCTTCAAGCCACTAGCTTGAAGTTTCTGTAGCAGTGTTTATTTTTACAGGATGGGGTTGCTAGCCTCAAGACCAACCTTTCCTCTTCACCAGCATTATTTCTGGCTTAGCGAGGTTAAGGAGTGCGTCGGCCGGGGATTGAACCCCGGATCATGTGAATGGTCGGCGAGTGTCCTAACCACTGTGCCACCGACGCACTACAGAGTGATACACCCATTGAGTGGGTATTGGTTTTCAGGAGAACCAAACACACCCATCCCTGCCTCTTGCGAGACGAGACCGGCATGCAGGATCATCCTGTGGCGCAACCACTCGAGAGCCGTCTCCCTCTGTGGACCAAAAAAATTGGTTATGAACTTGAAATAGATGAATGATCATGTCGAGGATGGGGTAGAGATAAAAATAATTTCGGGGTTGGATTTTATATGCTTTGTTTAGGTGTCGGTGTTAACAACTACGTTTAATTAAGAAAGCAGAAGGTTAGTTAATGCTACTGTAATGACAAGGGGTAGAGAAATTTGTATGTACAGGATGGACGGCCATATCAAAAAGGCGGATGTAATAAAGTATTTATGAATTTGCAAGCTTCACAACAGTCCAGGGCAGTAATAGTTGTTAGACCTGTTTCTTCTGTACACAAAGCACCCGGTTGTTTTTGGCGAATTGCAGTAGCCTCTGCTGTCTGGAGAATTCGATACCTGGATGCTTTTGGAAATTTATTTGGTACCCGGTAGATGATAGAAAACGATTGTTCAATGCTGGCTTTGTGGCCGGTTTGGACCAGGTGGTCTAATATAGAACTGTTGATGGTTTTTACAAATACTCAATGTGTATGAGCCAATGAGAACGACTTTGAGCCATATCACCAACTGTCTCCAGCCACTGATTCTTAGAAGCCAGAGGAAATCAACCAATGAGGCAGTCTACACCTACTTACCTGGCTCAAACTACCTGTTGACTATTTCATTGACTGATTCCAAGTTTTGGCTTGACCACCAGTAGCTCATTTCCAACTTGATCTTATGTTTGCTAACATTGCTGGTCGAGGAAGGCGATGACTAGGCATACCATCTCAATCGATGTGGCTTTACAACCTAATCGAATGACTTTTCCTCCTTACCTAACACTCGACTCCCTGAGTCAACTCGTGGGCGTTATTACCACCCTGTCAAAACAATCAAAGGGTAAGAAAACAATAGAATTATATGAACGAAGTTTGAAAGTTTTATGAACGCTTTGATGTTATAATGAGAGATAAATTGTGCTCGAAATGTCATCAGTAAGAAAAGTACTGTATCACTATGTGCTTTCATCAAATAAATTTATTCGATGGTAGAATTATAGTCCATCACAATGCCCAAGTTCTATTCTTATATCATTGAAGCTTAAGACTATCAAATCTTTATAATTATTTAATTGTTTTTCCCTATAGTATAAGGGAAGTGACTTTTAAAACAATCAAAGCAAAATGAAATTCTAATCAAAACAATTTGACATATCAAGTCTGCGACTTGTTATCCTGTGGTTCACTGGCTTTATCCGCCTGCTAATATTTGTGCCGAAAACAATCGATTAGCATAGCTAAGCCTTACAATATGATGTTTAGCACACATCTGCATGTGAGTATAAATTGAATGCTTACAGCTGGAAAGCCAATTATTGTTAAATTGAAGAATATCTTAAATGTGTTCATGATATACAATAAAGCAAAGTTAGAAGCCAAATAAATAAATGAGGAAGATATAAGCGAAAATGGAATTTTGTTATAGCATCTTGGAAGAACACTTCTATATCGTTGTAGTTGTAGGCCACTAAGGGCTTTCCGGCCACTGCCTCCTCCATGATGTCAAGCTCATTGACTTCAACACAGTAGCTTTCACTTCCCCCTTGAACACTCAGTAATTTCACAGAATGTCTGCCAGTAGTTGTGTACCCTCTACGAACTAAAGGAGCAAAAGCTATCTTTAATCTAGAACAAGGTACAGCGGCAGGAGTTGTCGGCTTGGTGCCTAAAGTGTTTAAAGTTGTTCTTGATTCCTTACTGTAGATCTGTGATGCTCCCGGTTTAAAGAAAATGGGACAAATGTCCCCGTGACTATATAATACAGTAGTGTATTATGGTGACAGTATAGTATCTAATATACTGGGTTCCAGAGTAATTTGTAGATTAGGGGGGAATGAGGAATTGGTGAAAAGTAGACAAGTTTCATGTCTGGATCAGAGTTCGTTATTTAACTCTCGACAGGCTTTCGGTAACTGATTTGCTAACAGAAAGCAACCAATCCATATTTTCTGACCTAAAGACTGCATTTGATTCCATTGGCAGAGGGATACTTTGTAAACGTTTGACGGTGAATAGAATGAGGGAACCTAGATATTGATATCATAGTTGATTTGGGTGGTATAATATTTTCATGAGATGTTAGCGAACTAGAGTGCTTTAGATTTGAGTCAAACACAGTGGGTCAAACATTTGCTATGCACCGGTTAAATTTAAGGTGAAAATACATCAAAATTATACACTGGATACTAGCCTAGGGAAACGGAGTGAGAACGCTGGGAAGCCCTCATACAAGAGTTGCTGCCCAAATCTCAAATATTACTCGTGAAAAAAGCATGGGTGGGATCTACACCTTCATCAAAAACAGTGTGCGAAATGCACACGAAACTAGAACGAACAGGAGCGAACAAAGAAAAAAGTTCATGCATTTATTCCCCTTGATGAATTTGAATAAAGCAAGAACGAAAGTGGTTTGTGCAGAATAATATGGTACCATCATTTATTTCGTCCTGAGCACTGTTCACTTACTGTGGAACTTTTGTCAACTGGCAACATGTAAAAATTTGCAAGTATGTTAAAACTTTTCTGTACGCAAACCTCATTATGTATTTAGGCTGTAAGCAGCTGATGAGAAGCCTACGAAATAAATGATGGTACCATATTATTCTGCACAAACCACTTTCGTTCTTGCTTTATTCAAATAGAAAAAAGAACAATCTGTAAATGAACAAGAAATGACGCATAGCAAAATATCACTTGACGAAGAAGAGAAAATATAAAGTGAGGATCACGTGACACATAACGAAAAACCTAAAAGAAAATATCGAATATATAAGAAACTCCGCTAAACACAGTAAAGAAGAGAGCGTAGAATGCAAAAAAAAAATAATAAAAGAAGAGAGAAACAAGAGGACAAAGGGCAAGAAAAGCAGCACACGAAACGGTGGGTATGCATACTAAGCAACAGTTGGCTGTCTTACTTCACGACTGAGACATAGTCACTGAAAGTAGGGGATGTGTAAAGATGTGAGTTTTTCAACTACATATTTCCTCGATCATTTGCTGGCGTTAGGTGGAGTAACAATGATGAGTCTGGATAAGATCAGGCGTGGAGTGTCATGTAAAAAGGGAAAGCCGATCAATGAGATTATGAAGCTCCATAGATTGATGTGGTTAAGCCTCATGTTAAGCATAGGAATTCCCAACATCCCTAACGAGCAGTATTAGTTGAGGCAGGGTTATATCGGGAAAGGAGTGGTGGTTGGAGGTGGCGCATGAGTATATGAATCTACTGAATTCTGAGATTCCTCACTGAAGTTTTCCACTTATCATTATTTTATTCTTTCAGTCAAGCAAGTGGTTTTCTTTTGCAGAATCATTCCGTCTCTGTTTCACTACTCTATGTGCTTGACCGAAGCGTGATAACTTGAAAGAATCTACTTCTTTGTGAAGTTATGAGCTGATTGACTAGTCGGTTCATCGAATTCCACTCACTATTCTCACCATTTGAACATGATTAACATTCATCTGTTCAGTGGAATCGTTCGAGCACAAAGTGACCGACAAAGCTACACAGAACTTTGAGCACATGTGGATCAGTTTGACTAGCCACAATTGAGAGAAGTGCACATGAAAGAAGAGAGCAGAGGTGAAATTCTACTTAAATGGACAGACGGAGGTGTGATGAGGAGAACAATTCAATGAAGATTACACCAGGTATTCAGAATGTCACAGAGACATGATGATGAGTGAGTTGAGTGGTGGAAGTTCGAGTCACCTCACCAAAATCGGGTCTCCAACCAACTAATTCTCAGCATTCTCGAGATCTCAACTAGTCAACGTATACCAAACCCTTGTCGTTCAGACTAACAGTCGACGACTTGATGGATTGATGTCGTGTGTTGGTCTGACCACCCCTAAATCCCTCTCAGCATCACTCACTCTACTCCAATTAACATTGCTCTTGTCGAGGAAGGCAATGAGTGACTTCTCATGAGCAACAGATAAGCTAACGACCCCGATCGATGCAGCTTAACAACTTCATCGACTGCCTTTCTCTGCTCACCTACCGGACACATTTGTCGTCAGAAAGCTAGCTAGCTCTGTTCCTCTCATATCTTCTAGCTTCAGAGTCATGTATTCCTGACAGACGTGAAGTAAGACTTCCCAGAGAATGAAGTCATCTGCATTTCATTCCATTTGACTTCACTTTATTGTCTATTCTGTGCAAACCAATCGTGCGGCATAATCTGTGATTTCACTGTGACTAACCGTGTGCTAAGCATGCTCAGATTTCAGCTGTTCATAAGACTTCATTTTATCAGTGTCTTTACCTAGAGAACACACTATATAGAATTTCAAGGTGAAGGAATCCTTTCCTTGAGAATGCGCCAATAATCCCGGATACACCACACGTAAGTCGATAACAATCGAATCCTGCAATGCAGCTCTTATTTTAGTTTTTTCACTCCTTGTTGAGCTTATGCTTTCAACAACACTCCTCCTCTTCGTCCTAGTTTCTGCCAGCCTGTTGCTCTGTTTCCAAATTTTCCACTTTCTTTCGTCCTCTCATCGCACGTTCTCAGCTATGTTTTAGTTGGACAACCGACTCGTCGCTTCCCTTTTGTATTTCTCTTGAGTTGTCTGGTGGGCGATATCATTCTCTGGCCTCCTCATCGTTTACTGGATCCTTCCTTATTTTCTCCGTTATATTGTTTGAGCAATAGGCTCTTGGTTGGTTTGTTGCCGATTCATTCTGGCAGACCGGCCATTTCATCTTCATATGTGGCCAGCGAAGGAGCTGTTGCTAAAAGTCGGCCGTAGCCTTTGGAATTTTTTCGTGAAAATTCAGAAGAACTGACTGACTGACTGACATCACATATCTGTCGAAAATACGAATCTTGTTCTTTATGCTGCAGTGAAGTGCAGAAGACTTCTAAACTAGTTTCAGGTTGATGAAGTCATATCTTTTCTTTCCGACTTTGAATGGCTGGCTTTGACATCTTCGTCCGTTCCGCCGGCCTGTGGTTGAAACGATGCTTACTGGCTGGATAAGTGGAGGAAGTAACCTCTGTCAAATCTCTCCTGTTGGTTGATGGTGATTGGAGCTGGTTGTTGTTGTTGTTGTTGTTGTGTTGCTGTTGGTTGGTTGGTTGGTTATCTTCATCGCTTTCGTCATCTCTATGTTCACTTGGTGTCCTGCCTTTGGTACCAGCTAGCCTCTTCAGCCAGTTTGTTGGATTTTGCCTGTAAGTCTTCGAGTTTGTGTGACATTAGACACAAATCATCCACGCGATTAATCCAGATCTTTTAGAGTCTTCTTATCGGTCGTCCAGCGTACTCCTGTCTTCTCACGCCCAACTCACGGTTTGACGATGATCCAGTCCACCACAATTAGAAATATCATCGGTGATAACAGGCAGCCAATTTATCTTACTCCTGTATTCACTTCTAACGCCTAGCATCGGCGTTTGGTAACACCAGACAACTTTTCAGACTTATCAGGGAAACTGGTGGTAAAAGGCAAATGATAAGTGGAACAATCTCTGAGAAAAATGGCACCATAATTAGCTCCCAGGATAGACAACTGAAACGTTGGAAAGAACACTTTCAGGAGCAATTCTATTGACTTACAGTCACGCTCAACTTACACAGCATCCAACACCTGTCTGAATGGGATATAAACACCGGTCCTCAGTCCCCAACTGGGGTTACTAAGGCTGTCAGTAATCTGAAACGAGGCAAAGCTGCAGGACCAGATCGAATGACTCCAGAGGTGTTTAAGGACGGTGGAAACAGTCCACTGTTTCCGTTAACTGAGGTACTAGGCAGTGTCTGGGAATCAGAGGAAGTCCCGTCCGGTTGGTGTAAGTCATCGATTATCCCGATATACAAGAAGGGAGACAAGTCTTCCTGTGATAATCACAGAGGGATTAGATTGACTAATGTGGTATCTAAAGTTCTAGGCTCAATAATATTGCGTAGACTAAGCGGTCCACAGGAGGAAAAACACGAGAGAACCAGGCAAGCTTTAGACCAGGAAGAGGGTGTATTGATCATATCTTCACCCTTCGACAGATTCTGGAACATACCCATACTTACCGGCATCCATCAATCTTTATATTTCTTGACCTAAAGGCGGCATTCGATTCTGTCGACCGAGAGGTACTCTGGCGATGCTTGGCAGTGAAAGGAATGCGGAGGAAATACATTGCACTGATCAAGACACTCACTCTACTCGAACTCATGCAGTCAGCCAGGTGAGAGCTTACGGCGAGTTGTCATCTGAAGTGGTGACAACTAGTGGTGTCCGTCAGTGATGCCCACTATCCTTATTTCTATTCAATTTCATCATAGATGTACTAATGGAATTAACCCTAACTCACTTCAGCGACTCAGGGATCGACTTGTTACCGTCAGTGAATAATCTCGTTGACTTAGAATATGCAGATGATATAGTCCTCCCTGCTAGGTAAGGAAGACGCTGACGAAATACGGAGTCTTCTGAACACCTTGAGCTGCAATCTGCGAATGTTTGGCATGCGATTCGCTCCCGCCAAATGTAAGATGATGCTACAGGACTAGTCTGGACTACATTGACTCGTAGCTTAGAAATAGGGAGTGAAGTGGTTGGTGGAGCGTGTTGACCACTTCACGCATCAGACAACGCCAACGGGTTGATCGCTGACGAAATCTCAGCATGGCGGATACAGAAGGCTAGTTTCGCATATGCCAGTTTACGCTGTCTCTGGAGTAGACGTGATATCCGGCTGGCTATCGACCAAATGACGTGTGTACTGCTCAGCCGTTCGCTCTGTCCTCCTTTATGGCTGTGAGTGAGACGTGGCCATTGAAAGTGTATGACACGTAAAGGCCGGCTAGCTGTCTTTGATCATCGGTGTCTGCGTTCTATCTCCCGTGCGAGATGGTGGTATAATAGGGTGAGCAATATTGAGGTTATGCGTCGGTTGAGTGCTAGGTAAGGAGGGGAAATCAATAGACGAGGCTGTGAAGTTACATCGATTGAGATGGTCAGCACGTGTGTTACATATGCCTAGTAATCGCCTTCCTCGATCAGCAATGTTAGCTAACATAAGATCAAGTTGGAAATGAGCCAGTGATGGTCAAACCAAAATATGGAATCAGTCAATGAAATCCGCAAGTTAGTTTAAGCCAGGTAGGTAGGTGTAGACTGCCTGGTTTCTAAGAATCAGTGGCTGGAGACAGTTGGTGATATGGCTCAAAATCGTTCTCAATGGCACAGATGCATCCACTCTTTGTGACTTATAATTTTCAATGAGACTATACTATTCTTTTTGCCTCATATCTCTGTTTACTATCTCTATTTTGCGTTTTTTTTACTTTCACTTCTTCTCTGGCTTTGTGTGCTAGATGGAATATTGTTCACTCGAACTGCTGCACATCGGTGCAAAGTTCTATGTTGAAAGTAGTTAGACAGAGAGACAACGGTTCGCTCGGTTTTCCCTTGTGGATCACCTTAAATGTATCACTGTCACATAGCCAGCTGTTGAAAGATGTTGATAGAGACTAAGGCTATGCACTTCGTAGTGTTAAATGAGTTTCCAAATTACTTCTTGGTCAACGCTGTTGAAGTCCTTTTCAAAGTAGATGCTGTTTGGGTGCAGATTTGACTACTGTTATATGCTTTGATGGTGTATAGATTTGCAATTTGATCAGCGCATGGTTTGCCTATCCTGAATCCAGCTTGTTTCGGTTGGGCGGAGTTCTGTGCATCCTTTATTCTCTCCAGGATGATGTGACTTAGTATTTTACTTGGCGTGAACAAGAGCATGATTCCACGCCAGTTCTTGCACAGGCCTAGGTCGACATTCTCTGGCAGCTTGACAAGGTAGCCAGCCTTTATTCCAGTCAGTAGGCATCTTCCCTTCCTTCCAAACCTTCTCTAATAATGGCTTGAGAACATCTACCGCAGTTTTTGGCTACAATTTCAGTGCTTCGGAGGGAATTCCGTCCAGTCATGCTGCCTTTCGGGACCTCAGTAGCTTGGTCGCATTCAGAATTTCTGCTTTTTTTGGAGGACTTGTGTCCACTGGCATACAGTTCTGTGCGTGCTATCGGTGGTGGTGGTGGTATTTCTGAGCGAGTTGCAGGTGATGGTCGATTCAAGAGTACTTTAAAGTGATAAGGCCATTGTTTTACTTGTTTTCTCCTTGGTAATCAGGTTCCGTTCAGCATCCTTTATTGGTTTCATCATGTGGGTTGATGTCTTCCCGGATAGCGAGCAGCCTGGTTATCTGGTATAATGTCCTGAGTTCTCTTTTGCCTGCGGCTTGTTCTGCTTCAATTGCCAGCCAGTATGTTGTACAAGTGTCTTTTGACTTACCTGTCACTCTTCTTTATTGTTTTATTCAGTGAGGTGTTCAATGCTGTCAACTTATCTTCTCCTTCTGTTGTCCATCTTTGCATTGAGTCATCTTCTCTCACCATCCTCCTATCCTCTCTTCTATTAGCTTCCAAGTAGGTATCCGTTGAGAGCCATTCTTTGAGATGAAATCTATTTGGTTTGTGGTATGTCCGTCAGGCGAAATCCATGTTGCTTGTGTGTATTCTTGTACTTGTACACGCTCCCTCCGATCACCATATTATTGAAAGAGCAGAAGTCTGCCAATAATTCTCCGTTCTCATTCATTTCTCCGAGTCAGAGCCTCTCGACCCATGATGAGTTCTCTTCCTGTATTATCTGCTCCTATTTTGGCTTGCATTCATATCGCCCATGAGGATTTTGATGTCACTATTTGGGATGTTGTCCATTACTGTTTGTGGTTGTCTATAAAAATCCTCCTTCTTCTCTTGTTCCGTGTTGCTTGTAGTGTAACAGCAGAAGGCAAGACACGGAAGCCAAGGTAAATTTTCAAGTGATGATAGCGCTATTTATATAGATACAGTTTTATATTCTCTGACCAATCACTGAGCATGTGATTTTGGCTTACATTAAACGACATGAAATAGAATGTACATATACAGTGTTCTGTTGCTAAAGCAGTATTGTACTGTGTGAATAATATTCTGACTCTAGCAACAAACAGAATGTTCAAATAGATATATCGTATTCTGTTGATAATGCTGTATTGGACTGTGGGAATATGTGAGAATAATATTCAGTTGGAACACATTGTCTGCATCCGACCACCACAGTAGCATTGGATGATTGTAACCTTCCTTCCTTTTGAGTTGAATCCCGCTGTCATGGTAATGGATGAAATTGGTCTCCACTGCATTAGAGCTTTGGCTGCCCCTGTTGACATCATGATAGTCACTCACTCGCTCAGTGTGCTCGTGGTTGTCGTCTGGGTGACAGAATGGAGTAGATTACTGACTCTCAAGTTGACAATTTTGATAATCCACATCCATTCCATCCGCTTTCGCAGATTCTCAGCACTTCAGTGTCATATCTCCTCATTTCTTTGGCTACTTGGACAGCCTTCCCAGCCAGCCTCGTACATTGTACGGACATTCCACTTCCCCATTCTTATTCTTGCTTTCATCTATGGAAAAGACACATCGGCTGACTGACTGTTTTTCCGAAGGCTTTTACGAGCCGACTGTGTCATTTCGCCTCTCCGATTCGAGCGAATTATAAGATTGTTATATGAAGTTTTTATATTTTTAGTGTATTTTCAGTGCGTTGAAGTTTCCCTAGTGATTTGATACTTTTTGTAGTATAGGGTCTCTAGCCCCAATCCCGACCATCCCTCTTTACTTGGGCTTTGGACTGGCTTGAAAACTAGCGAGCTAGTAAACCAGGCAAGGTTCAGTACACCTATAATAGGATCGAATAAGAAGGCTGACTGACATTGGGTGTCCCTGTCAGACAACACTAGTTGTCTCCACTTCTGAAAAATCTGCATAACATCCAACATGGCGGAGTCAGTCCGATGGTCCGATTGGATGAGTGACAAGCGATTTCTGAAATCCTTGCCATTTATACTCAGCAACAGTTGGTTGTTTTACATCACGACTGAGACATGGTAACTGAAAGTAGGGGATGTGTAAAGATGTGAGTTTTTCAACCTAGGATGCTTTGGGTCATGTTTTGCGTTTGGTGTTCTGAATGTTTGTGATTTTTTGTGCTGTTTAAATAAAGTTTACTTTTTCTGGTGAATTTTTCTGTTTTCTTTCTTTTATATTTTGGATTTTCTCTGGCGTTAATTTTACTGTAAATTTACTTTTGAACTGACTTCATTATCCATGGGTGTTCAGGTCGATCTTCTTTTTATCCTGAATTTAATTTGTTTTTATTTCCTCCGATATAATTTATCGATTAGGAAGTATTTTACTGTAAATTCTTTTCTCCGTAAATAATCAGTTATTGAACTTTTATAAATATGATTGGCTGGTTGCTGAATTTTTGCATTTGCTAATGTATGTCTAAAGAGTTTATGCAGTAATCTGATGTTTATGCATATATATCCAACCTTTGTCTTTGAAAAAAAATTCTGTCCAGATGCCGAATTCGAACTTTTGGCTTTTGCGGAACTTGTTCCTCATCTCGGTCTAAAAACAACAATCAGCTGAATAATAACTGTCAGAATCGTGTTTTAGTTTGTAATTCGATATTAGAAAATTTGATTTGAAATAGCACACAATGACGTAGTATTATTAGCTGGATGATGTTTCGAGAACAAATTGCTGCTTATAATCCTAATGATCATTTTAGATAGACTTATTTATAATGGAAATGCATTCTTCCTCAGTTCCCGAATTCTAATTTGTCGATATAACTGGTACTGATTTAGGGTGAAGACGGAACCTCAGTCACATCAGGATTCAGTTCATCGACACTGTGATGTATCTGTTGGGTTAATCAAAATCTATCTCAGATGATCTTTTCAGCAGTTATAGTTCACTAACAGAAGTGTAATTAAAGTATTTGGAAGAACAGTAAATCTTCAGAATGATTAATAAATCAAATGAAACCTAATAGATAATATGAAATGACAGCCTACGTTCCTTTTCAGTTTATTTGTATACTAGAGCTTGAAAATTTGTTTTCAAGGTGATTATTATCATCCGCACGTCTACGTTTAATTAGTATGATGATGGTTTTCAGCTTTTTTCAAGATATTAATCGATGTATGCTTTTGCTAATTTACTCACTTTTAATAAATCAAACGCGAGATGTATTTGTTGATACACAGGAACAACAGTTAACCGTTGACTGTTCCTTCTGTAAATGTTCAATTTTTTCTCAATCATATTGGCGGATTAAAACTTCGGCAATGTGGTAGTAAGTAATTCCATATTAGTTTGTTTATTAGATGTATCACACAGTGAAACAGTATTATTATTTACTGGATGACGTTTAGAACTAAATGTATTGTTCATAATCATATCAATTATAATCACACGACTTCGAAACTTGAGTTTTATAGTTTTCTTTATTCTCTCCTATTTGTCGTCGTCGGGGTAGTAGAATTTTCCAGATATCTGGGACAGGTGATGAATCATTGCTATTACATGTATTTGCAGTTGATTCGATAAACAAAGCTTCTGTTATCAATCTCTCCCTCCACCCTGTTACATCAGATTTTAAAACTGTCATCTTATCCAATCCATCCTATTGTATGGTTGTGTGTAACTGCATGTAGTGCAATAGCTGAACTATTCTCTAGATTTCTTATCTTATTCGGGTGAACTAATCTAGATTTTTCTAGGTTTTTGTGCTCGGCTTGCCTGACTACTACTACTACTAGTTTGACCTATGTATTTGACCTGACAATCTTGTTTTAAAGGCTCCACAGGATTCTTTAACCGATAAAGCTTGTTTCTACTTGAGTTTGTGGATTTGAATGTCAGCCACCTTTATTCGTGCCTTGTTAAGAATTCCGAGTTAGGTTTCCGAGGTTACTTCCTTGTATGCAATTACTACTGATGATTTAATCTCCTTATTGTTTGTGTTGTCATTATCTTGGGCATGTTTGACATGCATGTCGTCATTAATATTAGTATTATTATTTATTTTATTTTTACAGTTCTCTAGATACTTTCTGACTAATTTATCAGGGTAATTATTGAGTTTCAAAGCTTCTCTTATATGCCTCACTTCTTCTCTTAGATTTTTCTTGGTACTACTTAGAGTTTGTGCTCTATTACTTCAACATTTCACCAATCCTATTTTCACTGACATAGGATGGGATGATCGGAAGTCCAAATATCTGTTTGAATGTGTGGGTTTCCTGTAAACACTAGTGTTTAACTTCCCATCTTCTTTCCTTTTTACGCTGCAATCTAACATTGGCAGTTTTCCTTCCTGAATTTCCAATTCACCTTTCCACCTTTGAGTTAATGTGTTCGAAAAATCTATCTGTATCCTGTTTTCTAAGTACAGTGAATGTGTCATCTACATACCTCCACCATACTTTTAGGGTGGGACTGAACGTTTCAATCGCCATGTTTTCCCACCTATCCATGAGTATGTCTGTCACAACCGGGGATATTGGTGACCCCATGGCAACTCCCTCAATTTGTTTGTATATTTTCCCCTAGAATGTAAATACTGTGGAAGTCAGGCATAGCTGCACTCCCAGCATTATGTCCTCAAGTGGCACTTTTGTCCTAAGTTCAAGTTCTTGGTCGGAAATGAGTTCGTTTCTGACTGCCTCAATGACCATATTTATTGGTATACGTGTATATAAACTGTCAAAACTAACCATTTTCTCTTCATTGTCTAATTTTAAATTATCTAATCTATGTTTTATTTTATAAGAATTAGTTAGTCTAGATTTTGAGTGGCTTTTATGGGGATTTAATAACATGGCTAAATATTTAGATAATTCATATGTAGGTGAATTTCTAAAATCAACTATAGGCCTAATAGGGTATCCTGACTTATGAACTTTAACAACACCATAGATCTTACTGGGGTTATTAGTTTTGCGCATTAAATTAAACCATTTAGACTCACCTAATAAACAAACTAATATGCATATTGATGGAGGGCTGTGGTTCATAGAATGTTTGATTCATATTCATTTTTTTACTTCATAACTATATTGGGTTCAGGAAGTTTCATTACTGGGACAAAACCGTATTCTGAAAATTATGTGACTGGACTACACTTCAGTTTAAATCAACCTTAAATGTCCAATTGATGTGTTACTACAGTATTGTGACAACAGATGCTTTATTAGTGAATACGCCTAACTCGTGAATGAAAAGTTGCAGCTGTTTAAATGTGCGTCGGTGGCACAGTGGTTAGTACTCTCGCCGACCATGCACATGGTCCGGGGTTCGATCCCCTGCCGGCGCACACCCGATATCTATGGTCGGCCTGAATTTGGGCAACCGATATCCATGCTGAAAATTCCATACTTGTACTGAAAATACGGTGTGGAATCAAGCTGTAAATAAAAAAAAAAAGGTTCCACTTGTCGAGTAAACCATCCGATTCTGAATAAATTACTGAAGGCTAGAGAAAATAAATATTATCAATAAAGTGGACAGAACACACTGAACACATGGAAAATTCCTAGCTGCTGAAATGCAACTGACTCTGTGACACTTTATCCCTGTTGAATATTTTTTATCGATAGCCTTTAATTACCTTCCTTTCAAATATTTACACAGTACATAGAGATGTTATCTAATATTAATTTTGTCATTTTGATATTTTCATTTGTTTCAGGCATCTTAGAGTAGAAACTTTACAGTGTCTGAATGAAAAAAATGAAAAACACGGTTTGTGCAGATTAAGATAGTTTTTTTTATTCCTTTACGTTCCCAGTGGAACATAGGGCTTCAAGCTAGAGCTTTGAAGTTTCGGTGGCAGTGGTTTTACTTTTACGGGATGCGGTTGCTAGCCTCATGCCCAACCTTCCCTCATTACCAGTCTTATTACTGACTTAGTGAGGTAAAGGAGTGAGTCGGCCGGGGATCGAACCCCGAACCACCTGCGTGGTTGGCCCGCATTCTACCGCTGTATCACAGAATAAGATAGTACCATCGTTTATTTCGATGGTTCCTCACCAGTTTCCTACAATCTAAAAAATTAATTAAGTTCACATGCAGAGCAACTTCAATGTAATAGAAATGGTGACATGATCCCAGTTAATAGGAGACTCCAAAACTAATAAACACCGCCTATCAATTACACTTAAATAGCCTATACACAGAAGGTCTAAGTTCACCCTGAAATTTTTAAAAATTATGAATAAACAATATAATTCGATTCTCCTAAAGTTTGCCGAAGAAGCTACTATCAAAAATTTATAACTCAATTTGTGTGTTCAGAAAGAAGCAGTCATCAATCTTTCCTTGCACTGGCACTCTCACTTTGACTTGATTACTTAATATTTAGAAAATCAAAATAAATGATTCAGCGAAGAGACTCTTTTCAACGAATTTGACTTCAATATCTTCCCCTCTGCTATTACGCAATTTTGCTTGTGTCTTGTTTCTACGGTTTGAGTTGAACTCCTCACATTGTCACCAGATTATCAGTTGCTGGTCATCTTATCCACTTGTTGCCTATATTATGTGACTCCTTTATTCATTGTATCAAAATGCCGAATAATTATTTGTTCAAACTTGAACATTCTGTCTATAAGCTATGTAAGTGTAATTGCTGGACGGTGTTTATTAGTTTTGGAGTCTCCTATTAACTGTTATCATATCACCATTTCTATTACATTAAAGTTACACTGTATGTAAACTTAATTAATTTTTTAGATTGTAGGAAACTGGTGAGGAACCATCGAAATAAACGGTAGTGCTACCTGATTCTGCGCAAACCTTTGTTCTTGGTTTAATTAATAAAGCGGAACAAGAGTATGAAGTACACAAATTTAATAGCTGACTACAACAAAAATGACCTATCGAAAGTGACATCAGTTGATATATAAGTCATTTTTGAAAAACAGAAATTATTGGAATTTTGGGACATCTTGACACTTTTAATCTACATTTTATTGATGGTTAGAAGAAACTAGAAAGAAAATACTTGAATAAATCCAACAATTTCTTGTATATCCGTATATTTACAGTGAATGGGTGAGAAAGTTCTAGGACTACATCGAGTCAAGGGGCAAACTGATAAATACGCAAAGTATATTAAACAGTAAGATCGGATAAAAACTTAGTAGAATCGTAATTACTGCAAAAAATTGAATTTTTGTGCAACTTGGGTTTGAAAACGTAATAGTAACAAAGTAGACAGTAAGTTCGAACAAAAAGCAGAATAAAAAATATAAGAATATCAAAAATAAGGAGGAAGATTGGATAAGAAAGGTAAGAGGATAATCACTATTGACGTTTTTGCTGGCCACGGTATAGATAACAACTGGATGTATTTCTTTTGAAAAAATAGCATGAACTTGAGCTTATGGATAGCTAGTGCCTCAGCTAATCCCAGCTGCCTTGATTCCACTCCATTTGAAAGATTTGATCGGATCTTGTATAATACTTTGAAAGACTTTCAAATGGAGTTGAGTCTCCCGAGTTCGCCAGATGTTCTGTTACCAAACCATATACACACCTGCATTTTCCCTGTGTTAGCCAGGATAGAAAGTGCTTCCAAGAGCGTTGTACAAGCGTGCGCATGGTACGGCCACCTTCCATTTACCATAAATACACAAATATACAGCCTAGCTGATGGCTTCATCGAAAAGGAAATTTTCTTCGCTGCAACTGTCTTTTTAGCATTCCCTATGATCTGAAGCGTGTATTCGGTAATTTATGGTACATTGATTGAGTATAAAATATGCAAAAAATTGATGAAGTTGAATTCATTTTTATATGATTTATTTTTCAGTTATCAGAAAAGAATTAGAAATTGTGATTCAGAATATTTTAGAATAATATATTGTTATAAATAAAATGGCGCTTAGCATAAATCTGTTGATTGAAATTTTCTTGTAATATGAGCCGTAAACGTTTTTTTTCAGCATCTTTGTTTTAATTAGAAAAGATAACAGATTAAACTAAGCGAATAAAATTGAGAGGTGAAAGAACTGCTGAGCTATAAAGTGAATATTGTTAACAAATGATGATATCTGAAACCTTGTTTAAATATAATAAACAGCTACGAGCAACACAGTGCACTATTTTACGGTTATTCATACATCCATGAAAGGCTGGAGTAGAATTATATGATACTATATGCTTACGGAGGTATTATACAAAAAAATCGAAACAATCAGCTTAATGCAACTATAAAATAGTCTGATCTCTGAATTTTAGACGATTTTATTGAAAGACAAAATATTTTTTGTGAATAAAAATACAATTACTTTTATATGACTTCACATATATTTGAAGTAGGCCATAGTTTTGATTTCTAATTAGTGTAATCTCAGTTATATTGTTAAAGATATGAAGTACGTGTGCGATGATGGTCTCACTACTGAATTTCAGGACAACTGCTAAGTTATTATTATTATTCACTTGGGTTCCGTGTGGAACACAGGGCTTCAACAACACATCTCCACTTTCTTCTTTTTTCTACCATACTCTTCAGATGGGTGCACGATTGCCCATAATCTCTTCTCTCCTTCTCCTCCTCCTCAGCTCACGACCTCTTGCATGTCAACCTCTCACCGACGACTCACTTGTCTCTTCCCATTGGGATTCCACTCGAGCTATAACCTGGCGCGCGATGTCATTCGGTGGCCTCCTCGTTGTACGCCCGATCAATCTCCATTTTCTCCTTCATATTTGTTGAGCGATCGGCAGTTGGTTGAACT
This sequence comes from Trichobilharzia szidati, assembly GCA_944472155.2. Taxonomy (NCBI): domain Eukaryota; kingdom Metazoa; phylum Platyhelminthes; class Trematoda; order Strigeidida; family Schistosomatidae; genus Trichobilharzia; species Trichobilharzia szidati. The sequence continues at coordinate 153,928,352 of OX235279.1, read as the reverse complement.
GTTGCTGGAGTTTCTTGTTACTAATTATTTCTGGCTGGCCATTTGATCTTCAGTATGAAGTTAAGGCAGTGCGTCGGTGGTATAGCGGTTAGGACGCTCGCCGACCATGCACATGGTCCGAGGTTCGATCCCCGGCCGGCGCACTCCTTTACCTCGCTGAGCCAGAAATAATGCTCGTATTATCCTGCAAACATGTTCATTCTTTCTCTCTTCAAAATACTGGTGAAGAGGAAAGGTTGGGCATGAGGCTAGCAACCCCATCCTGTAAAATAAAAACTGCTACAGAAACTTCAATCCACAAGCCTGAGGCCCTATTTTCCACTGGGGAACGTGAAGGAAAAAAAATGAACTGTAGGCAGCTGTTGATAAATGTCTGAACCTTGTTGGAAATCCTTTTCGTGACACGCCGGTGAAGTTTCTTACATTGGCGTTGACGATTCGAATCTTGATTTTATGCTGCAGCGAAGTGCAGAAGATTTATAAACTGGTTTCAGGTTGATGAAGGCATATCTTGCCTTTCTGACTCTGACTGGCTGGCTTTGACATTTCCGTCCGTTCCGCCGGCCTGTGGTTGAAACGATGCTTGCTGGCTGGATAAGTGAAGGAGGTAACCTCTGTCAAATCTCTCCTGTTGGTTGATGGTGATTGGAGCTGGTTGTTGTTGTTGCTGTTGCTGTTGGTTGGTTGGTTATCTTCATCGCTTTCGTCATCTCTATGTTCACTTGGAGTCCTGTCTTTGGTACCAGCTAGCCTCTTCAGCCAGTTTGTTGGATTTTGCCTGTAAGTCTTCGAGTTTGTGTGACATAAGACACAAATCATCTACGCAAGAAATCCGGTCGTCCAGCGTATCCTTGTCTTCTCACTCCCAACACACGGTCTGATGCATAATCCAGTCCACCACAATTAGAAATGTCATCGGTGATAACAGGCAGTCATCTTGTATTACTCTTGAGTTTTCTGTTGTGGATCACCTGACAGGTGGCGTTGTCATATATCCAGCTGTTGAATGAGATGATAAAGACTTGAGCGCTGCATGCTTCAGTTTTGAAGTGGTTTACAGAATACTTCTCGGTCAATGCTGTCTGTCGAAGGCCTTTTCGAAGCGGTAGAACTATTAAGTTGCCTAGTCAAATCCACTAATCAAAAGTACTTATGAAAACTAATACCAAGACAGAATCGAATTCGGTATAGTGGAAATCAAGAGGTTAACTGAAAAAATTCATTTCATCATAGTAAGTCCATAAAGGAAGGGACAAATAGCGCGGATCCTTCAACAGTAAATTTAGAAATTATCTTGCGTTACATAAACAGTGTCAAGTGTAAATGGCATATTCCTAGTAACTTCCAGGCGTATTTATGAGTGAATATAAGGTCAAGTACTCTCCAAGTTGCCTAACTATGATTTTTGGTGTTTATAACAGTCTGTGTTGTTAGGATATTAGAGGAGTGGGCTGGAGAAATAAGCAGACAAACGCTCATTTTCATCAAATCAGACTCAACCATAAAGTATGATGGAGAGATGTACACATCCAGTGATTACATCGATCGTCAGTATTGAATTTATACGTGTGATAAATTTATAGTTACATGGTAATTTATTTATTTTTATGAATTAGAATACGGATAAGTTAGACACTGTTAATTAAAGGAAAAACGGCAAATTATGGGGAAATAAGACAGGTAGTTATTTCCCTTAAAGCCTATATTTTAGTTGTAGATATGAAGAGTACATGGTTTGTTTGCAAACCAAACAACTCAGATCTGTGAAACGCAAACTACAAAATAATGATAAGTGATTATTGTTGGAGAGTTTTCCTATCTAATGTCTACTTCTCCCATCTCCTAATTACACCTTATTGGATCAGTTTGTATGCAAACCGTCTTACTTCATTGGCGATCTGACTTTGCAAATAGATCTGTAAACATCAACTGTTGTACTAATACAACCTTTGATTGTGAAAGTTCTCTTTTTAGTAATCCAAAAGCGTCTTAAACATGACCCATCGAAGGACATGTGATGACATCATTACCTTGCCGACTGATTCTCGTTGTAACTGATTGTAACTGTAAATGGTGTGACTGGTTATTCTTTTGAATGATTTCTTGAGAATTGGCTCAGTCTACTCTTTAGGTGACGGGGTTCTAAGTGTCCAACCCGATGATTAGAATACAGGCGATGTAAGAAAGAGTAGACACAATGATACCATGTTTCAGGTGCATAAAATCTGGAACTGATACAACATGAATTTCGATATAATGCAGGATATAATACTTTCTGGTATACTGAACCCTTAAAATGTTTAGTAAACAGGTAAACAGGTGTATAGTAAGAAGTAATGTGGGGTAAGACCATGGAATTGGTTTTGGTTTTTTCAAAAAACTCTTATCTAAAGTGTGTTAAAACCGTATGGAGTTCCAAAAATGCTACTGAATTGTGAAAACGTATTATTTTGTCCTTGGAAAAGAAATTTTCATACTAGCTCTTGTTACTTGTGGCGACAGTATATGGCACACTTTACGATTCAGTGATATATTTTCAGGCCGAATGGATAGCTTTGCCTCATCCGTTTCATAAGGCCATTGAAAGTCGAAGTTTATTCGAGGTAATGCAGTGCTAAACTGTATTAAAAGAAAAGTTACGTATTCGTGCATCAGTTGTACAGAGGTAGAACACCCGCCAAACATGCGTGTAGTTCGGCGTTCGATCCTCGGCTGAGGCACTCGCAAACCTCACTAAGCCCATAGTAAGCCCGGTAAAGAGTGAAGGTTGGGCGCGGCGCTAGCAACGCCACTCCTTAGAAGTAAAACCACTGCTACCGAAACTTCACAGCTCTAGCTTGAAACCCAATGTTCCACTCGGAAAGCAAAGGAATGAAATAATAATACCTGTTCATCAGAATTTGAGGAAATTTCAGTCAGTGTCGTCGTTATCTAGCATAGTAATTACAATTCAAGAATGAATCAAGTAACCAAGTGAAGTATTAAGTTTCTGGTTTTCCTCCTATAAATATCTGCAAATCTCATAACTAAAGTGCATGATTCCTATTTAGCCCACCCGAGAAATTTGTACACAATCAAATGTAGCTTATTCACTTGGATTAAAATTTCACTACGTAGCACCGATTGCATACAGCTTAATTTACTGGACACTTTTTTAAAGCATATAACTTCTCAGTTTACATAGAAACTGAATTTGAGGAGATGTAGAAGTTTGTTACAATACATGTTTTTTTTACAACAGTAATAATGTTCAAGTATTGGTTTTGTAGGGATTTTTGTTTGATTGGCTGGAGGATTTCATCATGAGCTGACATCACTTACAGAACCACTGGGAAACCTAGGAGTGCTGGACAGCCGTTTCGTCCTAGTTTGGGACTCTTCATCAGTACGCACCCACTGGGGTCCGAACCCAGGACCTTCTGGTTACAAGGTGAGCTAGCTCATAGACCATTGTAACAACAGAAGACAAGGGCCAGGCAACAGAACGTTTATTACGGAAAATCAACACGTATTTATAGATTTTGATGTACATTATTGTAGGTTAATGTTAGTAGAAAATACAGTCTGTTGATTGGTTGTTTTTCACACAAAGTTAACCTTGCATCTCTTGTGGCTGTATCAGTTCATCTAGATGTTAACTGTATCCGCCTGTCCATTTTGACCTTGACCTCAATTACTGTCAACCAATTTGGCTAGCAACCATCTCTCACCACAACATGACTAATATTTGATACATAAACATTGACCTCAATTACTGTCAACCAATTGGCTAGTAGACAGCTCTCACCACACCATTAAGCCATTGGGACGAGATCCAGTGGTCAGCCCATGAATTCTAACTTTTGCCAATTCACGACATAGCGCGACCACTTCTCACTGTCTTATTGGGTGAGTAACTGTCTTTACCTTCAGCCTGCTGCACCCTACTGGTCATGACTTCCCAGCAGAATCCCAGGTCACTGCTTGAATAGGTCCAGTCGCCAGTGAGCATCAGGTCAATTTTCTAGTATTGGTTTTTAAGGGATTTTTTGTTAGATTGGTTGGAGGATAATGACTGAAATGAGTGACATTCAGATGAACAATACGATTTTGAAGATGTGAAAGTGTTAAAAACATTTTGGCTTGATCTAGCAGATGGAAATTTCTTTGGCAAAATGCGGTTTTACTTGCCATTACCTAACGTCTATCTTACCAACAGTTTTTTTTGACAGAGATCTCGCGTACTTAACCTTAAGCCATTCTGTCATGTAGGATGACGAATTCAGACGTCAGATGTAAAGTTTACGCGCAGGATTATTATCAGCCATTAAAGAACTGTGAATAAATGAGATCATCTTTTCTGATACAAACCATTTTATCTTTTACTAGATTTAGAAGTGGCCGGCGACTGGACTCCAGCCTGATGGCCAACCTTGCATACAGACGATGTTGAGTTCAACCCCTGATGAGGTTGTTGGTGTGCAATGCAAAACAGTTTCAAACGAGGAAAAAACAGTTACCTAGTGCTCTGTAGTTTCCAGTGATTGTCTGACTCAGGTCGGTCGGTTCGTGATATCTTCTACACTGAAAATAACATTGTTTTTCACTGGATAATTTTTATATTTTCATAAAGGCCAAATTTCACTATAGTTTAGAGAAAAGTGCATCCAAACTTCATTGTATTATAACAATGTTTGACAGCTTAATATATTCGATTTCAGTGTCAGAAGTGAATTTCAAATCTTCACATTTCATTTTTGGCCAAGAAGACTAGATGTTGTTTTTCATTAATTATTTTAGTACATATCAATCAAAATTTCAATTCATAAAATTTATGAACTTGTTTCACGGTTGATTTGTTTATTTCTTCAGAAAATGGCAAAACATTACAAAGTACTTTTATGTTGTGTAATGAGTGGGCTAACGCCATTTAGTAATTTGTTTATTATTTGTTCGCTTGTATTAAAGGTAAAATGAATTAAAATAACGGCAACAGGAATAAACTAAGTAAACAAAACGTACATGATAATAAAATAGGTGAAAAAAACATAATTCCATTTAAGTTCATTAAGATATTAATAATTAATAGAAAAAAAACGTTCGTCTTCTGCTTCATGAAATGCACTCACTCACTCACACACCCACCCACCCAGACACATACGCACGCACTGGAATAACTAAGCGTGGATCTAACTGTGCTTCTACTTTTTGATGCCCTCTAGTTCAATATTATAAAACTGTAAACATATTATCAAGAAAATAATAAAGTCACTGGCCTCTTTTACAGGTGATACATTAATTAACGTAGTGTCAATATTAATTACTATAAATTTTTTATGCATTCAAATTAACTAAATACATCTGTGCTAGTCTTCACTATCAAATCGTTCACTTATTTACCACAATTAATTTTGCACATGTGTCTAGATCTGTGTAGGGGTTATACCTAATAAGAAGGAAATCAACACATAGAATTTGTGGTACAAAGCAAGGACTGAGCTGGAGTTCTTCATCACTCACCAATATAACTCTGATTATTAATTAATTTTGTTAATTGAACTATTTAAGACAGTCTTATACATGCACCTGGCTTAGATAGTGATTTTTCGCGGTGATGCAGGAAGACGCACACGCACACACACACACACACAAATAAACGCAAGCAATAAATTGTGCATATTCAATTAACCAAACACTGGTAACCAGCTTACTGACTGACTGACTGACTAGCCAACGAGAAAAATGATTAGTGTACACATACATGTACATAATTATGTAATAGAATAGTTAACTACTCGATGATTAAGTCACAGAAATTGTGTGCTTACGGGTAAAAGTTAATTTGTAAACTTCGAGATTTATACTTGCCAATCATTTTCTGTATTTTAAATACTACATCTATTTCTTTTTGTCTTCATATCACTTATAACGCCTTCTTTCACTGTCTGTGTACATCCATGGATTAATCCCAAACCAGCTTTCACTTACTTGACTCTGGCCTTCACTCAGTGGTTACTTAATTTTTATTTTGCAAATTGAATTGTTTTGTTTTATAAATTCACAATAAATATAAGCTGCATGCAGAAGAAGAACTTTTATGTTTAGAAAAGATACTTAACCCATAAGTAAACATAAATTTGGATTTATGAATATGTGTATTTCGATAAAGTGAAGATTTACCTGATAAAAAGAAACAACAAACAGTTCAGAGCAGTCTCTTCCATAATTCCAGTTCTCAGTTTATTCGATCAAGTGAATTATTTATTCCAATGAGCAAAGTGAAACAATATTTTAAATTTTATCCAAAATGCCTAAGGTTAACTATTATAATGATTATTTTATTCAGTTCCTGTTTTCACGAGGAAACAGTTAAAGTAAGTTAATTCTATTGAATGTATGAATGAATATTTCATTGTTTAAATTGTATGAAAGCTGTAGATGTCAGTAATGTTTATTAACTAGATAAAGTTGTACTTGCACAAACCAAGATGTATTAGGCACCACCAAAAGTCTCCTACACTTTACCTGCTTACTTGGCCTCAGTTTTAGGACAACACCTGGTGGATTATTATTATTATTGTATCCTTTAATTCCTAGAGGAACATAGGGCTTCAGCCACACATCTCCATTGCGTTCGGTTCTCTGCTAGAGTCTTCGCCTGGCTCCACATCTGCCCACATGCTTTCATCTCCTCTTCACATGACCTCTTCTAAGTCACCCTTGCACTGACGACCAACTCGCCGCTTCCCTTTCGGGTTCCACTCGAGCAATGGCTTGTCTAGTGATGTCACTTGATGGTTTCCTCAGAGTATAGCCAATCCATCTCCATTTCTTTCTGCCTATTTGTTTCACAATTGGTTCCTGGTCGGTTCGCTCCCAGAGATCTTTATTGCTGAACTTTCCTGGCCATCTGATCTTGAGTATTGAGCGAAGGCAGCTGTTTATGAAGGTCTGTAGTTTGTTTGAGATGCTCTTTATGACGCGCAGTGCAAGTCTCTGATCCGTATAGTGAGTAGCACTGACTTCACATTGGAGTTGAAAATCCGGATCTTATTTTTGATGCTGAGTGCTGTTGACCTCCACACAGAGTTGAGAGTAGTGAAAGCTTGTCTTGCTTTACCAATTCTTGCTTTGATATCCTCGTCAGTTCCGCCTGTAGTTGAAACGATGCTTCCCGGTCGGTAGGTAAAGGAGGTTGTTTCTTTCAGGTTCCTCCCATTTATGCTGATCATTGTCTGTTGTTGTTGTTGTTCTTGTCCAGGAATTTTGATTACCCCTGTTTTCTGTATGTTCACCTGAAGTCCTATATTTGATGCTTCTTCTGCCAACTTGTTGCTTTTCGCTTGCATATCTTCCAGTTTGTGGGAAATCAGACATATATCATCGGCGACTTGGTGTATTACTTTATATTAAAACTTAATAAAATAGGCTTTAGAGGTGCTCCTGATTTTCGTCTTTTTTTAACTGTACTATATAAATTCAAATTCTGCAGATCTGTATATCTGATTAAATGTATTTTGACTTTAAAACCTTATCATAGATACAGCGTCAACTGAATATCAAGGGAATATTTAGATATTTAGGCATTTCATCTTCATGAGCACCACTTTAAACATCCAGTGAGTAAATCTGCTCTTTATATCATGGGAACAACTAGATTTATTGTTCATACATCTTTCGCTACACTGATGAACACTAAGAATCTGTAATGTACCTGGAAAATGTATCGTGAAAGTTATACGCTTCTCAGGATAACATTTATTTTCATCTCTTTCAGTGTGGCTTTTATTTCTTTTCACAGAATGAACTTTGTCTTTAAATTATGTGGGATATTTTATTTGAGAGACGAAGGAGGATGGCTCTGATTGAAAAAGTATTGCTTATAATTTTTCATTTGACAAGTGGACGAAAACACAGAGATAATGATTGTTTAGGTGTAGCCTACTATCGCAAATGCCTTTGTACTAATTAGTGGGACCATGTTTAAACAGTAGCTGCTTTTTTGTCATAACTAGCATCTATCTGGAATTATTGTCAATATTAATGAAGTTTAGATATTCTTAGTCAAATTGTAAACAGTCATTCACTAATTACAACAAAGTATTTGGTATTAATGAGTAACATACTGAAATCTAACAATCACTTCTGAGCTGTTAACTCATTTTGTTTCTTCAGTATTGTCACTTAATATAAGAACAATGAAAGCTGTCATTTCAAAAACTCACTGACATGTGAACTTGAAATGAGACTGAAATTCTACAAAAATCCTTTGTGAAGTCATTCTGTAGGGAAGCTTATACACACCTTTTAGTCCTACCGTAAGTGAATCATTTGAAGGCGAAATAGATTTATTTATGCATTATTGTGGCTAAGTGTCTTGTTGAGACTGGATTTATTTACACTGAAAGTATGACCAAGGAGGAAAATAGGTATGTATCTAGGCGTAGGAGTTTATAAGTGTTATACGAAATTGGCATAAGTTCTATCAGTAGACAAGAGAAATTTGTCTGTTGATGCGTCAGGATGATTGCAGCTGTACTGCGGTTTTCCAGCTGAATATTTTTATTTCAAAAATTCCTTATTGCACGAGATGACTGTCTAAGTAAAATCGAAAAATGTGATGGATACCTGTAGCGCAGGTGAATGTTTTCGGTGTTGTTATGTCTTATAAATTGAACGAGTTAATTGTGATGAAGCTTTCACAGTCAAAGCCAGTTTCATCCGTAAGGATGGTTTCTCAATTCACTGAAATACTCTGAGGCTGATTTGTGAAGTTCGAGGTTAAGATGCAGTCTAGAAGGATAGTGAAAGCTTCGTAGTTAAACCACCTAGGTCAGAGAATACAACACAGAAAAAAGTTATAAGCATACATTATTTCTGAACCATTAACATAGCTAAGTGCTGAATTAGTATAGAATTGTAGTTCAGATTGGTGTTCATTCACTCTTGATTTTTAATCGTAGACATCATTATACTTATGTTGATGAACTGAGTGTATTTCTTTACATTAAAGAGAGGCAAGCTGTGTTTATGATAACTGAGATATTTTTAGGGTTGATTTTGTCATGAAGACGGTTACTAATTCTGAAAATTTGATGACAATTCAGTCATCTCATCAAAAATTAAACGTTTGAAAACAAAGCCCGTAACAATCTGATGCACACTTTAATTGGTAACGCTGTCACCTACTGACAATCAGAGGGTTATTTATATTGTATACTTCGGTGGTGTCAAATTAGGAAGGATTCAACATCCTCTGCTTCTTGTCCTTAAAATTATTGTTAGAAGACACTTGTGATTCAGTCATTAACTAAGTGAAAGGTACAAATAAACACTTTTATTGGTAAAACAGTAGATATTTTCAAGAGTCAGTTTGACCACGGACTGATACCAGTTAGCAGACCACTAAAAAACCCCAGTAAGAACTGGGTAGCTGTTTCTTCGCAGTTTGAGACTAATAGGAGGTACGCATCCACTGGGGTTCGAACCCAGTAACTGCTGGTTACAAGGCAAGCCCATAGACCATTCAGCCACTGGTTCTGGGTTCGAACTCCAATAAGTCCCTTACTAGAACGAAACAGCTGTCCAGTACTCCACTACTGATTTTTAATGGCTCTCTAACTGATACCAATCCATGGTCACACTTAATACAATAGATACTTTACCAAGAACCATTTTTTAAACACTTTTGTGTTTGGGTTCACAAAAGTTTGTGGAGACTGAAATTCAGTATAAAAATGAATTAACTTTTTGATCGACACTGAGCTTTATTGAGTGTTTTGTGCTAGGCAGTCATCAGAACTCTACCCATTTCGACTGCTAGAATTTATAAGCGAGCTGTATTGGCTTTCCAGACTTCATAAATACTGTAATGTTTGGTTGACCCTAAGATCAATATCCTGAAGAATGTACGATAATGTCGTTTAAGGTTGATTAGTCATTAAGATCCGTAGGTGTTATTCAGTGATATAAATAACAGCATATATGAAGTAATTGGTCGGTCAAGTGGAGGTTTAACCAGTGTTAGTATTAACATCTTTAAAAATACAAAAATAAAGTGTCTCAAAAACTGGTGTTATAAACAGAAGACACAGTTTTATACAATGAGATTGGTGATGTGACTTGATGACCATTGCAACTGACACAGAATGTTATTTTATGTCACTGTGCGTTTGTCTTAAACCAGATTAGAGAAAGAGTTACAGTATTGTAGTAAAAGAAAATAGACGTAAAACGTTAATCAAACTACCAATAAATTTATCCACACGGATGTCATCTAGAGTTTATAAACAGAACTGTACATTTTGAAGAAAGCAGATAGAAATAACATTAATCATTTTCGACTAAATTTCTGCTATCAGTTACAAACTATTTAAAAAAAATAAACTATGTAAATAAAATGAAAATCAAAAATTTAATCTTGTCAAAAAGTAAAACAAAAGTGGGATTCAAGGTAAATACAAAGCACCAAAAGGTTGATAATTATAATTAAAAAATGGAGACATTGAAAACACGACTGAATAAATAATGCTTTGCTGAATCAGATTCAACATATATGTATATACATATGCATGTGATTGATCGTTCATAAACTACCTTTCTGTTCTGTTCTGTCTAGTGGTGTTCATTTTATTATTTGTCTTCAGTAGTGTTATCCTTATGAAATACACAGCATGGCATATATGAGGGAAACTGTATTGATATGATGATATATTCCAATCCACTTGTTAACGCGAATAACAAACAACTAAGTCTGCAGTGAGGAAGTAGATACAGAGATTCGTCAATCGAAACCCTCTCCCATTAGTCTATTTGAAAACCTTTAGAAGTTAGTAAGAGGAATACGAAGAATCATAGTTCCACAAACAGTATTTAATAGCAGCAATTAAAAATTGAGTTTAAAAACTGTGTATAATGTTGTGGTTTATGTGGTTTTTGAGATTGGTGGATAGGACGACTACTAAATTTATCACTGTGGTTATTTTTAGTAGAAGTAATTCTGTGCAGAGAAATTCTTTGATTCATCAACTGAGATACAGGCTTATTGTAATTGCAAGACGAATAATTAATATAAAACTGTAGATGATTAGCGACTGATTTAAATCAATAAATTTTGGTCAAGTTACAAATGGTCCTCGTTTCTTGTCAAATAGTATTCAGTATGATTATGTGGCATTACTGAAGAAAGTTGCGTGGAAGAACATTGGAACTCCCCAAAGGTGATGTTCAAAGAGGCAAGAACCACTGTTTTAGGAAGAAAGAAGTGTCAAGACAAGGAATGGTTCCTAACGAAAACCTGGAAGATATATAGGGCACACACTGAGGAGACCGTCGAATACCGTCGCTCACCAGGCCATCGCTCGAGTAAAACTCGAATGGGAAACGACGAGTGCGTCGTCCGAGGGTGACATGGTAGAGACCGTGCGAGGAGGAAATTAGAGAATACGTACAGTCCTGGGACCAACTAAAGAAGACAGCAGAAAATAGAACAAAGTGGAGATGTCTTGCTGAAGCCCTATGTTACACTCAGAACCCAAAGGAATAATAAAATCAATAGTAATAATTTTGTTAGAATTCATCACAGACTGTTAGTAGATACTGCGCTTTAGTAGTATTTTTTATTTATGCAGTTCCCATTGCCTGTTAGTGGTCGGAGTAAACTTTGGTAAATAACTTTTTCAAAATTGAGGTAGTATCACGTTTCTAGAAGCACGGCATTCACTAAATAAGCTGATGTCACTATTTTAAAGGTTCCCGCGGGTGTTTTCTTCAATCAGAACTGAACAATACTGACCGCTTCTCATTGGGACTCAAACTTAATAGTCTGCTCTAGAACTGACTAGATTTAGATATACTTGCTAAGTTCTAAAAATTATTATAGCTTCATTAAAGGCCTAATGAAAAAGCAATCTGGTGTTAAAATTTAAAATTTGCAAACATATCTTTTCATATTCTTATTTGGTTCACTTCTATGTGAGTGAACTTGCTCACCGTTGTATGTCATTCAGAATCCTAATTCATTATTATTTATTATTATTGTTCCCTTGGGTTCCTTGTGGAACATAGGGCTTCAACTGCACATCTCACTTGCTGGAGAAAAATAGCTAAATAATTTAAAGCTACCTCTGAACAACGCATAGTTTATAAAATAAAATGGAAGAAGTGACACTGAAGATTTGATGTAGACACGGAGGAGAGATTGCATGTTAATTAGTTGGTTGTTCCAGGCTACTGATATAAATAAGTAGCGTATACCGCCATTCTATAAATTGAATGTGGACACTATGGTGTGATCATTTCAGTTTCGTTATATAATATATTATATATATATATATTTGCCACAGCATTTACCGAGGTGGTTGCAGCTGATCCCTTAGTATAAGATGTTGATGGTTCAATTATTCTCCAAACTTTGGTTTCTGTTGACAAACCTCCTAATTCCAATTTTGTGAGCCTTGACCCTTCAGGCTCAATTTCAAAACATTGATATTTTCTATCTAGGCAGAACATTTAATCAAATAAAAGTTAAACTTATTTAACAAGCTTATTGAAAAACAACAAATACATACCATCTAACTACTCAGATGAGTTTGTCCTTATGGATAACTCCAAAACTTTGTCCAAATAGGACAATTAAATCGTTCAGCTCAGATAAAACACACAAAAACCCAGAACATCTGGTTGAGCTAAAAATATCCTCGGTTATTTCATACTCATTCATGTCTTTGTTTGTAATGCTTATGTTTGAAGTATTGAGATACTTCCCATTATTTGAAAAGATATTAATTACCTTGAAAATTGTAGGCGAGCTTTTTAGATGACTTTGGATTTATATGTTTCTATCTGCTGAATCAGCAGTATGATGAGTGCTGATTCATTTCACTTTATTATTATTTATTATTTTATTCCTATGAGTTCGTAGTGGAACATAAGGCTTCAAGCTAGAGCTTTGAATTTCCGGTAGCAGTGGTTTTATTTTACTGGATGGAGTTGCTAGTATCCCTCGCAACCTTCCCTATTTACCGGGCTTACAACCGGCTCATTGAGGCTTGGAATGCGTCTGCTGAGGATCGAACCCCGGACCACTTGCTTGGTAGGCCAGTGTCCTACCACTGACTAATAAAAAATATTTCTTATACTGATTTGGTGCACTCAACAACAGTTACCTAAATCAATGTAAATTACACTTATACTTCTAATCTGCTATCAATGATGACATGATCTATCAAATTCTGAATGACATGATGCTGATTATTCTCCAGTATGAAATCGGTGTAGTGAAATGCTGATACCTGTCCACTGTTTTGATAAAAAATGTCTGCGGGTCAAATGAAGTGAAAAAATCACATATATATTTGTACATATAACGTTTTTCATGTCTACATATTCGTCACTTTCAGTACCATAATGTTCTACTAATTAAATCGTTATTTGGTTCGCTATTTGAATATTATGTAACCTACATATATACCATTGGCATCGCAACTGCTTTATTCACATCGACATGACAATGCATCTCGACATGCGCACCTTAGTCAACGTGAATTCAGCCAAATGTTGTCGAACTGAGTTGAATATATAATGATTATATATGCACATTTTGATGAATCACAAGAATGATGCTGCATATCAGTGTTGTGAATCTTTATTGTATTTATTAGTGCCATAGCTGTTTGTCATACATACACGTGTTTAGTCTCTAGGCTTCAACGAACACATGTGTACTATTATAAAACGATTCACTTTAGAAAACTGAAAGGAATTATTGATTCAAAAAGATTAAAAGAACAGTCTCATACAAGGTTATATGGTTTGAGGAAATTAAGTTCAACTTCATATGCTTGAATTTTAAACGATTGAGTTAATTTGGTGAAACATGATGTGAGCTTGAGAGGCGGGGTTTAAAGCTCAGTTAAAATCTTTTTCATTCAAATTTGTATCTTCTCAGTAGCGATATAAAAACGAAGGTCAGGATATATTGGTTTTAATGTCATTCATCCACTAGTCTGGAAAGTCATTGTCCTGATTTTCAAATCTTTAATAACCAATTTACAGAGGAATTCATTGTGCATTAGCATTATTCGAGTGTCATTTATTTTTGTCTTTAATTTATTTTACTCCATTGGTTATAGCCAACTCCCAGTCGGACAAAAGTGGAAAAAATAAGGTTGAATTTTGGGCATGCTCAATGATAAGAAAAGAAGGGGCGAACTTTGGTTGTATGACATAATTTTTCTAATTTTAAACGTTGTTTGACCAAAATTTAATAAATAATTAACCATCCTGACCATTATTTAAGCAGGATTTGCCCATTTATATCTGACTGTGCTAAACATTCAAGGCATCCGAATCGAAACCGGTCAAAACTATTACACAAAAAGGCTATTTAGCAGATGTAACTGTCATTAAAAATGACTCATTTGAGTAAACAATTTCCTATGAATAAACTATTAAGGAAACGGGTGCCTTTTGTATAAACTAGTTAATGAAACACAAATTATAATCGGTAGTTTGTTGCTTTAATTTATAACATGGTACTTCTTTGAAAAGTGTGGCTTGTAGACTGTTACTCAAAATCATCAAATTGCTTATGCATACAGTTGTTAGTTCACTAGTGGTGAAAGTATTACTTTTGATGCAGACACTTTTGCATACAGAAATATCACTTACTGACTGATGTTATCTCACATAATCTGTTAAATTATTGACTCTCTGTCATGTCTACCATAGATAAAAGACTATTAATCTAATTGCCAATGGTTGGTTTGCAAAAATTAGATTTGTTTTTACGAGTTGATCACGGATTGATATCAGTTAGAGAACCACTGAAAACCAGTGAGTACTGGACAGCTGTTTCATCCTAATTTGGGAATCATCGGCAGTACGCATCTACTGAGGTTCGAACACAGGACCTTCCGGTTACAAAGCAAGCTCGTATCCCATTCATTCAGCCACTGGGACCCGATCCAATGGCCAGTCCATGAATTCTAACCTCTACTAATTCGTGATTTAGCGTGACCACCAACCAATGTCATCCGTGGGACATCCATCCGCACACTTGACTGAATGGACCTCACTGGTCACGACTTGTCACCAGAACTCCAGGAAACTCCGTCCTGTAGCAAGTCACTAGTGAGCGTCAGATTAATTTTCAATAGTCTGTTTGTAAGGATTACATTTGTTTTCGTGGAGTTCTGGTGAGAAGACGTGACCAGTGAGGTCCATGCAGTCAAGTGTGCGGATGGATGTCCCACGGATGACATTGGTTGGTGATCGCGCTAAATCACGAATTTCAATATAGAAAATATCCCCATTTAGACATTTGGAAAACAGAAAGACTGAGCGAAGAAATATTTACTTTTCGATTAGATCCTCATCTCTGGCTCTACTCTAATATATATAGCATTTTTTACAATACACAACAATTTACCAAACAAGTGGTGATATGTTTGTTAACAATAATTAACCAGTGTCAAAATGTCAATGGGTTGATAATTAACGAAGAAAATCAATACACATTTAAAAGTAGAAATGGATAGAATAAATTAATTTTACAAGAATAACACGTAATTAAAGATGATGTGGTCAAAATAAAAATAAAATAAAATAATTTGGACAATTATAATTTAAAAGGTTTAGGGGGAGGGGGGCGACGTAGTCCTGTCTTGTAACGACGGCCACGGTAAGGAAAGTGGCTGTACAAATTTCTTCTGTACACATAGGCTTGGTTTCTTCTGGTGGATTCCGATTGCTTCAGCTGTCTGTAAAAGACGAAATCTTAGAGCAAAGTTAAGATTAGTCGGAATGCGATAAATAATTTTAAATGCAGTATTCACATCAACCTTGTGCTCAGTATCAACAAGGTGTGCTAAAATAGAACTACGAATAGATCTTGTTTGTCCCTTGCTTAACCATGCTGGATGATGTTCAGAAACTGTCTAATTGGTAGGAATTAGAATTCATGGACTGGCCACTGAATTGGGTCGCAGTGGCTGAGTGGTATTCTAATTGTGTCAATAGATTCATTTGTGATAATAAAGTGAAAGTGTTGATATTCGATTAAATTGTTTCTAGCGTTTCCACATGTTAAACAAGTGTACAGTTACTGTTGTCGAAGGGTAAACAAAGAATAGTTTAAAGCACTAAGTATCAACTTTAGGTCAGCAAGTTTTCCTTCATAATGTTCATTTACTAAGTTCTATAAAAATCATTTTTTTTCTCCAATGAAAGTTCACGCAGTACTAATATTTCACGTCAAAGTTTACCATTTTCATCCTTCAGAAAGTAGCTCATATTCAGGAAATCCCTCAATGGCAGAATATTTGATTTCATTAAATGATAATACTGAAATTGCATACTACCGCTTGCGTCAGGAAAGTGCACCAAAGTCAAGAGGTGACAATTTTATTAAATGCTGGTACTTTTTTGTCTGCTACTTCTCAAGTACGATGAAGATAAAACACCAGATATGAATGATTCAAAAAGTGAAGTGAAATGAGGAAGTGAATTCCATTATGTCAAGTTGTTTTAACGGGGAAATTCGCCGACTGAAGTCGAACTGATTCAACGTTTTTAATAGTTTTTCCGAAGTATACCTGTTGTTTGTTTCACTTTGGTTACCTGGAACGGCTATTTCATGTGTCAGGATATGAGCTACATTTATTGTGTAAAGGCTAGTGCTAATACTCACTTTCGCAGGCTGAAGTACTCAGGGAGATGTTCTAACCTGTGGCCCAACAGTTTGTGCACTGACAACTATTTATTATTTAGTAAGCAGTTTTCAGAGAGTTGATAAAATAATGTGGACCCAATTTCTTTAAAAAAAAATAAATTTTCTTGCCACATTAATTTCATTATATGATTCACATCCAAAATGTATAAGATGACAGACCAGAAAAAATATCAGTCAGAAATGGTAATTTGTTGTATGCTGACAAACAAACAGTTCACTTAACCTTCCGTCTTTGTATTGATTCTACTTTGTTTCGGCTTGTAAACTGATGACTTTTTCATTAACCCATGTGTTGTGGGTTTTAACCAGACTGTTTCCGGAGGTATTTATGAAGTGATTTTTAATCTGTTTTTGAAGTTGGTCTATTTTATTTGCCGTTTCGAAATGATACATTGTTACTTGCTTAATATTTGTAGTTATCATTTGCATTGACAAAAATCTTTTTAAAATATATTCATTGGTGAAGCTGCTATTGTTCGTCTGACTTGCTGTCCTTGAATTAAAGAACTTCCTAGTTAAGGTTTAATTCTTTGTATGTCCATGGTAGCGGAAATCATTTTCAGGGTGCTTCAGTTGGCAGATTATTCAGGGTGGAACATTATTTCACTAAGCTTACTAAGTTCTTAAGCTCTCCTGAGGTGATTTTTACATCTTTTATCGATGAAACAGTTAGTTAGTCGAGCTTAATACAACATTCATAATAGTAGTATTTGAAACACAGATCTATGATTGAAAGGCATCATCCCAAAGAGTTGCCACGTGCCCATTTAGTAAACTGAAAATCTCTAACATTTGGAAAACAGCCGCGTTTACGAAATGAGAAAATATGTTTCTCTGCTTTTTCATTTTGTAAAAAGTGGCAGCGCTGACAGTTAAATAGAAGTAACATTCTTCCATATGGTTTCAGATGTAATATTTTGTCTAAAGTTTTTGCACCGCAAATAGAATTCGGAACATAGTGCCTAGTATTTAATATATAGCTAGATCTAATTCAAGGACAGCATAATCTCTGCTCAACTTTATTGAAGCTCAATTAATAATATAGAAACACGTAAAAGCCGAAAGACCACCAAGTGGTGTATATCACTTGTGAGATGCATTCTGTCCATAGTAAGTTTCTGTGTGTTCATCGACTTCTTCAGTAATGTACTTGGGAACAGTAAGGCGCTATTTCATCGGGAAAATAATCAATACCCCTCTGATCGTATGTATAAATAAACCTAGCTAGCCTAATTACCAGCAGTTCTAAGATAATTTTTAGGATCTACAGAAGAATAAAGCCTATTCATTTTATATAAAGTTGAATCTTTAGAGAGCTCTCATTGGCGTCTGCTAAATAACAAGATTGTCTCATTGTAATTACATTGTTTTTACTTCTAAACATGCGTAATCTGTTGTGTATATCAGGTTTATCTCCATTTAGAAAGTATGTTGTCTGTTCTCAATTCGGTGTTATTATTTTTTGGATAAACGTCAACTTTCATTGTCATTCTGCATAACCTCTTCAACAATATCTTGAGAAAAGATGCGAAGCAGTAGAAATTCTTCACAAATAATTCAGCACAATGTCTAGAAGATTCTGAATTTAGTCGGCCTCTTCCTTTACCCGATTCTAGGTAAAATGATCCCACGAATTAGAGAAGAAAAATTTCACATAATCGTATTTCATTTGCGAATAACAATATTTTTTGGCTAAGTCACGCTTGAGTCAGAGATATCTTAGTTGCCCCAATTCAGGACTTGTATTATTGAAGTGTGTGGGTTGACCGTAGAATAATGACAGCTCTTTAGAACTATGTTCATACGGACTATATACATCTCAGCCAGGAATATGACTAACCAGGTGAGATCTATATATATATATATGTATATATGAGTCGGTGACATAGCGGTTAGGACTCTCGCCAACTAAGCACACAGTCCGAGATTCAATCCCCTGCCAATGCACCCGCAAAATTTGGGCTACCGATATCACATGCTGAAAATACCATACTTGTACCAAAAATACGCTGTGGAATGAAGCTATAATCTATATATATATATATATATATATATATATATAACCAACCAACAACAACCAGCATCAGTCACCATCAACCAACTGGAGCGATTTGGAAAAGGTTACTTCCTTCACTTATCCAGCCAGCAAGCATCGTTTCAACTACATCCATCAGAACGGATGAAGATGTCAAAGTCATTCAGTCAGAGTCGGAAAGAAAAGATATGCCTTCATCAACCTGAAACCAGTTTAGAATTCTTCTGCACTTCGCTGCATCATAAAGAACAAGATTTTCAACACAATTGTGAAGTCAGTCAGAAACTAGTACTGTTTGTCACGAAAATGATTTCCAACAGGCTACGGCTGACTTTTATCAACAGCTGCCTTCGCTGGCCGCATACTGAAGATCGAATGGCTGGTCTGCCAGAAAGAATTGGCAACAAGAAACTGTAGTCGGCAGCAAATCGACCAAGAGCTTATTGCTCAAACAATTTAACGGAGAAAATAAGGAAGGATCCAGTAGACGACGAGGAGGCCAGAGAATGATATCGCTCACCAGGGAACTCGAGAGAAATCCAAAAGGGGAGCGACGATCGGGTAGTGCTAGCGTGACATGGAGGAGATAGTGAGTCTAGGAGGAGGAGATGAGAGATTACGGGCAATCGTGGACCCATCTGAAGAGAACAGCAGAAAATAGAATAAAGTGGAAATGTGTTACTGAAGCCCTACGTCCAAATTGGGACCCGAGGGAATAATATATATAATTTTTAATTTTGATTATAGCTTGATTCCACACCATATTTTTGGTACAAGTTTGGAATTTTCAGCATTGATATCGCTAGCCCAAATTTTGCAGGGCGACCATTGATATTAGGTGTGAGTCGGCAGGGAAAAGAACCCCAGACCGTATGTATGGCTGGCGAGAGTCCTAACCGCTGTAACACCGACGCACATATATATATATGTAAATAGGAAAACAGAATGAAATCAAGAAGTATTCTGCCTTACTGATGCAACTACATAGCTAAGTATAAATTTAATTTATTTAAGTTTCTAAGGTAAAGGACGAATATGATGATGATAATAAATTAGCTATAAATTTTGAAAAATTCAGCAGTTGCCTACGAATTTCTCAGACATTTTGCCATCGATCATCTCATAGTATAAAACTTAAGAAGGAAAATTTATAGTATGGTTTGAGGGAAGTCAAGACTAGCCTAGTATTTCGCTCTGCTTCATTTACAAATCGTTAGTTTGTATCTAAATTTTGCTGACCGTATAAGAAGTACGCCTATTTTCTATTTTCGAAGCTTGAATATTATTAAGTATGAAAGCTCCGTTACTAATGTGGGTACTTGACTGTTAAATGTTGATGGGTTTTCAAAATACACAAAAAGTCTCATAAAATGTTCCTTGGCTTTCAGCCGTAGTTAATGGTAGCGAAAAATGATCTCAACGTTACTTTTAAAAAGTAGTCAATGTTGACATAAATCTAAACTTTCGACAACAGAATTCTGTGTTATATGCTTGCTCTATGAAATTCACGCCTTCCTAGGCTTTTCCATTTCTTATGTATTGTAGGGTTAAAAAAGAGTCATGTTTCTTCATGACAGACGAATTTTAAACAGTAGATTGGTCACAATATCGGCAATCTCATTTTAAGTTATTTTAGTGTGTAATTATTAACTCTAAATTTCACTTGACCGGGTAAGGACCTGATAACCGAGGTATCCTAACATACTGTGAAGATTCCGACGGCTAATCAAAAGTAGACCTATCCTGTCTGTTCAGTAGTCCTCATTTAGTTGAAGCTTTTGATTCTCTGGCTGTTACTTTCCTACATTTAAGCTGTCCGCTTTTGATATGGGTGCAATAAATTTCCGAAAAATCACCTTATTATACAGTGTGAAATGTGGATTTTGTCATATATGCATATACATACATAAGGTTTTTGTGAATAAGATTAACAATATACTGTTAAATGTTATTTATCAATTTTATATATATCAAATTCAGATCTGTGTAAGATTAATGTTTAGAGAAGATATAAATTGGCTTTTGTTTAATATATTAGGCAGTGTGTTTGATCATTTGGTTGTTTGTACTCTCGTGACTGTTGTGGAAGTCTATCTTATTTAAATTACATTTAATTTCTGAATTCTGACAATAGAAATTTATTTGAATATAAAACAAACTTCGAATGATTGAAGCAGTGTTAACACTATTTCATCCGAATTTGGATTGTAAAGTGATACCGGTTTGAGAACCGTTAAAAACTAGGGTGTACTGGATAGCTGTTCCATCCATGTTTGAATCTCTAACCAGTTTTCTATGGTTCTCTTACTGGTATCACCTCCTGATGTAACTGGAAGTCAGTTATATCACTGAGAAGCAACACTTGAAAATGCCATTTAATTTTTTAACAATCGTTTTTATCCATCTCATATCGTTTGGCTGTATGGTGGTGATTCATGTTCTAGTAAGCTGTAGACACTAATTACGTGTAGTTCACTGAACAGAAGTCTCAGAATGAAGATTATTCCTTCACATAGCACACCGTCTGATTTACAAAAGATATTGACATGATTCAATCGATTTATGGTGGGAGCAGCAATATTTTCCCGAATCCTAATAGCGAAAAAGATAAGTAGTAAGAGCAATGCTTTCTGGAATTGCTATTAATTTATTGTTTTTATATCACTGCAGTCCAGTTTTCGTTTCTTGATAAGATACGTTACTCTAATTGAATGAGACCTTAAATTGTAAACTGTTTCGCATATCTGTGCTAATTTTAACAGATGACCCACATGTTCATGCACAAGTACTCTGTAATTCATGGTCTTTGTCGATATAAACTCATCCTTATTTTAAGTTAACTTTTATATTTTGAATGTAATAGGAATCTAACAACAACAAAGTTCATATCTGGATTCTCTAGATAAAAAAGATACAAGAAAATTGAAGCTTCCCGGTGCTTTTTTGGGCAGCACCAAAGGAGATTTCATCACTGTGCTTATTCGTAGTCACAAGACATTCTGTTGTATGTTATTAGATCTAGAAGCATATATATGCCTACGTAAAAACGTGTTCTGTATTGTGATTACCAACACAAGTAAATGTTTTACTTAGTGTTATAAAAAGAAGTCTTTTTGAAAAATGCAACTTATTTTCGTGATACGTTTCAAACTATACTCATGAGCAATTAATGTATTCATCAGGTCAGGTTTGTCTTGAGCCAGAATAGCTCAGTGGTAACTACTCCGACTGTAGCATTAGGTGAAGCGGGTTCGAACAACAGACAGGACACCAGTTCCTTTGACATTTCAGACAAGGGCTGCTGGCAAGTGCCACCATACTCGAAACCCAGCTCTAGGACTTTCTGTTGATTTCCTCTAATCGTATAACATCAGTCAAAAGTACACCCAGCTGAATGACCACATTACAAACTTGACTGAGAGAATTCAGTTAGTTTGAATAACAAGGACCAGAGGTATGATACTAAAGACTCACTAGTGACCAACCAATGTATCTATTATGAATCATTAAATATTCCAACTACTAAAAGAGGAAATATGAGCGAACAGCATTCTTTCAGGTTAGATCTTCCTCAGATTGTCTTCTACAGTAGACACCTTGGCTGGTAGAGCAAATATGTGTTAAGTGTTGTAAATATGTTAGTAATGACACGAGTATTATACATTATTAATTTACGTTGTAACATTACGAACTAAATTTTCCGCGAAGAGATTCTTTTCAACGAATTTATCATCAAGGTGTGAAAATTTAAATACATATGTTTGATTATCAAGAAAATATATCTCACGAAGAAATTTAAACAGAAGGTGTGAATCATTGCAAAGTCATATCAAATAATCCTAGCGTATTCAGGAAACATTGCTTCGTGTAAGCCACAGTGTCTTTAGAGTAAGGTATGAATACCCATAGTAAAGATGAGGATAGTAATAACAAAAATAATGTAAATTGTGACGATATTCGTGAATATAACCATAGTTCAATTTCAAGCTATAAAGCAAGTTATGTAACGTTTGTATTAGGATTATTAGGCATGTGAAACATCACTTATAATAATAGTGATAAGGTACAAGCACTTGACGCAGGTGGCGATTAGAACAATGAAGATAGCATCACAGCGTAAACAATTCAGAATTTTATCAAACCATGGCAAAGAAGTATTTAGATAATCAGAGTTCACAAAAATATAACAAATGCATAAAAAGAGTGAAGAATAATAAAAGGTGAGAAGTTTTAGTTAATCTGTCATATTTGTCTAGGACAAAGATAGAACAAACCCCTTGTGTATCCAAAAACTGAGAATATTCCCCTGAATTCCTTTAGCTTCAACTTGGTAAGAGAAGATTTAGAATACCGTTTGGTGGAGTGCGACAGAAAATTTTGAGGGCACTTGCTGCTATCCACTTAGGGAGTACTATGAGACGAAATAAAGCTTCTTATAGATTCCGTAGAAGAAGGTGCTCAATAATGCGTTTGTTGAGCTACCTATGTGTCGGCCCCATACAGATAAATTTGTAAATGTAGTTAGCTTATTTTTCACATCACCAATGCCAACTGCTCGGTTGGAAAATTTTAAACAGAGCCTGGCAGAATTATAAGACCTTTTCACAGCTCTACACAATCTTGAGTGTTGCAAATTGCAGCGACGTCCTCATTGGATTGGACCTTCAGAAACAACTCTTAGTAATCGTGGTCGATTTAACCTTACTGCACACAGTGCTCAATGTCTCCTTATATATCTATTAGGAAAACCCATTCTGGATGTATCATAATTCATTTTCAAAGGAATCATTGGCAAGCATCCTTCTTGATCTATTCATGAGGAATCTCACCAAAGTGGTTTTGTTGCAGATAGGCACGAAACTGAAGAAATGACAATATCGTCCTACAAACATATTTTTCTATAAACATCTTTCTTGAGTGAACTGTTTGCTTTTCTGTCCAACTGAACATCAAGAAAGTGTAATTTACCACCCGTTCTTCTTTACAAGTGAAAATGAGTAATTGATGCACATTAGTAAATTTCAGAAACACTCCGTTCTTATCTGCTTTCTTACTCAGAATAATAAACGTCGCATCAATATGACGATAATAATAGTCTACTTTGTCTATTATTACTTCTCAAAAATTAGGCCAAATGCAGAACCTATGGCAATACCACCGATTTGTTTGTATTCTATGTTATCAAATATGAAGTATGAACTTATAATGCATCTCATAAGTAGCTCTTAGACACATTAGTCTCCTTTTCTGATGTTGGTATTTTGATTCTCCTGTCTCAGGTAGTGGTAAATTAGTGAATGGGGATATCAACATCTAAGGATAACATCTGCTCCCCACTTACATTGAAATCAGCTAGGTTAGAAATGAATTCATGTACTAAGATTCACTTTTTCTTTGTGCAATGTTTGCAAGACTCCAGCTAGCTACTTTCCTTACATTTCAAAAAATCTGGTAGTATATCTAAGTAACAATTCAGCTTGCAGTATTGTTTTGTTCTAAATTTTACTATGGAAGTATTTAATATTTTGAATTCAGTCATAATGAAAATTAAAAATCAAAGGTCTATCCGCATTATGATTAAGTGCAGAGGCATTTTTAATTTACTAATCAATCTTACTTATTTATTTTTATTATAGGTCGCTCTAGGCAGCATGTTATTTGAATTCAACATTTCACATCACAATATATCAAAACTTTTTCACATGTTTCCTTGTGAACACTCTCAGGTTAATTTAGCAGATCATAGATATAACAGTGTCTACTTTGTTGGGGAAAGTGAAGAAGTTTCACTTTCTAGTAAAGGCTGCATTACTGTGAAAGTAAGTCCATTTAATTGAATGCGTTTCTATTAATATTCCCCATCTTTGTTAATGAATGAATAATTCAGGCGCTACGTGCTTGAACTACTGAAGTGTGCTTGTGGCCTGGCTAAGTCAATTAGCATTCAAACTCTCGGAAGAGAACTATAATGGAATTGGTAATACTGGAAAGAAAACAGTCGTCCTATGTAAACATAAAATTATCATTAGATCAGCTGACATCATCTAGCAGTGGTATGGATAAACATATCGTTTTCCTTTTTTCTCGGAAGTATAGAAAGAAATAATAGGTGAAACAATTATTTCACCTTATAGCCGTCAACCTTAATTCTTGGTGCAAACGATAGTATAAATGCTTACCTGTTCCTCCCCGAACTGTATCACTAATCTGATTCTAATGTCTGCTTGTTTTGTTAATTTTGTTTTTATATCATTACCGCAGATATTCTTTATGGCCTATAAACGATATCCGGTCTTATGGTAATTAGTGTCATTGCTATCTATTGTTATCGTAACACAGTCTATCCTGACAGTCTGTTTCTTTAGAATTATATCCACCTTTGAGAACTAATGTGGACTTGAAAGACGGGTTGGGAGGCTGTGCAATGAAATGATTCATCTAGACAGTTTTAATTGTCTTAACCTTATCCTCATGACAAATTAGAGTAGATATTAATGCTGAATAATAAATTATTTGACAGTGTTTTCCTCTTTTTTTGCTTTGTACAACTACAGGTTTGTTTGTTACCATATACCATCTCATGGGATCGTGAAGAAATAGCGAATTGTAAATATCAATTTACAAACAAACTACAAATGGAATCAAAACATTTGAATAACACTATAACCAATAACATATCATTTGTGTATAAAGATATTTGGCCTGTAAGTCATTTTTTTAATATCTTACTTTATGACTCTTTAGTTTAACTTATTTAACCTAAAACAGTCTAAAAATGTTATACCAGAGGTAATTTTTATTGTGCGAAGGATTGTACTGAAAGAATGTGTTTTAGTCGGATGTGTTGCCAATATACTTGATGATTAGTAAAAGGTATTTGGTAAGCAGGTCTGCAAGTTCAGTGTTTAACGAGGAAAAATTAATCCCCTTAGTATTTGTCAGCGCTGAGAGGTTCTTTGTCTTAAGAGGATTCACAATTAAATCATCCCGATCCACATGAGCACAACTTCTGAATGTCAGTCTAGTGCTGAATGAAGGCTAACTTAGTTCTGCATTTTTTGGAGTTCGAATTAGTTGTGACAGGTGTAGTCGGACTGTGAAAAAAATCAGTCACTGATGACTTGAAATGTTGGTGAAGCTGCGAAGCCTATATTCAAAAGTTTGACTTTATGAGCAGATGATTTCCAGGCAAGCTGATGAATAGTTAAGGTGCTAGTATCGTAGACTAAGGTTATAGATTCCATGTCATAGTCGTATAATAATAAAAATCTACTTTATTCCAAAAAACAGTACTTATAATGCAGAATGGAATTCTCAGGATTTGTCCCAATATTGCATCTGATTTACTTAAAATATGAATAAAATTAAAAGTTAAAACAAAATTAACCAGAATAGTTTTTCCACGTTTACGATATAAAGTCAAAAGTATTCGAAACACTAATTGAGAGTATTAAATATAATAATAATTATAATAATAATAATAATAACAGTGAGTTTGTTTCAAACAGTATTGTCGATTCAGTTTGGAAATTTCAGTATGTTATAGATTATTCGATCAAATGTTCTGTTGATATAGTATGGTGAGGGGAAATACAAAATTAACAGTTACAACACAGCTTAAATTATGTTCACACTTATGAAAAAAGTAAAGAAAAACAAGAACTTGAGAGGATTCTAAATATAAGAAATACAATAACAATAAAGTTTGATGTTGTAAGGGTGGAGGAAATGGTTTATTTAATAGTGCAAAGAAGGTTAGTTAGTTCATACCATACGCTATTTTCATCACATAAAGTACGTGCCAAATATGATATAAATCATGGAAAATTCCCATTGTAACATATAGAAAATCAAAACAAATGATTCAGCGAAGAAACTTTTCAACGAATTTATCATCAAGCTGTACAATCGTATATATATGGCTTTTAAGAAGTTATATCCGGTGAGGGAATTGAAACATAGGTGTGAATGTATAAAATAATAATAATATGAAATGCAATTAAAACTAAAATGTTTGTGATTATAATCGTAGTTAAATGTCAAGTGGCAAAGCAAATTAATGTCATATATAGAATAATCCATAGAATGGATAGAACTTGAAAAAGGTGTGCAATTATAAGATTAGTAGACAAATCGAATAAAATAAAAACGTTACGTAATATTGTGTGAAATTTAATAGCATAGAATTTAATGTTGTAAAAAAGAATTGATTTAGAATGACAAGTGGAACAAGTGAGATAATACCGGGGACAATTAAAAGTGAGAGTAGTAATAGTAACAATTGACTTAATAAGGAAGAGTATACAAATTGAATAGACAAAAAAATGGTAGAGCTAAAATATGATTGGGGATTACCATACTTTAGCATAGAGGGATTAAGACCATGAAAGTTGGAGGGGTTGAACGAACTTTTTCTGTACACAGAGATCTGGCTTTTCTGTTTCGATAGCCAAAGCTTCAGCAATACAGATGAGTCGGGTACGTAGGGATTTGGGTAAATTACTCTTTGCCTTGTACAGCTTGATGATAAATTCGTTGAAAAGAGTCACTTCGCTGAATCCATTGTTTTGATTTTCTAAATATGATATAGTGGAATTTTTATACTTAGAAGTACGTGCATAAAGTCTATTGAAAAGACTTCTTGTTTTATGTGAGAAGACACAAGGTTGGAGCTGCGGGTAGAGTGGGTGCTCACAGTCTGACAAAATTCCTTTAGCAAATTTGTTGCATGACATCAAGTGCCTGTCAGTGACAATGTCAACGATATAGCCCAATGGGATACCACTCGCCTTACTGATAGTCTTCAGAGTTCTACAAAGTATGATATACTCTTTCTTAAGCAATCCAGGAAAGAATAATGGTGAACAGTTTAGAAGAATAGGTAAAATACACGAGTTGACAAACTGTAAGAGGAGAGGTTGGGTTATGCCTGAGTGCCTTAACTTCTTAATGTAGAAAGTCAGACGAAATATTCTTTTAGAAATCGCCAAGACATGGGAAGACTAGGATAGGTCAGAAGAAAGAATTAATCCACATGACTGATGAGTTTCAAACCGAGAAGAAACATTTTTCCGATTTCTATGTTTTTCCAACTGATGAGCATTCCTTTAAGGCTGATGATCCAACTTGACTATGAAGTGCCTTAAAGCACTAAATCTAGTCTAAACACAATTTTCCGATAATTAGTACTTAACACTTAATGACACCTTTGAAGAAGAGGATATCTACTGCTCTCAGAAGGACATTCTTCGCTGCCATACTACGACTGACATTTCCCTCCCGGCCATTGTTCTTCAACTACTCTAAAGATAAACTATCGCATTTGACCACTTCCATGTGTATCTACCAATTCACCTGCTCTTGCGGAGCGAGGTATATAGGTCGTTCGATACGTGTTTTATCTAAAAGAGTTCAAGAACACTATCCCGCCTGGCTACGGAAAGGTAACAACGGAGCAATAAGGAGCGCCATTATTGAGCATATACTCAACACTGGTCATTCGATTTGCAAGGAGAAGTCGTTCAAAGTCATCTATAAAGTCAAAAGAAGCCTTCCGAAATCGACAAGCTTCCGTACAATTTGTATTGCTGAAGCCTTAGCGATTTGGATGGAAAAGCCTGAGTTATGCACACAGAAGAAACTTCTCCACCCCCTCCTACTACCGTGGGTTTAATTCCAAGTTTACTTGTCATCAACATTTTGTTATCAAATTTTTGCAATTTTCGATTAACAATTTTTAGTAACTAACCCATTCAATCTTTTAACCTATTATCTAGTTTACTTTCATAATTGTCTCCATACTCCTTCACTAACATCTAATCTTTCTAAACATGTCTATATTACGTAACCCTACTCACATCTTACCAATCTTCACCCCACTTAGTTACAACTTTGATTATTAATCACACATTTCAATTTCTTAATTATTTTGATGATGTAACTCTACTCACATCTTACCAATCTTCACCCCACTTAGTTACAACTTTGATTATTAATCACAAATTTTAACTTCTTCATTATCTTGATGATATAATCAACAACCCACACTAACTGTTATTTTGATTTTGACAAACCTAATGTACACACACACACAAAATAATTGTATATATATTTGCGACTGTACAGATAAGTGAATGAATTCGCCTAAAAGAGACTCTTCGCTGAACTAATTTGTTCTTATTTCAATGTCTTAATGGGTATATTTCGCGAATTAATGATATTTATTTACTAATTTCATGGAATCGTACAAAGCTTTGTGTTGCGTAAAAATAACACGGTGATATATTTATTAAAAATTAAGGTGTGAAATAATGTGGGATCCACTTTCAACCGACAGGCAGAAGAGTTTTATTTTCTATTTTTTTGGAAATGAACATTTTTTCGCCTTTGTCATTTCCAATTTCGACTGACATTCAAAAACAAAACTCTCTCAGGAACTTGTGACATTTTTTTACTTGGTAGTGTGATAGTTACAGCGAGAATGACAATTACCTTTCAGTTAATTGTCATGCATATATTTATGCTACTTAATGTTTGAAATATGGAAACACCAAGGATTTTCTCCGCTTTGTTTAAAAGCATACTTAAAGAGTGTCAGAAGAATAGAATTCTAGAATTTTCTCGCATGAACTCACTCGTAAGTTTAAATTGAACTAATTTTTGTATTATATTCAAATACTTGCAACTACTGTTTGACTGTTGATCTATCAATTTTGCAAGCGATACAGTGTAACTAAGTGGTCATTGTACGACAGCTTTAAGATACTGACTCAAGCAAACATGACAGTCAAGTGAATGAGAGATGAAGAGAAAACTCTGTCGAATTTTCACAGTATAAAATTATCCATTTACTCGTAGACAAGAAATGTACAACGTAGGTGATCTCATTTTTGACATTTTATGAAATTCATATACAATAACCTCTGGAAGTCATTCACTGTTAAGTATATGTATGTTATCAACTGCTGGAATGAGTTCTGAATCACTGTAGAAGACTTTAAAACTTTTAATACTTTTTGAATACTTCACAAATATTCACCAAGGAAATTATTACATCTTTACAGATGTGTAGACTGATCCACATAGCAAAGAGTTTATTTCACAAAGCTTCAAAATTCATAAGAAACGATTTCAAAAGGATGGTCATTAAGTTGAAAAAAATATTGATTGTGAACTCAAAGTACTCAGGTACTATGCGATAATGTAGATGAGCAACACTGAAATAATTAGCTGGTGTGTACTTGAAATTTGCTTGGCTCAGAAAAGCGTAAAGGTTTAATCTCTAACTTCGTGATGCTGACTAAGCTAATTAATTTGAATATTACCAACATTCATTTATAACTAAATTTCTGATTAATTTCAATTAATGTCATAATCATTTACTTTTAGGAAAGTTTACTATTGGTTGTACAACTGAAGAATTGTTGCACTTTGCGTACTGAAACAGGCATTTCAGGTAAGCCGCATAAGTTTTAACTCAAGAGATTATTAACAAGGTTTTATAACTTCCTTGTTGTTAGTCTGCATGAATTATAGCTAGAATGACATTCTGGAATCCAAGCTACACAGGCATATTTAAGTGACCTAACCCAAATGAACCTACGGACTTGCCCATGTGGTCAATCTCATGTACTGTAATGATTTTGTGTATATAGTTATTTAACTGTCAGTGTGATACTCTCTAACCGAATGAAAGCCCATCTCATGGTGGATTCATTTTATAAAACGTTTTCTAGCAGTCATTCTAACACCTTTAGACTAAATGCAGTATCATCAGAGTTTGTGACAAGCCTGTTGTGCTTTTATTCCGCAGATCAAAAGTTTTTCCTTGAATAATTTCCTAACGTGAAACTACCAGTGTGTTCGGCTGTAGCAAACACGAACTTCATTTTTTTATTCCTTAACATTCCCAGTGAAACATAGGGCTTCAAGCTAGGGGCTTGAAGTTTCGGTAGCAGTGGTGTTTATTTTTACGGGATGGGTTGCCAGCCTCATGCCCAACCTTTCCTCTTTACCAGCTTTATTTCTGGCTTAGCGAGGTGAAAGAGCGCGTCGGCCGGGGATCGAACCCCGGACCATATGCATGGTCGGCGAGCGTCCTAACGAACTTCATACTATCCGTTTATTACAAATAATAAGTTATTGAATGTTTACTGAAGCTACAATAGATACTGGGGTCTCTGCAAGTTTTCCCTTTCATTCATTATTTATTACATCAATACCGATCTGCAAATCCAAATGTTCTCAGACAACCTCACTAAGAAGTAATTGTTTAATTAGAAATTCGAGTCCATGTCACTACCACATTTGATGTACCAGGTAAAGAGTGGTTGTTGATATTGCGTATCAGTGAGGGTATAACGCGATTTTAAAAAAATCAAAGTCTAATTTCGGACCTAAAATTATTGGCCAAAGTTAGCTATCCTGAATTCTTATTTTCCTCATAATTTTTTAGGTGTGCCAAGTTTCAATGTCTCAGGTGAAGACGAGAATTAATTTCTTTTTATTATTAATGCTAGTATCAACTTTGTCTGTGGAGTTGGAAGCATTCTTGGATCTGATTTGTTTTGATGCTCAGCTTTTAGTAAAACTGTAGTCATTATGCACAAGGCGGCAAGTTCCCTAAAATCGTTGATGTGAACACATTCTTAATTAGCCGTTTGGTCTTATATTCTTCCTATTTATTAACCCTTTCGGATTGCTAATATTGAATGAAACTGTGATCTTAGTGGCTGAGTTATTCATTTGGATCAGCTGTCATGATGGTCTCTTTCTAGTTGAATGGTGCAAAATCTGTTGAATTGTTTGGTTTTGGTAATCTTACCCTTAGAGTTGCAGCAGACACGTTGTTTCCTAGCTGTTGCAAATTCAGGTTTACTTCAACAGATCTGTATGGGACTGTTAGATTTCGTTGTTTTGGCATGAAATTCAAGACTTTCGGCACTTTAGTTTTCTTGAGTTATCTACTTTGTTCAAATTTAGAAGATTTGACCGGCCCTCGTCCTGTGCTTCTTATTGTTTTGTTCAGTCTTACTTCACGTCTTTTTAGCTTCTTCATGAATGCAACTTGATTTAGATTACATACAACGTTGGATACGTAAATCTGTTGGTTTCGATTTCACTAATGTACTATACTTCTAAGAACTGCCTTGTGTTTGTTGGCTGTGAAGTTTAAGTGGTTTCAATAGACGGCATTTTTCTTCTTTCTCAACATTTTCTACACTGCAAACTGTTCAGGAAACCACACGATCTAAGTTAATGCTTTCAGGTTGACGTCTAAAAACATCTGAATCATATCAATATTATTTTTCAGCTCAAATATGTAAATATTATTCGCACAACTACTATTTGACGTCCAACTCGAATTCAGAAAAATTTATTGATTCACAGGCTACTACTTTGCAAATTCTACCAACTTTATTAACCATAAATATTCTTGCACAGAGATGGTTATGTGGAAATTTTGTAAATCCAAAAATTAGTTTCTTGCTTTTAGATTACTCATGATTAAAATATTACTTACTAGAACATCATTTCTTTAATTTTAGCGTCAGATTCTTTGTTCTTTTTGCCACTGGGAAGCACAAGTGCTTCAAAGCAGATACACAATGGGACGATGAAAAAAGCGCCGTATACAAACTTCAGTGTTGAAGCGTCGGAAAATCAGACAGATGACTTAATTGCTTATTACAGAATATTATGTGACGATTATTTTTACGGTGAAAATTGTAGTATATTTTGTAAAGAACAAGAAGGCATTCATGGAAATTATAAATGCGATCAAACAGGTCGTCGTATTTGTGAAGACGGTTGGAGCGGTGATACATGCACTGATGGTAAGCATTTCTGCAATAAGAGAATTATACTACTGTTTAACAGTTTGACTTTTTCATTTCATAATTTAAGAAAGTTGAAACAGAATTCGAAGTATTCCTTTTTAAACTACTTTACGGGAAAAATAATTTTACTGGTTCCAGTTTTCGTTTTCAATTCCCGTTCAATAAAATATGTATATAAATGAAATGATTTATAGCTGTTTTTTGGTTATCTAATCTCCATATTTAAACAGCAGAAATGTAGAGTTTCATGTTCTATCTCTGTGCTTGTTTTAATTACTTTGTGATCCCATCGTCATTTTAAAAGAACACTCAGGCATAAATTTTAGTCACATAAGGAAAAGGATGAAGCTATATATAGACTGATGTTTTTAAGGAAAAAGTTTGTTTGAATGGAAAGAAGCAGCTTCCTCAATATCAACTGGTAAAATCAGATATCTTTCCATCGCTCAAGTTTAAAAAAACCGCTAGATGTTTCCACCACGTATTTGTTTATTTCTGAAGTTAGATTATCGGGAGGCATTCATAATATTGCATAATTATTATCATATATTATTGTCTCCTTTGGTTCCTAGGGGAAAATAAGGCTTCAACCACAGATCTCCATTGCGTTTGATCCTCCACCAACGTTTTCATCTGGCTCCACGTCTGCCAACATGCTTTCGTCTCTGTTTCTCATGAACTCCTCAGTGTCACCCTCACAGTGACGACCAACTAACTCTCCGCTTCCCTTTCGAGTTTCAATCTAGAGCCTGACGTGTGATGTTACTTGATGGTTTTGTTAGAGTATGGCCAATCCACCTCCATTTCTTCCTGCATATTTGCTGCACAATTGGTTCCCAGAGATCCTTGTTGTTGATCTTTTCTGGCCATCTGATCTTGATTAGTACTAAGTGGAGACGACTGCTGATGAAGATCTGTAGTTTGTTTGAACTAGCCTTCTTGATGCGCCAAGTATCTGATTCGTATAGTAGCAATGACCTCATTTTTTATTCCTTTACATTCCCAGCGGAACATAGGGCTTCAAGCTAGGGGCTTAAAGTTTCTGTGGCAGCGTTTATTTTTACAAGATGGGGTTTCTAGCCTCATGCCCAACCTTTCTTCTTTTCCAGCTTTATTTCTGGCTTAGCGAGGTAAAGGAG
The DNA here is from genome assembly GCA_944472155.2 of Trichobilharzia szidati. NCBI lineage: Eukaryota > Metazoa > Platyhelminthes > Trematoda > Strigeidida > Schistosomatidae > Trichobilharzia > Trichobilharzia szidati. The sequence goes on along the minus strand of OX235279.1, from coordinate 153,894,629 downwards.
TGCGTCGGTCGGGGATCGAAACCTGAACAACATGCATGGTCGGCGAACATTCTACCGCTGTGCCACCAACGCACGCACTGACTTCATCCATCTTCATCAGCTGTCATGATGGTCTCTTTTCTAGTTGAATGGTGTCAGAAAATCTGTTGAATTGTTTGATTTTGGTAATCTTACCCTTAGAGTTGCAGCAGACACGTTGTTTCCTAGCTGTTTCAGGTGCAGCTTTACTTCAACAGATCTGTATCGGACTGTTAGATTTCGTTGCTGATCGCATAATTATAGCCTGTTTAAATTAAAAATACTTTCGAAAAATTGTTACATGCTTCGGTTGAGGTGAGGAGGTGTAGTTGATTGCATTACGATTGTTGCTTTCCCTATTAACAAACCACTAGTTTATGGTTTAATGGATAATGAAGTTATGGAAAAATTCAGTTGTCCCTGTGATGTTAGTCGGATTCTGTGCGATATGACCCATGAGATGAAAGCTCTAGTTTGTTGTCGATTAAACCTGAACTGTTTATGGAAGTGGATTTCATTTTATCCACTCACTCACTTAGTCATGTTTACATGTAAGTGTTGAGACAGGTGCTTAAATTAACAAGTAAACTTATACTGCATGTTCTCAAAGACTAATTTAAACATTTCTTTTCCGTATGTTTTCTAAAATGATGAGTATAGCTTTCGCGTTACTTGTTTTAAGTGATAAGCTGGTTGGAAATGCTAGAGAGCATTTGTTACATGTGTAGTTACTCCAGCTAAAAGTGCTTATTTGTTATGTCAAAATATACAGTCAGTTTATACTTTGATTTCCGCCATTTTTCTTTTCTCAAAGCTGTATGCAAACTTGGTTGTCAGCATGGAAGATGTATAAAACCTGATTACTGTCAGTAAGTTTTCATTATATTAAGAATTTTGGTGGCATTTCATTAATTGTGATTTTATGCTGTTTTTTATATCTTCGGGGGTTTTTCATCAGTATATTTTCATTCCTTCCTCTGAACCTTTTGGGTGACATTCCACTGTCTAACTGTGATTATTCCCTTACGTAGCTTTCTAACTTAAGTTAGACAGTGCGTTTAGTGTATCCTTTGGAAGGAGAGCCACCCTATCCATTAGGAATATTTGCGGATTTACCTGTTGATAAGATGATTTAAAGTGGTAGTTTTGGTTAAGGGGGGAAGGCACATTTTTATTACAAGTGAGGAATTTTGAAGCAATAAAAGAACATATACTGATTATCACTTACGGCCTATATTAATATCTTTAAATGATATACCACAGGAGATTATAACCAGTTTGGAGTTGGAATGTTTAGACTTTCAAAACGCCAACTATTTGACAGACTAAACTACTTTTTTCAAGTTATTTTTATATCTTGGTTCTTAGCAAGGTAAGACTGGCATCTTTTGATCACGTGCGGGGACGCTGTAGATTGTCGTGCCTCTGTTAAAATGTTAGATACCAAGAAAAGCTCATCGGCAAGGAACTTTGAAGACAGATTATGTGATTGCTGAAATTATGCCAGATGGTCTTCGGAGGTTACTTCATATGTATCCTATTCATAATGCGGTCTGTCACGAGTGGAAAGTTCTATTGGTAAAGTTGGTAACTGTGTTATTAGGCAGTCTATCCATGAATCTGATAAAGAATTGATTTTGTCGGGTGGGTATTCCTAGTAGGTTTCACTTTCTATCTAGTGGTTTTCTTGAGCGACCAGTACTAGCCCATACCTATTTTCCACAAAAGTATTTTTATCTGATTAAAACCTTGGGTGATAAACGCTATTCTTTTACGGGTGTGCCTATCTCCTAAAGTTTCGATCTATATCTCAGTATCATTTTTTAGTAGAATGAAATTGAAGGTCATGATTCAAAAATAAATTGTAGTTTACTTTTTTCCTGACCTTAGAATATATATTCTAAGGTATATATCCTTTTACATAAATCTTGCATTGTATAATAATCAAGGCAACTATCGACGACTGGTGATGAGTTGTAAGTCAGTGGGGGAATTATTGATCCAGCTGTTCATAGCTTTCTAGCCCAAAGTCTACCAATTAATCAGCGGTCAGCGGTTTCCTATTTTCATCTGAATAAACCCACTGATATATTTCACCACTAGACCAAAATTGAAATTTTTAGAATAGAGTCCTCAATACCAGATGAATTAGACTCTTCCTGCCTATATAAACTGGATACATTAATTTGTTTATGAACAAAAAATTGTGACCGAAACGCCATCCAGTTAATAATACTTTTTCACTGTTTGATGTATCTAATAAACAAAATCATATGGATGTATTAGTACATGCTTTGATTTGTAAGGCATCAAAATGCTGGACAGCAAGATTTCATTGCTAACATTCAGGATAACACCTCAAGAAGTTAATAATTTAAGATGATGGATACATTTTCTACCTTATGTCACCGCCGAATGACAATGAAGCTTCGCAATTGAACTAATCAGCTGAGCAAATGAAAGAGTAGCAAAAATTAATAGCCACACTAGCGAGATGATATCACGCGAAAACAAAGATAAGAAAGAATAATAATAATAACTAGATGTCAATCTTTTGACATTCATCAGGGATTTATTCAGTAAGAGTACCTCAGATGCACTATCCGTCCTCCTACAATGCAACAGCTTTCATTGTCTTTTATTTTCCACATACAGTCTTTTCATTGTTCTTTAAGGGTGTGTTTTGATAAATAATTAACTGTTCATTTTAATTATAATTTCAGTTGTGATGTTGGCTGGTATGGAAAGGACTGTAGACAGTGTCGTGTTTATCCCGGATGTCTTCATGGTGGCTGTGAGGTTAACAAGACTGACTCTATGCTTGTGCCTTTTACTTGTGAATGTGAAGATGGATGGGGTGGAATGTTATGTGACAAAGGTAAAATAATAGTTAACTAAGTACGAATTATTTTCACTTTTATTAAATTCTCATGGATTCTTTTAAACATTACTTTAGGCTGAATAGTAGAAAACTCCTGTTCCCTAGTAAATTCTAAAAAAGCAATCACTGTGAGAAAACATATATTTCATGAATTCACAAATTTTGGTGCTTACAATGAATATATTATCTGCAAAACATAAGTACATTTCATTACATTACTCATATACCTCTTCAAAAAAGAATTCCAACTTGTCAAAACCGTATCCGCAAAAAAGCACCTCAAAAGATCTCCTACTGATACAATATCTATTTAAAAATATAGGTGGTTGTTAAAACACAGACTATACCCCTTCAGAATACATATTTAATAACTTCCTGAGATAGTCCCTCGGCACAGAACGCTTAAAATGAAATTCGTGAAAAGTGAATTTCCATTAGACGTCAAAACCTTCTCACCATCTGTTCATCTTGCTGTTAGCGTGTATTTCGATGAATATCATTTACTTTTTAATTATATAAACAAATTATTAGTCATTTCTTATTGATTATAAATCTGTTGAAGTTGGTGTTAATTTTTCACCATGTTCATGGCTTATATATAAGTCAACCCTATAAGTGGAATGAATTATCATGTTAGTGGAGTATTCATCCGATTTCTCCTACAGAAACGTATAAATTCATTAAATACTGGTTTTGACACAACTGTCGCTTGTTTGTCGAATCTTTGAAACACAGAGTGTAGTTAAAAATTACAAATATCTCTTGAAAAATACTTCCATATACTGGGTGCAAATGTTATCGAAAGGAAAATCTTCAGAACTGTAAGAAAACTGATTTTTGTGCCCTTATTTACCCTATGGGTATTTCACGTTAATTATTCAGCAATAAATAATCTTGAAGAAAAGGCAACATAATGACTGCTGAACTATCACTTCAGACAAACCACGTTGAGGGGGAAAATACAGTTTGGGAAGATAGTATGATATTCAGGCATCCAGTAGATTTGAGAATAAATGCACACGAAGAGAAGGAACGACACTAAATAAATGCTGCGCAGATACATCTGTGCATGTATACTGGAACCTTAGTTAGAAGGATTTCGCAATCACAATCTCTCTCATATTAATTGAGACTTTAAGTAACTGAAAAACTGAAACTGAGGGTCATTTAATCAAACATTCTGAATTTCATTTCTTTAATTTTGAATGCACAAGTTGAAAGTATAAAGAAAATTTTTAATGATTATTTTACTGAAATTTTATTCCTATTGTTAATTCACTCCTGTTTGTCTATTGTTTTAGACTTGCGGTATTGTAGTAATAATTTGAATTTATGTGAAAACAATGGCATATGTGTAAATAATGAAGCCAGTAGTGGGTTGCCGTATTACTGTGTTTGTCCTCCTGGTTTTAATGGTGATCACTGTGAGATGATTGAATATGACTGTCGGATTCATGGTTGTAATGGACATGGAGAATGTCTTGTTAATAATATTGAATCGGTAAGTATATTGGATGCATGTGCAGTTAACTTCTAGTTGTATTGTTATGACAAAATTTTCAAAATTACTTGTCATACATTTAATTTCTGTTGTCCATATCACATTCAGAATTAATACTTCAACTAATATTAACACCGAATAGCTATCACAGCATATGAAATTGACTTGTGCTTCAATGGGGGGGGGCACTAGCTAACCACACACGTGGTCAAGGGAGCAGATGTCGGTAGACGCACTCCTCAACGTTGCTAAGCCGGCAGTAAGGTCGATAAAGAGGAAAGGTTGGACGTGGGGCTAGCAACCTCACCCCGTAAAAAATAAATACAAAAATCACTGCTACCGAGACTTCAGAGTCCAAGCTTGAAGCCCTGTGCTCCACTCGGAACATAAAGGATTAAAATAAAAATTAAGTGCCATTGGCTTAGGTAAACACGTGAATAGGTAAAACTATCAAATAATGAACTAAGTGTCGATATTGATCTTAGATCGTGCTTGTCGGCATCTATTACTAATACGCATCTATAACCTGAAAAAACTGGTGCCCCCTTAGAAATTCTAAAATGCATCACTCAGGGCTGCAGTGACAGTCATTACCATTGAGTTACTTAGACTCTCCTTTAGGACTGTAATGGATACATTTATTGGTCACTTGAGACTTACCAGAGTCATGTGTCCAGTCCTTAGTAGTGGTGCCGACTGCATTCAATCAATCATGTCTTCACTGTGGTAAAAAACAAATCAGCCCCTAAATACCACGAGCTTATGGATGGAAGACTTAAGGTTATGCACATTTTGCCGATTCAGTTAGATTTTTTTTCTAAATACAGGGCCATTTTTTTGAAATCGCTTTATATTTAGTTGAACATGCTGGGCAGTGTTCTTGATTTTTTCTAATGCCATAACAATGCCCTGAATAGTAATTATTTGATGCAGCACCTCAACTGGAATTCTACTATACATAAAAGTTTGCAATAAATGAACAGCGGGTTACAAAACTATCAATGACTTTGTGATTTTTAAAATATATTAATGACAAAACAATCCTTTACTACTTGATAGGCAAATTATATGCTAAACAATTAGAAGTTCTCAGTTTTATGTCAGATAAAATGTGCGTCAGCAATTTTGTTCGTTTTGTCTTGAGAGGTAGACGACATTACGGAGTAAGTAAATTGTGAATTCTTGCTGAAAATTATGTTAGCGATGGTTTTGATGGCCATGTTTATAAGAATAAATACTCAAATGACAACCTATTCATATATATATAATATTATTTAGAAATTGAATTCGCTAGTAAACTTTACGGAGGATATAAGTACCCATTTGTTCGTTTACTGTCAGTTGGTGAGGGGTTAGGTTGTCGCATTTACAAAGTATTCAACATATTGGGAATTTGCCGAACAATAGAAAAATTTAACTGTGTGCTAATAGGTCAAAAGTACTTGTGGTTGCAAAGGATTTCAGACTGTTTCTATGAAATTTTGTCATTAAAACTAACTATTTAACTCACTATGTATGGAAAATTTCTGCCAAATTTCTATCAAGAAGTGGAAAGACTCATCTGAGCAGTAATCATATAGAAGGATTGTAATCTAGGCGGGACACTCTTGTTACAAATCCTAATTTTATGTGAAACAACTTTTCCCTCATCTATTGTTTAGTTCAAAATACTGCTAAAAGGTGATGTTGGTAATTGGCTGAAATTGGACAACTTAATTAAAATCATTAAAATCAATATTAATTTTCGAAATAATATCCTGTTTCCTTACAGGCATCCTGTTACTGTCACCCCGGTTATTACGGTAGTCTTTGTCAATTTAATCAAACTACATGTGATGAATCTCCATGTCAGGCGACAGGATCAGTCTGCAGAAATCGGGAAATCACTGATTTGAGCTTAGCTTTAAAACATCAGCGTTTTAAATGCATCTGTCCACCAGGATTTTCAGGTTTTAACTGCGAAATCAACATCAATGAATGTGTTATGAAGCCTTGCAAGAACGGTATGTTTAATTTTGATATTATTTATACCTTTAAACGCAGTCATTTTCTGTTTCACTTTTATTTGCTGTGCATAACATCTGTAACTGTTTTTGAAAATGCCCATTAAAATTTTCTAAAGAATGGTTACTGAACAAAGAATATTCTTTTCGATAACTCCTTCTTCATCAGGTTCTACAGTTATATCTACATAACAATGAATGAATTAGTGTTATTAACAACAATAATGTTTAACTAATATCAAATCAATAATAGCATCAAAAATTCACAGTGCACCGTAATGGCCAGCCACCTAGAATAGTGGCCACATTGCAAACTTGACTAACAGAATTCAGTCTGCACCAAACAAAGGACTAGACATATTACATTAGTTACTGACTAGTGTCCAGTCAAAATAATATCGATGGATTACAGTTCAATAGCATCAAAACAACAATACACCACTATGTATATATAACTGTAAAACCTGACGATGATGAAGTTATCGAAAAGAATATTCCATAACACTTGTTTTTTAAACAGTTAATGTTGTATGTTAAACTGGTTGTTTTTCTGTCGCATGAGCAGTTAATTAGGAAATAAAACTTACCAACATTTTTCAAACCAGCTACTAAGGCTAACCGGTTATACATACATTTATTATAATGTACTACATTTAGCCTCAGTTTTAAATTATTTGTTAATTCGGACTGAGTGCAGTGGTTGGTTTTTAGTTTCGCCCCTATTAGTATCCATTCTCTGACAAAAACTTAAAATCACTGATGAATAATGACCGAAGGTGAAATGGAATCACAATTAACGCCAGGCTGTAATGTGAATGAAAGATAGATAACTCTGCGCTTATCTTCACACTAGCTGTCTACCATGGCCTCATCCTATCAACTCTTATCACATACATTCTAAGGAGATAAGTAGGTTGCCATAACAGCACTGGGTTACCAAACTCTTATTACCACCATTACCCACTACATCCACGGTAATTTCTTTAACTGAGAGTATCCAAAACAGTCATACAACACCTCATACACTGTACTGATTTGACCAACGCTCAGTTTCTAGTCATTTATGTTACGGCATCCAGTTTATTTGCTCAATTTTAGTCCTAATTTAAATGGCATTATTCTCTACCCTACCTTTACTTAGTCTCTACCTATAATTACTTCTGCTGCTATCTTGACCTAAGTTAAAACATTTTAGTCAATTATATTACTTCATCTAACTTACTAACTCAATCTTACTTTATTTGCTGTCTAATTAACCTTGTTTCTATATTAGATCATTCTTGTATTACCTGATTAATTATCTAAACTTGACAAACCTCATGTACACACACATACACAAATAATTGTATATAAATGCGATTGTACAGCTATGTGAATGAATTCGCCGAAAAGCGTCTCTTCGCTGAACGTCTTCTCTTAGTCATAAAATTGTTTAAAAGTGGAGTGTTTTGTATTACTGCATATTTGTGAGGTAGCATTTTGAACACACCAGAGACTAACATCATTATGATATTCCATTGACCGGTAAATAGTAGTACTGTAACTTCTTTTTCATCGTAAATTTGTGTTTTATACCTGTTGAAGGTGAAGCCTGTTATACTAGTGTTCATATTGATTACAGTTACTTGTTAAACGATGGCGGAAACCATTATGTTTTCACTAATACCAATGGATATTATAGTTGTATTTCAGTTTCAGGTGGGAGGAAGTCTTATTGATTTTTGGATCGGATTAACAATTTGCGATTTAATTCGTGGTCTGAAATATACTAGCTATCCAGAATTCAGTTGGTTTGAATTGATTTGTCCCTTTGGGCTGAATAGTGCTGAGTATGCCGATGATGAGTTTGGCCCGAAGAGAGTAAAACTGACACCTGCTGTTTAGATCACTTCGACTTGGTTAGTAGGAACTACTGATTGATGCGAGTGGTAAGCAGCTGCCCAAATGAATCAGTCAGCAGTATATAGCATCATGCAGCAATTGACATTTATAAGCCACTTCTATAGAAAAAGTGGCATCTCGAATACACTGCAAAAATATCTTCACACTTATGGAATGTACCAGATTGTAAATGAGATTGGTGACTTACTGAGGCGGTATAACTACAGTCAATAATAACAGACAAATTTTATTCAACACTTCATCTAGATTCCTGAAGAATACAGTGATTCTTAGTTTTTAGCTCTTGTGAACTAGTAATTAATTCCCATAATTTAAATTTATAGATATGATTGTAGATTTCTAGAACTCATCTGTTTCTGTGTATAACTGTAGTAGGGCTTGACTGTATTAAAATAATAATAACAGATTTCTGGATATAATGTAACGAATGACAGAACAGTGTAGTTTCTTTTTCACTCTAGATGAGAACTGCTTATATCGCATAATCTGTTTGCACATCGAATGATTTCGCAGTCGGACCCCTGACTGGGTAGTGGTTGTTTGTGTCTTCAAATGGAATTCAGTTTCTTCAATGGTGTTAGTTGGCCTTGAGAGTGACTACGGTTGATTAAGCAGAGCTTTTAAACTAATGTTTTCTTACCTTTCGAAGCCAAGATTAATCACATTTTTGTGTTGTTAACTCGATTGCTACAGCCTAAATCTCTTCGTCACACTTTTGTTGTCACTTCCGATAGGAAAGCTGCATTACTGTGTATCCAGTAAAATCTTTTTTGAATGAAGCAAGAACAACAGTTTTTGAGGAATAAAATGGTACCATCACTTATTTCGATGGCTTCTCCTCAGCTACCGACAGCCCAAAGATATTATTAAGTATATCTACAGAAACAATTTTAACATACTTGCACAGAGTTCATTTTTAAACAAAAACCAATCAATATATGCGTACAGTGTTAATAATAATAAACACTTTATTTCAAACAATAAGGATCATACACAATAGAAACTTTTGGCGTTACGTAATCCGGTGAAAGAGAGGATGAAAACACTCAGTTATCAGGACATGGAAATAATGATAACCTCTCCTTTCTGAACTCATAGAACGGGTTTCAAGCGCTTGGTGGCGATTGCTTCTGCGAACTTAAGGAGATTTGAACTCTTGCCTGTCGATAATTTCGAACGATCTTCCAAAGTCCACCTCATGACCCATGTCAAGGAGATGCCTAGCATTTTTTATTCCTTTGCATTCCGGGTGGAAAACAGGGCTTCAAACTTGAGCTTCCAAGTTCGGATAGCATTTGAGTTGTTTTTATGGGGTGGGGTAGTTGGCTTTAAGCAAAACCTTTCCTCTTTACCAGACTTACTACTGGCTAAGGTAGGTTTGGGAGACGAAGTCGAATTCAGACCACGAACATTCTACACTTGAAACATCGATGCACAGCCAGTGATCTACTTATGCAATTGATATGTTGGTTGAAAGGCCAAATGAACTTTAAGGAATACGGTAATTAAATTAGGCATCTTATCGATACTTAGAAGTTTGAATAATAAATGAAATACGCAGATTTTCAAGCAGAAATACATTTGTTTGTTCAAAAATTATTTATCGACAAAGTTTATTTTTAAATCTTATGTTGAAGAAAAGCATTAGCTCTCCCAGAAATTGTTCTGTTGTACAAAGAATACGCGTCGAAATGCTGAAGGAGGGTAAAAAAAGTAAAGTGATTGTCTCAAGATTTGCAACAGCCGATAGTATTGACAGTTATCATGGCCTCAGAAGAACATTGAAGGATAATGAAACTGTGACGCAGTTCTTCATTCACAGTTGAAAGTTTGGTGTGAAGGTTACCTTGTTGTAGATCATTTTACCATGAAAGACTCAAACAAGATGAACGAGTCTATGAATAGCATCAAATATCACAGCAAGTAAAAAAACACTCTGATTTGATGATTTGTATTTCGGATACTGAATTTGCACGCCCTGATTTCATTACTATTTCAGTACTAGAGGTATAGGTTTCGATTGCCTCCATAGCTTCGTAAGTGCAATTTCTTTTGTCTTTGTCTTAAAACACTGGGGCTAATATCACCCATCATTGGTGATAAATATTTTGTTATTATTATTTTATCAATTCATGAATAACCTTAGCTGTTAAGTGTTACTGAATAATAATCAGGTGGAAATATGATGAAAACACATATTCCCCGATACGAATTTAAAACAACCAACAAAGGTTAATAAAGCAGGATTTAATGAATTCATCAAATTTCCGTAGAACTCGTCAACTGAATACTCTACATACGTAATATGATGCTGTAATCTGTATGATCAATGTTTGCAAAGATTGAATCCGATAAAGTCACAGCTGAAAATGAAGTTTAGGAAGACAACGAAAGCTTATCAACTGAGGCCATCCAGACCAAAGAACACTCCAGTTTTACCCATAGTTTCTTAGTTTTACTTATTCTATCGAATACATGTACTAAAAATAAAATTTAAGTATAACTTCGTTCCATTTCGTTTTATTATTTCATTTTCAGGCGGACTTTGCAAGGATCTTATAAATGGGTATCAATGCACCTGTCCGTTTGGTTATGCAGGAGTTCAGTGTGATATCAAAGAACATGAATGTATTAACGAACAATGTCCTCAAGGCTATACATGTCTGACCAATAACACGAGATCAGTATGTGTTTCTTCCAGTTCTTCCAGCCCTGCAGTGCTAGATTCATTTGAAGATCGAGCAAACTCAGTAACCTCGAATGCGGAAGTTCAATTGACGTATTTAAAATTCTCACATTTTTCATTTGGTCTTTCATCTGTGATATATATCACATTTGGAATTTTCATAGTGATCACCCTAATGATCGTAATCAAGTGTTTTTTCAAATTAACTTTACTGGGACGAATTCCCAGGTATGATAGCGAAGCAGATGTTGAATTGAGTTGTGTTCATAATTCGGTTGAGAAATGGAATAATATTTTGTCGAATCATTCAAAATCGACATGGAAAAGTTGCTACATAAACAATAATTTATACACGGAACATTGTATTAATACACCACCATGCATAAGAAATGATTATCTGTAGAAAGATTATTCAATGTATGAATTTAGGAATTATGTTAACGAAGATGACAAGACGGGGGAAGAATAATCTCTGGTCAGGTCCAAGGTACCAAATATTTTGATCAGAGCTTTAAATTAAATTTGTAAATAAGTGATATTTTTTATCAGTTATGTGGACTTTTGAATTCCTCTAAACAAAAGTCTACTTAACATATAAGATATCGTAAAATATGTATCAGAGCATTCGTTTAATCACTGCATAAATAAAAATTAATCAATGTGGTTACGTTTTTGATAATATACAATTGAATTAGGAGAAATATTCAGTCAACTATCCAGCTATTAATACTATTTCCCTGTGAAGTATATTTCAATCATACTATCCACCTTTCACCAGGATTACAGATCCTCCAGCCCCTATTATTAAAAGATATTCAGCTAACTAAATTTTAAGCTGGAATTTACTGTCCAGACACCTTTGCTATAAGCGAACGGGAGATGAAAATGTTTGATAACAGGTGGTGTATATGCTTATCTTTAAGTAGAAGAATATGCACTGAAAATGTTTCAGATTACAATGCTTTTGATGTATTCTATTTTGTGTCTATTTGTCAACCATTTTATCACTACTGCTAGTCTTCCGTTCTGACTGAAGACTTTTATAAACCAATGAAACCCTAATAAGGTGTAGAGTAGATATCTTCATCTACTTTATCCACCATTTCTGTCACTTTAATGTGTTTTGTCGTTAAATTCACACAGAATACCACTAAACTCATTTATTTCATGCTTGGATTTCTTGATACACATCACGGTAGTTGTCCAGCTGTGTAGTGATTGTTGCATACAGTTAAGTTAGTGAATAGCACCATACTTAAGAACGCGAATTTGGAGCAAATTATTGAACTGTGGTAAATAACCAACTCCACTATTGTACTGTTTAAAATATTTATTGTTATTCCTCTTTATTCAGCATAAATATATACGAATAATAATTCTGTAGAATATCAGTCTCTGATTTCTATTTGTTGTACTATACCCAGGTACCTAATGTGCTATTACTATTTTCTTCGTGTTAAGCTAAACTACTTACTACTATATAGTAGGATAAAATATTTTGATTAATATAACATTACTTAAAATGATGCATTAAGGCGAGAGTTGAAGTAGATGGATTACAAAACTTTTAAAGATTATCAAATAAGTGAACTGGTATAAAAGATGTTAAAATTGTAGGTCAAGTGTTGTCTAAAAAATTAAGAGTATGAAGATGAAGTGGAGTGGAATGAATTCAAGTGGTTAAAATGTAATTAAGATGAAAGAACATAACTATGACAAGGTTAAAGACCAAGGGTTTAACAAAACGTTTTTGAACACATCATTTAGGTTTCTATCCATGTACAGCTGGAGCTTCTGCTATGCATCGGTGGAGAAAACGTAAGCTTTTGCAGTGGTTGTATTCTGTCCTGTAGATAATTTTGAAGGATATATCACGTGGGGCCAAATGACCTTGTAACAACAGAAGACAAGGGCCAGGCAACAGATCGTTTATTAAGGAAATCAACACTTATTTATAGATTTTCATGTACATGATTATAGATTATTGTTAGTAGACAAACACAGTCTTTTGATTGGTTGTTTCTCACTGAAAGTTAATCTTTCATCTCTTTGTGGCTGTTTCTTGAATGTCAGATCATCTCTCTGCTAATTGTATCCGCCTACGCAAAGTCTGCTGTGATTAGTTGTTGAGTCAGTCTTTGTTCTTGTTTTCACATGACCAATATATGGGACATAAACACTGACGTAAATTACTGTCTACCAATTTGGCTAGCAGCCAGCTCTCACCACAACCTGACTCCAAAAGGTGTTTACAAAGCGAAGACTTCGTCGTCCTATGCTCACCTTTCATTAACCAAACCGGGCAGTGTTTTCTTTAGATGGCCCCACGATTGCTCATAGGCTCTCATCTCCTCCTCACACTACCTCCTCCATGTTATCCTAGGACACTCAGCTCGTTGTTTCCCATTCCAGTCCCACTCGTGGGTCTGACGCGACTCACCTCCATTTCCTTTGGCATATTTGTAGAGCTAAAGGTTTTTGGTTGGTTCGCTCCCAGAGTTTCTTTTTGCTAATTGTTTCTCGCCATCTGATCATCAGCATGGAGGTCAGTGTCTGACGAAATTATCTGAAGTGAATGTAAGCGGACTGATTATTTAATTGAATTTTAGATTTCCCCGTCGATTGATTGGATCGAAGTGCTCGGTCTCAGCTTGACATGTCAGCTTCTTGTGAAGATGCTTCGACGATGTCTGAGCATGTAATTAGAGGTTCATTGGTGGATGGTGACTAGCAGTGGAATCCAGGATGCGCATTCCGTCCTACTTGGGACTCGTCAGCTGGATGTGCCTGCTAAATTTCAATTAAATAATTAATATGACCCATTGCATAAGAGGTGGCTCTCGTGGCCCAAGTGGTCTATTGGATAATGCACTCGGTTTGAACCTCAGTGGGAACATCATCACTCAATGGGGAATGCAGGTAAATGCAGATGAAGAGTCCCAAGTAGGACGAAATGCGTATCCTGGATTCCACTGCTAGTCACCATCCACCAGTTAAATTGTAAAGGGACTGAATTAGCTGAATTAAAAGAAGTTTACATATGTATTGATTTGACTTAATGTTAAATGGGATATCTCTTTCTTTATACATTAGATACGTTGTTTAATTGAGGTGAATAAAGCGTACGATCAATTCTTGGCTCATATTTTAGTTGTTTTATTATAAGTTGAAAAATAAATTTGTGCTGTTTCTGTTTTGACATGACACAGCCTGAAGTGTAAGTTGTTCCAACATATAATAAAGCTAATCGTTGGTTTGCCAAGGTGGAAAGTTTTTTATTTGCAAAATTCATGAAAGGATTATCAGTGTATTAGTTTGTTTTAAATATTCAAACACGCACGATGCAGACAAGCACCTATTTTCTGCTTTCATATTCAAGAGGTTTTAATAAAAATGTCTGGTCTTAGTCAGCCACAGACATGAAAAATTATATGCCATTTAAATACTATTGTTTTTCAACAGAGTAAACATTAAGTCATGACAGATAAGCAGTATTCTTGTTGTTAACATGCACAAAATTGATGTCACATCATGTTTAGAAAAGTGTCATCTTCTTGATGTTCACTACAAAAATCAATCAAAATAAAGTCAGTCTTCTAAAATACACTAGTACTGTGTGCTCAGAAAATATGTAAATAGTTTGTGTTCAGAGATGCTTTATAGACTGTCTTGGACGGATTTTTACCTATTTCAGATACATACGAAGAATAGAAAAGTGAACATGAATTACAGGCAGTTTATGATATATGAGAAAGTTGAAGCTGTTGGAAAAGTAATAGCGAAAATCGCTCAGAAGCAAGTATCAGAATATCAGCAAGCGAATGGCTTAGTATGCCAGCCTACTGACAGCAAACAAAGAATCTTGCATTGATTGTGAGTAGGTGAAAAATGAAGCCTTATTGAAGAATTTTGGAAAGATGAACATCATTGTACGATAAGTGCGAGTGCATTTAGAGGAAAGAGTAAGAGGAATAGTTCAAGAAAGAAGACCAAACAGTTCGTTTGTCTTTTTGCTGAAGAAACTGAATGGGAAGTACATTTTGAAGGACTGAATAACGTGACCAGGTTAAAACCATTTGCAGTGCCAAATGTGGTAAGAGCATTGAGTAGTTCACAGAAGGCTAAGTTGTTCACATTTTTTGACCTTGATCAATTATCAGCGAACCATAGAAGAAAGTGAACGAAACAAAACAGCCTGTACTCTTTCTCAGAAGCAGTATTACATTAAGCAGAGACGATTCGGATTTAAAGGCATGCAATTTAAGCTCAGCCGGTTTATAACTTTGTTACTGAGGGGTCTAAATTTCACGAAAGTCTATATACTTGACTCGGATGCGTTAATATAAACAGAAAGTAACCATGTTAAGCTTAATGAAAATGTTTTAATGAATTCAAACTACTCGTTGACAAGAATAGTTTAAAGATAGCGAAAAGTGGTGTTATAAGGTTAGACATTGAGAAGTACACATATTACCTGAGAAGGACTCATCAATCAAAACCAACACAACAGTATATTTAAGCGGTAAAAGGAAAGAATACATGGCAACATTTTTAAATCTGTCCTTTGAAAAAATCAACGGGATAAGCAAGCCATTCCATCAGTCAGTAGGTGATACAAGATTTATATTAGACTAAGGAGGCACAGCCATAATTGATCAGATAAGAGAACTCTAAAATGATCGACTGGCAACACCAAGATTGCCACTGCTTGAGACGCAATTCAGTGATTAGACGGACACTAGTGGTTTATGTGTATATGGTATCCTAAGACAAACGAACGGAATACTCTAGTATTCAAGCCGTGTTTGGACACTTGCATAAAAGAAGTGTTGAGGCATTAGTAGAAGTTGGAGGAAAATACGGAGTTAAAAACCCTGTTCTGGCACATATCTTGACCAAAACTAAATGAATCTGAATAATTAATTTGGAAAGAAAATGTCGGGAGTTGATTTAGAGTGATTCCGAAGAGATTTTGTCGGGTGTTGATTCAAGACTGACACCACCTCACACATAGAAGTATTAGGTGGTTGGAGACAATCAGCAAGGAGACAGAGACCTAGATTCCTCGTTTGGATGCATTCGTCAGAGATAGTTTGCCAAGCTAACTAGGTTCAGTGGCAAACTTCCTTGCTGCAGCTCCACGTTAGACGGGTTGGAACCTCATAGAGGACGTCAATTCCATAGGAGCTACAAATACGCTTTGCCGACGGGTGCTAACAAACACGAAACCTGCCGATTGCCTCCAACCAACCAAGGTCTTATCGGAGTGCATCTCTTTAGTAAGTCACTTAGTTACCACATTACAAACTGGACTGGTAGAACTGAGTCGGCCCCAACACCACGGGCTAGACGCATGCCACCGATTACTCCCCAGTGCCCAATAAATAAACGCGTACTGCAACAACATATGATCTCATTAGTCAAAGAGTATACTGGCAAAGCACGAGAGACAGTATTGGGAAGTATGTCCTCAGTGTCCACCAGGCCACTTAGTGAAGGGCGATTGGTACATTTGTTTGTCAGAAGATAAAATGGTTAGCTTCTCTAAAACCAGAAGTCGCAACTATTGCCGTCAGTGATGAAACAGCATTCCAGACATTCAGTTGATCCTGTAAAAATTCCAGACCACCTCCTCTAAATAGTAACTAAGTCATTAATTAGACATCTGTTGTGTATCCTAGCCCAACGAAGACGATGCTAAAAGATCAACTCTGATCTTGCAAGTGTAGAGAGTTTATGATGTGGCGGTTGATAATTCCCCAAAACTATTGACCACAGCACTCATCACTGAACAATGGATGCTGACCCTCACTGTTTAAGTCGACTTGTTTAGCTGAAGGCTTCCGGTCAAGCATCCATGCCATTTGGTACTCCGTCGTGTCACGTTCGTGCATGATCCCTAGCCAGCTAAGCAATCATCTCGCACTCCAACTTGGTCCCGAAATATATCCCGTAATTTCGACGGTCAAATCGTGTCTATTGCTTAGCCTTTGGTCTACGCGGAACGAATACTATAGAAGTTGTAGGTATAAGATCTTGCGTTAGTATACTTCGTACTATATGTGAACGTCAATACCGTCAGCCTCTAAAGTGTCAAAGAAAATAAGGAAGAAATAACGTCACCTCCAGGATAATTGCTCAACAGAAAGGAACGATCGAGCACTTTAAACAGAGACAGGCACCACAGCAAGACATTTACAAGACTAACCTGCGGATAATATCACTGGCATATAGATCCTAGACGTAGGTGGGAACCAAGGCTTCCTGTGCGCCGTAAAAATTACGGCGTATACACCTTATAAAGGTACATCTGGTATGTACAGCAGTGTATTAAAAAGGGCTGTGATAGTTAGTGTGTCCGCGATGGGGCCAATGAGGAAAAAATTCAAGACCAAAGTGAAAACACTGAGAATTTTATATCCTTCTTATTAGAATTTTTACAGCTGGAAAGTATTTGAAGCATAACGTCATTCAAATAGGGGAAACATTTAACAGGAATTCGAAGTTACAGTTAAGAAGTTCAAGCAAATTTTTGTTTGACGTCGGTGGATTGTTGTGGAATTAGTTCTGCGTGAATGCATCTCTCAATGAAATTTTATTTATTGGCTAAAACATAAGCTTATTTTTGTTAATATAACGCTCACTAATGCAAAATTCACTCTATTCTATTTCGGTTGCAATTAAATCTTCGTAAGTATAAGAAACTAACCACTTCAGTTTCTATTGTGTTCATTTAAATAAATATACCAGAGTCTTTCACTTTAGTGTTAACATGGCTATCCAAAAATCAGAAATTCGAGTGAAAACGCTTACTTCATATTGTTTGTGTTCCTTTGTCGAACTTTGGCCAGGATAATAACATGTGTATTTTTGATTGGCCACTATACAGTAATTAGTGTAATGTGTCTAGTCCTATCTAAAACAAACAATTCACAGTTCACCGTGATGGCAAGTTACGTAGCATAGTGGCCACATTGCAAGCTTGACTGATAGAATTCAATCTGCACCGAAGATAGGACTAGACATTAGTTACTGACTCGTGTGCAATCAAAAATATCCAGTACAGTCCTACAGGAGGTCAGTCGCGAGCCTGAATAGCTCAGTGGTAACATCTCTGACTGCAGCAATGGGTGACGTAGGTTCTAATCTCAGAAGGAACATGAGCTCCTTCGAGGTTGCAATTACTCCTTGCTGATGAGTGCCAGCTAGCCCGAAACCTAGGTCCAAAGCTTCCTGTTGATTTTCTCCAACCATCTATTAATAACAAGTGTATGTATCATTGTCAGGACCACCGATGCGAAGATCTGGATTTCACGCGTGGATGTCTAATGTCACTCAAATTCGAAGACTTACAAGGGAAAACCAGCGGACTGCCTGGGGAGGGAGAGAAGACAGGACTCCAAGAGAACATGGAAAAGACGAAGGTGATGAAGATAACCAACCGACTAACCAACAGCAACGAAAATTGGCACCAGTAACTATCAACCAACAGAACATATTTGACAGTTATTATCTCCTTCACTTATCCAGCCAGCAAGCATCGTTTCAGCTACATCCATCAGAACGGATGAAGTTGTCAAAGCCAGCCAGTCAGATTCGGAAAGACAAGATATGCCTCCATTAACCTGAAACCAGTTTAGAAATCTTCTGCACTTCGCTGCAACATGAAGAACAAGATTCATATTTTCAACACAAATGTGAAGTCAGTCAGTCGCTTCTTCTATGTGGATCAGAAATTTGCACTGCGTATCACAAAAAGAATTTCCAAAAGGTCGCAGACTTTGATCAACAGCTGCTTTCGCTCCATACTGAGATAAAATGGTCAGAAAGAATAAGTAACAAGAAACTGAGGGAACGAACAAACTAAGAGCCGATTACTCAACAAATATGTAGGAGAAAATGGAGATAGACTGCGCATGCGTTGAAGAGACCTCCGAATGACATCACGCGCCAGGCCCACAAGTTGAATCCCAGTGGGAAGCGACGAGTGAGTTATCAGTGCGAGGGTGACATGGAGGAGATCGTGTTAGGAAGATATGAGAGATTGTGGGCAATCGTGGACCCAGCTGAAGAGGACGGCAGAAGATAGGGAAAAATGGAGATGTGTTGTTGAAACCCTATGTTCCACTCGGAACCCAAGGGAATAATATAATAATAGATAACATTGTCAGTGTCGACCTTCAAAATGCTACCATATGCCACAAAAATATATGGTTTAATTTAAGTAAATAAATACTGTTAGAACTCATTGAACATACTTCTCATGTATCAGATCATGAGCCACAGATATTACG
The DNA here is from genome assembly GCA_944472155.2 of Trichobilharzia szidati. Classification (NCBI taxonomy): domain Eukaryota; kingdom Metazoa; phylum Platyhelminthes; class Trematoda; order Strigeidida; family Schistosomatidae; genus Trichobilharzia; species Trichobilharzia szidati. Next base: position 153,875,344 of record OX235279.1, on the reverse strand, counting down.
TGGAAGCTTATGGAGCTGCATAGTTACCTAAGCACGAAGTAAGCGGGGCGGGATTCCGGCATGCTCTAATACTCCTGTGTTAAGGCCAAAAATAACATCTATAAAAAATCCATACTAATGGTAAATTTTTGCCGACATGTTATTCTAGATTCAATTAAATATTCTGAGAATGTAAGGCGTTTGAACAGTAAATTCTAATTGCATTTGTATATCAATATTTGCAATAACGTTTGTTTGTCCGGACATTCATTAAAAGTTTCGTCAACGAGATGAAACTCTGTCTTAATATTGTTTTTTATTTTTGATTACAGCTTGATTCCACACCGTATATTTGGTACAGGTATGGAATTTTCAGCGTATGATATCGGTAGCCCAAATTTTGCAGGCCGACCATTGATATCAGGTGTGAGTTGGCAGGGGATCGAACCCCGGACCATGTGCATGGTCGGCGAGAGTCCTAACTACTGTGCCACCGAATCTTTACTTTGTTAGTCGGTCGTTTCACTTATAATAAAGCTTGTTTGACAAATTAATACGTAAAGTATGTTGTGTCACAGTATCTTACGCTGTGGTTCATCTCAACATGTACCTCGTAAAGAACTATTTTATACGTTCCTCAAGCCTATATTTCAGTCACGCGTAAAGTGAGGTGGTGACAGAAAGACCAGACGGGAATGCGTAGCACAATCATATATCGCATAACCAGTAGTAATCGGAAAACAGTGAAAACAGTAAATAGCTACTGAAAAATAGATCGACTGTAATTACTAGAGCAAATAAAATCAATACCATGGTTGTTTTGAACTCTGCAGGTTGTGAAAAGAAGGTTATTGATCACCTTAATGCCGGACCTTATGAAAAATTCAACATGACAAAGTCAAGGGCGACAAGCAAGATGTTACAGTCAGTAAAAGAGAAAGTCGGAGTATCACTTCAGTTTACTCTGGATCCAAAAAGTTTCTTCCCCAGTATATTTTATGGGTTATCAAAAATACACAAAACAGAAGTTCCATTAAGCCCAGTTGTGGATTTTAATAATTCCCCAACCTAAAAAACTCTATAAATACATTTATCAAATACTAAGCCCATATGAAATGAAAGTGAGACATGGAGTGAAGAATTCGTATGAATTTTAATGAAAAATTATCGTGACTCATATTGAAGAAGGTGAAGTAATGGCAAGTTTCGGTGTTTATTTATTATTCACGAATGTTTCCCTTAATGATTCTTCAAGTATTATTTATAATTTACCTTTTTATGACGACGAACTCAGTGCTCGTTCTCCTTTGAATCCAGACAAAATTATAAAGGAATTAGAACTGTGTCTACGCTCCACTTTATTTACATTTAGAAGGGTTCTCTGTCGTCAAACAGAAGGCATTACTATGGGATCACCAGTGTCGCCACTAGTCACCAGTCTGTTAATGCATTCATTAGCAACAAATGCAGTTGTTAGACGCTTTAGTCCTCCAAAAATTTAGTTAACATACGTGGATGATACCTTCATCATTACCAGACGTGGCTTGTTGAATGAACTTTTTTATTGAATAAAGGATATGTCAGAAACCATCAAGCTTTCTAAAGACGTTGAATCCGACGAGAATGATTTAGCGTTCCTGGACTGCTTAGTAAAAAGAAAACCAGATGGTAAACTTAAAATAAACATTTTCAGAAAGCCGACAAATTTGAACAGATACCTAGACTACTTTTCAGCACATCCCTTTATCACCAAAGTAACTGTTATGAAGAATCCGATTACTGAGGAAAAAGAGATCAGCAGGGAACCAAAATTGGTTCAATCCACTCTCGAATCAAATAATTATTCCAAAGCCTTCATAAAGAGATATTTAAAATATGCAGACAAGGATGGGTCGAAACCTGGTGCTAAGAATTGAGTCAGTATTGTGGTTATTCTTTACTGCAAAGAAACATCGGATGAGATAAAGAGAATCCTTAACAATCATGACATAACAGTGTATTTTCGTGCAACAAACACCTTTCGCTCATCGCTGGCGAAGGCTAAGGATAAAATAGAAGAAGCCAACTAACGGAATTGTGTGTACCGGATCAATTGTGGAGACTGTGATGCGTATATTTGGGAGAAACTTCCAGAAAAGTAAATATAAGAGTGAAAGAGTATAAGTAATGTCTAAAGGTGGTTCCAAAGACCTCTGGAGACTTGAAGAAGCTAAAAAACAGGTTGGCGATTGCACGGCACTCGATAAAAACAGGACACAAGGTCGACTTTAGTAGAACCAAGGTTATCCAGAAAGGTTTTAGTTTGTATGAAGAAAGAATGAATACAGAAGTCCTACATATCTGGATGAATCCCAACAGCTTGAACAGACTTGAAGGTGTGACGTTGGCAGATGTATGGCAAATCCTGATTAATAAATAAAAATAAAAAATGGATAAGCATCACTAATAAATTATACTTGATCTAAATTTTCAATTATCTGTATCTTCTTTTAAAGAGACTAACAAATGTTTTACAGCTCTTTATCTATACACACATGCACACACCATTGTATACGGCATATGCAAATTTATATTTTTCATATTCAGTTATCTGTAATCATGACCTTTTTTATTCCTTTACGTTTCCAGTGGAACATAGGGTTTCAAGCTAGAGCTCTGAAGTTTCGGTAGTGGTGGTGTTTGTTTTTACGGGATGGGTTGCTAGCCTCATGCCCAACCTTCCCTCTTTACCAGTCTTATTACTGTTTAGCGAGGTAAAGGAGTGCGTCGGCCGGGGGTTGAACTCTGAACCCCGTGAGGTGTGTTTGGCGAGCATTCTACCTCTGTGCCACCGAAGCCCACCATGAACTTTTAGTCGAATGTAATCACTAAAATTCTGATGAAAAGTACACTCTGTTTAAGGTGTTCAACAAAAGTAGACTAATATTTGTAAGTCTGAGGTCAAATTTTGATCACTGCTCATACACTTTTGTTTATTATATTTTGATGACTGTTTCATCACTCATTGATCGGACAAAGTTTCTAAAAAGATGTGTCTTTTTTATATTTAAACCTAAGTAGTTTTAATTTCGATTAATTTCCTTGGTGAAGTTCGGACCAGATTGCCGAAAGAAACATTGGAATTACTTATTTCAATTTCGCTGAGATTTCACAAATATAATTTTGACAAATGTTTACTTCTCGCTCGGCGCCCAATTATTTTGTAGCTATTCGGTCAGATCTTGATCACAGTTCATGTGAAGTTACTGACTAGTGTGCAATCAAAAATATCCAATATAGTCTTACAGGAGGTCAGTCGCGAGCCTGAATAGCTTAATGGTAACGTCTCTAACTGCAGCACTGGGTGACGTGGGTTCGAATCTCAGAAGGAACATGAGTTCCTTCGAGGTTGCAAATACTCCTTGCTGATGAGTGCCAACTAGCACGAAACCTAGGTCCAAAGCTTCTTGCCGATTGCCTCCAACCATCTAATACCAACAAGTTTTCAAATGAATATTTTTTTGTCTGACTAACTGCAAGAACAAATAGTCGATTTTTCTGAAACACTGCTGACATGACAGTTCATAATACTTGCTATTTGCTTTAACTAAACAACAATTTTTTTTAATTTTTAAATAAAGTTTCATATATGCTGAAATTCATACTTACCGTAGTATTATCAGACATTCAAGGTTAACGGCTTGTATTTGTGCATCAGTGTCTCATTTAATGTATGTCATATTCATGTTCACAAACATGTTTCATATTAGCTTATTTTCTGCTTCATTATCTAACTGTTAGCCCATCTTTTGCTTGACATGAAAGCTAAAACCTTCATTTCTTACAGATTGTGTATATATATTTCATGAATAACCAATGAAATATCTGAATTAACCAAACAAGTTCAACTGTTACCCTATCTGACTGTCACTGGAATAAAAATAATATTTATAATTTAGTAAACAAGCAATTTTAAACTTAATCACTTCTACGACTATATAAATACTCAGTTCAATAATAGAAAATATAATTTGCAAGAGAATCATGTTTGGAAAATCACTGTCTTTTCTGTTTTGCATTATTGCAATCAGTGAGTTTCAGAGTATTTAAAATTTACTATAAATCTATACATGTTATATTTTATTCTTGTAATATAGTTTTCGATAAATTCAAGACTGAGCAGCTACTGTACGTGACTATGTCTCAGGGGATGGTTACGCTTCATCTAATACTTCAAAACGACTCTAACAGTTTTAAACACCGTTTAGTAATCCGTTTACCTGCTCAGCCGAGTTCTACCTTTTGTAGAATACTCACAACTTCCATTTCACTGATTTCGTTCGACTGGATTTATTGAATATCAAGGCAAAGGTCTTTATTTGTGTAATTGTCAATCAAAAATAGACAGAAGAAAGCTAGCCACTGTTTACATGGAATACACCACTGAAACTTGCACACAAACATTCATTATTACGATTCATCAAACAGAAACAACTGTAAAACGGAAAGTTTGATTAAATTCCAACTGATAGGTGTCTGTCTTATGTCAGTTGGCTGGTAAAAAACCCATTTAGTATTTGAAACAGTGAATGCTTTGGAATACAATCACATGCTGGGACTCAGGTACATCCTAAATAGGACGAAATGTGTTGTACTGCCAGACACTACCTATCGAATTCAATATCAAAATGATGAACTTATGGAAGCAGAACAATTTTTCCTATCCTTATCACTGTAGAGGAAAAGTCATTCAATTGTTTATTTCATGAGTGAAGTATCTTCATGCACAACAGATAATTTATCGTCAGAGTGCATCCCTTCATATACCGAAAGTGTAAAAAATAATAAAATGTTACAGTTTACAACACGAACATATCCTCTTAGTGGAACACTTCGTTACTATAAAAAATTTATGGAATTCTCTGGTTTTATAAACAAGTAGATTAATGTACTGTAAAATTTATTATTAGTGTGAACTATTCCCATATTATGAAATAAAAGCCAACCCTATAGCGTTAAAGGTACTCAATGAGTTCCTAAAGTTCACCGTAAGTCTCTCTGAAACAAGAATATGTAAAACAATGCAGTATACCTAATTTTAATTGCATACACTTCAAAAGTCTTTAGAATTGCGTTTATGTCCTGGACAATGTTATGCCTGATATGTGTCTTCATCTTACACTTCTGTCACGTGTCTCAAGTTTGGTATGTTCAGCTAGACTGTTGGTAGTTTCATTTTTTGTTTCTTTAAAACAAATGTAGTGTAACTCCCCGAAAAATGCATCATACACAATCTCATATGCCTAACATTCTTTTGAATGCTGTTTGTACTTCAGTGATATGTGAGTGCCAGAATGGATTTACGCTCTAAAAATGCCCAATTTTTACCAATATGTCAAATAAAACGCTTAATTTAGTTATCGCGTCACAAACAAAGTACCCGTTTCAATTGTAGTAATTAGGGAATCTGACTAGATTGCGTCATAGGATGTGGATTACATAGGCCATCTTGGAAAGAACTACTTCTCTTATTTTTTCCCTTGTATGTCGGTTTATCTTATGATTACAAAAACATTTGCCAGTAGTTTTGTGACTGGTTATCTCACTGCACTTAACTTTCTATATTAACTTTACTTTCTTTGGAACATGAATATGATATCCAATTAACAGGCGTAGAATCATCATGCTTACGGTACGATGAGCCTAAGTGTGCGTCTATACTTTTAATAACCTGTAAAATTAAACTTTTCATTGTTTGATGTTCAAATTTTACCTTGCATCTCAAGCAGTTGTTTGCCCACCTACCATATTTTTAAAGTAGCAATGCTAAATAAAGTGAGGATCATATGAACTAATAAAAACATGATGAATCTATTGTGGGTTACTCAGTTTTAATTAAATTTGTAAATTCTTTCACCCAGCCTAGCTAACACAATGGATAGATCCTCTAGTATCCAAAAAGCGTTCACCAAGGAAGCGTCAGAATTTGTTTCTCGTTTCAAAATGAATAACAACATGCTGCAGTCATTTTTTTAAGGACTTATAAAATCTCCGCCTAAAAAGAAGCTTGGTGGTCTTCTTTATATCTTTGTAAAGTGGTTTCGTAAATGAACAAAGTTCTGAACTACTTATTTCTCTAAACAAATGAAATCATTTCGTGAAGTCTAGGCACGTGTATCTTCATTTTCATTTGAATAAAGCAAAACCAACAATTTGTGCAGAATAAGATGGTAACGTCGATTATTCCATCGAGATCTCATAGGCTGCATACAGCCTGAAGAAAATAATTAAGTTTGTGTACACAAAAATCTTAGCTTAATTTCAAAGCTGACATAATACGAGTTACATTATAGCTAAGGTAGAGAGGTTAAAGCCGAAGATTACGCAATCAGGTAAAAGAGAGGTTAAAGATATCCAGTTACTAGGGAGAGCAGAATCTGATAACTGCCTCTTTCTGAACACATAAGTAGGGTTTTTAGCGTTTGATAGCAATTTCTTTGGCAAAATTGAAAATGATTGAACTATTTTATAAAATTATATTTGTAAAATCTCAGCGAAATTGAAATGATTAATTCCAACATTTCGTTCGGCAATCTGGTCCGAACTTCTTCAGGGAAATTAATCGGAATTAACATAACAAAGGTTTATATGTAAAACGAACATCTCTTGTTTTTGAAACTTTGTCCAATCATGAGCCATGAAACAGGCATCAACATGTATAATAAACAAAATTGTATGAACTGTGATCAAAATTTGACCTCAGACTTTCAAAATTAGTAAACAAAATTGTATGTTTATATATATAAAAGGATGTCTCTTGTTTTTAAATTGTTTGTCCTGTCATATGAATCATGAAACAGTTCATACAATTTTGTTTATTATACATGTTGATGCCTGTTTCATGGCTCATGATTGGACAAAGTTTCAAAAACAAGAGATGTTCGTTTTACATATAAACCTTTGTTATGTTAATTCCGATTAATTTCCCTGAAGAAGTTCGGACCAGATTGCCGAACGAAATGTTGGAATTAATCATTTCAATTTCTCTGAGATTTTACAAATATAATTTTATAAATGTCTACTTGTCACTCGGCGCTCAATTATTTTGCAACTATCCGGTTAAATCTTGATTACAGTTCATTTGAATTGAACTATTTTGTTTACTGATAAGTTTACAGGATTTCATGGTGTCCGTCCCACCACCCATACCGACCAGATGTCTACTAATGACACTGTTGTAACCATTTGTTCCCCTTAGATGTAGACTTTTGGGTACACGTTCGCTCCTCACTACAATACAGATTCACGAAAAATACCTATTCAGAGGACGAAACAAGAACAAACAGTTCAGCGAAGGCTCTATTCTTCTTTCCTTCAATTTAACCTCCATCTTCAGTGACCTTACAACTTTGTGCAGCGAAGCATGTTGTTTGGTTGTTCATACCTTATCCTGATACACGTGGAGACTATACAACTTCCTCTGATATCCGGGCAGTTCAAATTTCAGCTTTCAAAAAGAGTTCCTTAGGATTACCAAATATCTCCAGATTGTTTGCTTTGACTTACAGTCTCCTAGATTCCAGAGATACGCTTAACTTTAGAACTAAGAGGAAAAATGATGAAGATTAAGACTAAAGAGACCTTCCAGCTTCATGATTTGAGTGTGTAACTTTGATTAGTTGACTAAACTATGTTTATTTAGGATGTGGCCGAACCATCTTAGAAACTTAAAGGAAAACTATATTAAAGTTACATTATAGTGCAAAACAGACTGCAGAAATTCCATTATCACTGAAAACATTAAATATTTTCCTTAGTTGTTTCTGACTAGTTTTAAGCCGAATCTAAATAACCCGTTTAAGGTTTTGTACAAATGTAGGAGGAATTTATACGAGGAATATTTCTTCATTTGAAGAAGTAACCGTATGAGTAGATACAAGGTGGTCTAACAGGAGAAATGGAGCCTTTATGAATTATTAACCTGTTGCAGGACATATTCTTTAGCAATACGTCATTTATATTCATTATTATGTGATGAAAATGAATTAAATTTTAAATTCATAATATATCCAACATTCGTTTCTTAAATTAACATTGAATTTACTGACAGTAACAACTATGCCACCAGAAACGGGTAAGTTAAAACAAGAAAACATTATAACAAAATAGAAATAATCTGTTATCTTCTAAAATAAGGAACTATTTTATTAATCAAAGATGCCTATTGAAAATTTCAAAAGGTTGATTACTGAACAAAGAATATTCTTTACGACAACTTCATCATCAGGTTTTAGAGTTATACATCCATGATAATGGAAGAATCACTGTTACGGACAACAGTAATGTTTTGAAAAGTAATACCGAATCAATGACATCAGAATTCCAAAAGCTATTTGCAGGTAGATTGTTAACAGATTACAGTTCAAAGCTAGCACTAAAGAATCTTTCTTTATCACCTACCGGGTATCAAATGAATTGAGGAAAGCATTCAGGTACCGAATACTACAAACAGCAGAGGCTGTTGCGATTCTTCAGAAACAACCTGTGCCCCCTACTATTACACCTGCATAAGCTAACCGTTCGTTTTCTTATTTAAACGTAGCCATTTAATGTCACACTGGCACAAACAATTTCTTTCCCCTCATCCATACGGAGTTTATGATCAGTATGAACAGAATTTAGTAAGACAAGGCTGCCTACTATCTCCAATGATTTTCCTGATTGCTGTAGACTAGATAATGCGGCAGACAACAGGCGGCGAGGAAACAGGCATAAAATGAACCCACACAAAAAACTTGGAAGATCTGGACTTCGCCGATGATATATGTTTGATTTCCCACAAACTGGAAGATATGCAAGTGAAAAGCAACAAGTTGGCAGAAGAAGCATCAAAGATAGGAGTTTAGGTGAACATAGAGAAAACAGAGGTGATGAAGATTCCTGGACAAACCAACATCAACAGCAGCAACAACAACAACAGACAACAATCAGCATAAATGGGGGGAATCTGAAAGAAACAAGCTCGTTTACCTACCGACCGGGATGCATCGTTTCAACTACAGGCGGAACTGACGAGGATATCAAAGCAAGAATCGGGAAAGCAAGACAAGCTTTCACTACTCTCAAGTCTGTGTGGAGATCAACAGCACTCAGCATCAAAAATAAGATCCGGATTTTCAACTCCAATGTGAAGTCAGTGCTACTCACTATACGGATCAGAGACTTGCACTGCGCGTCATAAAGAGCATCTCCAACAAACTACAGACCTTCATTAACAGTTGTCTTCGCTCAATACTCAAGATCAGATGGCCGGCCAGAAAAGATCAGCAACAGGGATCTCTGGGAGCGAACCAACCAGGAACCGATTGTGCAACAAATAAGCAGGAAGAAATGGAGGTGGATTGGCCACACTCTGAGGGAACCATTAAGTGACATCACTAGACAAGCCATTGCTCGAGTGGAACCCGAGTGGGAAACGGCTAGTTGATCGTCCAAGGGTGACTTGGAGGAGGTCATGTGAGGAGGAGGAGATGAAAGTATGTGGGTAGACGTGGAGCCAGATGAAAACGTTGGTAGAGAAGCGAACGCAATGGAGACGCACGGCTGAAGCCCTATGTTCCTCTAGGAACTAAAGGAAACAATAATAATAATGAACAGAATTTAATTTGAACATGACTCATAAGATTTCATTGCTATGCATTCATTTTTATTCATAATCATTTACTTTGGAATATTGCTGTTCAATTTAGTTTCACAATTATGCATATCACTACATACGCATTTTCGTACTGTAATCTATTGACAATCTAATTGCAAATAAATTTTGGAATTCTGATGTCACTGATTCGGTATTACTTTTAAAATACATCAATGTTCTCCCTAACAATAATTCTTTCATTATCATGGATATAAACTGTAGAACCTGATGATGAGGTTGTCGTAAAGAATGTATTTTGTTCAGTAATCAAACCTTTTTATTAAAATTAACATAATAGAGTAAATGTGTTCGGCGAATAGACTCAATTATAAAGTACTGGAAAGTATATTGACAATTCTGTATGAAGTGATCAGTAGTAGAGTGGAGATTATTTATGAAAAAAGTACTTTACGTATGTCAAACCCTAATAATTAAGATAAACTTTCAATGAGCTCATCGTTAACCATTGAAATAATAATCGATAAATTGAGAAACAGGCGACTCGGATGGGAATAATATGCTGTCAGTTGTGGTGTTTAGAAGAAAAATATCACTCAAATTGTTTTTCAAAGTGTCAAAATGGTGATTTGGACTAGATTATGGTTTTAATTAAGTCAGACATGAGTACAATGTTCATAATGTTCTGTATGTTGAAATGACAGAAATTTAGTCAGCACTTCATTTGAAATCAATCAATGAATTTTAACCCAGATAGTTGGAGACCGATTTCAAATGCCATAATTTTTAAAGTCAAAGTATCAAACCACCAATTTTCAATGTTTACCCATCTGATATTAGACCGAGATGGAATTTAAATTCAAAGCGACAAATGAGCAGCAGAAGAAACATAATTTGCTAAATATCATACGGTTCAGAGACAAACTGACAGCTGTTGTGAAGATGGATCAACTCGGTGTAATACCACATAGTTAGTATTGAATTCTAATTCTAATGAATGCATAATTTTAATGCCATCAGGTTTGATTTCCACATCTATCATTTAATCTGCAGTGTTTATACGAAGGTGTGTATAGAGTTTTTATAGGAATAAAATGAAATTATTATTACATCATAGAAGTTTAAATTCTCATAGGACATCTGCATGAACCTTTGAATATTTCAGAAACTGCAGAAAGTAAGCTTATGAATAATTAATTGAGTGACAGAAATTTAAATTGTGCATCTACCGGGTATAGTATCTTTTTTTTCGTTTCCTCGGGAACATAGAGCTTCTAGCTAGAGGCCTGGAGTTTCAGTGGCAGTGTTTATTTTTACGGGATGGGGTTGCTAACCTCATGCCCAACCTTCCCTCTTTACCAGTCTTTTTACTGACTTAGCGAGGTAAAGGAGTGAGTCGGGCGGGGATCGAACCCCGAACCACATGAGGTATGGTTGGCAAGCAGTCTACTGCTGTGCCACCGACTCATGGGTATAACAAGATTACTTCTGTGATAAAAAGCTCTGACTAGTTCTGTGAACCAAAGTAAAGGATTGTTATTCCCATTGTGAATAAAATTTATTTTGATAAAGTTTCACAGTGTTATACAGTAATATTTACTGATGAAGTTTCCAGCACAATTTATTGCTGCTCATATTCATATCAACCTTGATATCAGTAAATATTACTGTATAACATTGTGAAACTTTATCAAAATAAATTTTATCCACAATGGAATTATACTCTGCCACAGAGCACAAGTTCTATTCTTATATAAAGGATTGTTATTTTAAATTGTAAGCAGATGTTTTCCTACTTATTCCTATTCCCAATACTAGAGATACAATTGGAAGAATATCATTGTTTAATGACTGATATTTCTCATTTGAATGCATCAGATGTCTATCTATATGTCCGTTTTAGTATCTGAACATGATTCAGACTGACAGCTTATGAAACTGTTACTATCACAATGGATAATAATATAGTCCTGCTATTTGTTTTATTTCATAAAGTGGGGAACCATTACATCTGATATTGTCATGATTAGGTTTATGAAAAAGGAAAAGAGATGCAGGTATTATAAATTGGTCTGATAATTAGGTGTCAGCTCGTGTGTTCACAGTTGTGCCTGATCTTGCCAAATTGCCTGATATAAGAATTTAAATTTATAGGAAAACTATACCAATCAAGGACAAAACCATTTTTGTTTTTTGATAGGGTGTAAGGGAGAGAAACAAATAGACAGCGTCCTGGCTAATGCTTTATACACCTTCAAATCAGGTGGATGGTTTCACTCCTGAGGAGGTGCCGGAATTGATGATTAATATGTTATTGAAAATTCACTCGAACATTACAGAATCTTTGTTTTATTTTGTTCACCTTTCATCTCATAAACTCATTTGAAATGATCAACAATAAGGAGATGATTATGAAAAACACTCGAAAGATTCACAGTATTTCGATAATTGTAGACATTCAATATTGAGGAGTTTAGTGAATAGTTAGTTACTGAAGTCATTGAAAATGTAGTAAATTTTTGTACCAAATGCACTTAACATATATCTGAAAAGTCCTTGTTTTTTTAGTTGTAAGAGTGGGCGCCACTTTTGTTTTGATCAATAAATACACAATGAAATCACTCAGAAATCTCCGCTTAAGTAAACCTAAACCTTATTTTGCTTATCGTTATGCATAACAAGAACGTTAATGCACCCGTGTTTTAAAATAGCTACTGAAAAAAGTAAGTTGGTTTACATTTTTTGATAAGGATGGATTGCATATAATCAGAAGTGCCATATATTTGTACAGTAAAATACAAATGTATTTTTCTCGTAGTGCTACATTGTCATGGTCTCCAGCATGGTTTTTCCACTTACATACAATATCTGCACACCAGTTTACTCATAAATCATTGCTCCTGTGATCGGCTGAATTTTTAAAGATGAAATACTGAGACAACGGCAAACAGAAAAGGGTTATTACTCATTTTAATAAGAAAGATGCATGGATGAGAAGCCAATAATCATAAATCGGAAGATTCGTCTGTGGATAATTCATCAATATATAAAATGAACCGAATGTCTGCATATAAAAATAAGAATTAAAAATTCGTTTTTAAGCAAAAGTAATCATATGAGGCAGAAACTTCGCATGGATTAGGATGAAACCAGCTATATGAAATTTGAGAGCACGATAGAAGAATGTTCACACTTAATTCTTAAGTGAACTTATTCATAAATGAATGCAGCACCTTCGCTCTATACTGAAGATCAGATGGCCGGAAAGAATCACCAACAAGAAACTATGGGGACAAACGAAACAAGAACCAATCGTCCAACAAATATGCAGGAGAAAGTGGAGATGGATTGGACACTCGCTGAGGAGTCCGCTGGGTGACATCGCACGTCAGGTCCTAGCTCGAGTGGAACCCGAAAGGGAAGCGGCGAGTGTGACGTCCTAGGGTGACATGGAGGAGATCGTGTGAAGAGGAGCTGAAACAGTATGGACTAACATGGACGCAGGTAAAAAGTACAGCAGAAGACAGAAGCAAGTGGAGACGTGTAGTTGAAGCCCTATGTTCCACTAGGAACCCGAGGGAACAATAATAATAATATAAATAATTAACCATTTATATTGCCTACACCCAAAACTTCATCTATTAACTGCATTACAAGTCATAATACTCGTTTCGTTTGCAGACATTTATAGATAGGAAGCCGATATTGATACTGATGACGAATTCTTATTTCTTGATGGGCAGTTTTTATTCTTCTCTCCCAATTTCTCTTCTTATCCTAGCCACTCCAAGTGAGTTGCATACGGTCTATTCAATCAGTTATGTCTTAAGGAGCAACTCTGGCTAACTTTACTTTTAGGCGACGTTTGTGTTTCCAGTTTTGTCAGAATTTTAATTTTGGTTTTATGTGACTTTATTTAACATTTTACCGTTGAATTCTCCAGCAACAGCTCCACAGCAATATCACAAAATCATTTTAATTTAAATCAGTCTGATAAACTTTCAGTACACATGAATAAACCATTAAATGACTGGGCTCTCACTATCTATATCCTTCAACAAGACTTTTTGAATGCGTCTCATCTCCTCTGTTTATTTGTAGTGACACTTACAGCATTTCGAAATAGCAAATAAAATCATTGTTTCGTAAAATCAAAATAGTAATTAGATATCCGTATTTTACAAGCTCTGGCATTCAAACTGAGAACGTTTTCTATTGAGGGAGGCTACTAATTATGTGTACAACAGTCAATCCTTAAATAAGGGAAATATTACCACATTAAAGAAAATCTGTTCATCATTTATCAACTTAAACTACAAAATGACATGAATACATTGACGATTCTCTTCAATTTATCCGAACTGATATTCCTGTTCGAACAGAATGTGTGATGACCTATCTTAATAGCAATATCAAAGATTTAATGCCAGTTCAGTGTTTTCAAGAAACTTGAGGAAAAACAAATTAAAATCGCTTATATAGATTCCATATGTTACAAGCCATAATAGTTTTCGCGCTCTTTCTATGACGACTGCATACATAGTCATAAAATTCTATTTCAGGGCCCGACTTATTTGGTACAGTATTTAGGTAAGTAGGATTTACCATTAATTTTAACACCAACTTTCTATGTTGCTGAGGGAATAGTTATTTCTTTCAATATAATAAGTCAGTATGCATTAAAGGACGCTGTGGTTTACACACTAGTTTTGTGCATTATATTCCATTTTAACAATGATAGGAGCACCCACTTTCCTCATTTTCGTTTAATGACAACAAATATATACTAATGGGATTGACCGCCACAGACTTTAGTGACTTAGAGATTGACTTGTTGCTACGGTAAAGTCTTATGGACTCTGTGTGTACGGACAATATTGTCCTCCAAGCTGAAGACTCTGATAAAATTTAGCGTAAATATAGGAAGGTGAAAGGGTGTAGTACGTTGATCACCTGACTTATTTGGGGATCTGCATCAGTCCCAATGGACTGATTCCTAATGAAGTTTCAGCACCAATACACGCGGCTCGTGTGGCATTTGTCAGCTTGCGTTTTGCACAGATGTGTTGTCCAAATATCGATCAAGGGACTGCACAGCAATTTACTCTGTCTTCATTTATGATTGTGAAGCACGGACAGTGAGAGTGAAAGATATGAAAAGAGTATTTTCCTTTGAACACAGATGTTTGCGTTCTATCTCCATTAATAAGTGGTATAATATGGTGGGTAATATTGTGGTTAGACGCAGGGTGTTAGCTAAGGATAGTAAGTCAGTTGATGAATTTGTGAAGCCACATTGACTGAGATAATTAGGATACGTATTCCGCATTCAGACCATCGCCCTCCTCGACGAGTAATGTTAGGTGATATGGATTTAGGCTGAAAAAAGTTATGGGCGGTAAAACCAAAATCTGGCTATAATCCATGAAATTGTTGACACTTGGTTTGAACCATTTAGGGTGGTATAGACGGCCTGGTTGTGGTTCTAGGAATGCTCAGAACCACAAACTGGAGACTACTGGTGATATCGCTCAAAACTGTTCTCAGCGATGAAGATGCGTTCACTCTTTGTGATCTCTCATATTCAGTAAACGATTGAAGCTTTTCCACGCTACTATTCTTTCTTCCCCAATTTTCTGCTTATTATGGTTCTTTTGGATCTCTATTTCTCTCTCTTTTGTTTGCCTTTATGTGCTATATGCAGTGTGGCATTTCGAATTGTGAAAAGTCCTATGTTGAAACTCAGTTAGTTGCTTTAACAATAAAGTAAATTTCAACCTATATCTGTATACAGACTCACATGATTACTTAGCTCCATAATGCTTAATGCACGATGTACATGTACAAGCTGGACTTTTCTCGAGGTGTCTTTGCGTACCGCTATCATTCTAAATGGTAGTTTTACGAATATTTACTTGCTTGTTTCACACCAATCAGTTCTCATTTTCAATGTAGAAAATACTTCACCTAATTCACAGCGAGCTATTATATTATAAGTATTCTATGCAAATGATTAACACATCCCTTTCAATTAATTTCTGCCACAGTCTTGGTAAGTTCAGAAAGTTTTCATTGTTAATAACGATTTGCAACATGTTTATGAACTTTCGTTAGAATTAAATTTCGACGAAGTTGAAAGATTGATACACAAAGAAGAGTAACTTTCTGATATTCTTCATTAGTCATCCGAGGGTGACATGGAAGAGATCATGAGAAGAGGAGATGAAAGCATGTGGGTAGATGTGAAACCAGGTGAAAACGTTGGCAGAAAACCGAGTGAAATGGAGACTCACATGTGCTACTTTCATCTACTGGTTAGTTAGGAGTGTTCTACTATCTTAAATTGTACAGAAGTTAAAACTAAACAGAATTTCAACTACCTTGGACTGTGTATTTAGTCCGATCTTTCTTAATCTACCCACATCATTTTAGTTTCCAGAAAGATATTCGTTTGGCTTTTTACGTAAGGATGTTAAGACGATCTAGTATCACTCAGTTTCTACTACTACAGCATGTTAATTCTTGAATTCTACCTATCCTATTTTACTGCTCCGCTACCTTAATCTTTCATGAGCTACTTAAGAAAGACCTTGTTACCCTGCGAAGAGCACTAAAGCTGTCACTAGGGTGAGTGAAGTGTTGGTAAACCAACTGGTCAATACTGTTGTAGATAGTCACATGAACTCATGCAAGAAATTAGCGAATATTAATTTGTCATACCCTTAATATTCTCTCTTTACATAACTCTCTGCTTACATCTCATCAAACGGAACTTGAAACAACCATAAAAGACTTTGTATTGGTATGACTAACCATAAAAACTATGCAAAACTTTGTTTGGTACACTTTTTATGCTATGACAAAGGCTCACGGCAGGAAACTACTAACTAACTATAAAACGTTAAGTAAATGGCCTTCTTTTTTCTTATTTAAAACAAGCAATAAAGGTTAATAAAGCAGGATTTAATGAATTCATCAAATTTCGGTAGAACTCGTCAGCTGCTGAGTACTCTACATACACGGATATATATACTTTTGAAATTATATTGGGAGAAATAGGACTGAATACTTTACACACACGGATAAATATACTTTTGAAATTACATTGGGAGGTATAGGACTGATAAGTAAATAAACTACATTGAATTAGTCATGCAGAAAGACAGGTGCGAATGTTTTTCCAGGTCATGTTCAATTAGATTAGGGGAGAGAGAGTATAGGAGATCAAAATTAAGATAAATTGCATTACGCTTCAATTAAAATCACTTAGATAAACAATTAGACATAAGAGTATTTAACAAGAATTGCAACCAGAGGGATGTCAATAGTAATAGTCATAATAACAATAATAATAATAGTGTTGAAGTGAGTTAAGATAATGCTACTGATAAAGGATAGTTTTAAATGAATCAAGAATAATAATAATGAGAATAATAATAGTAATAATAAAAATAATAATAATAAGAGGTAGAATTATAAGTAAAACGTATTACCATGGTAGATTCAGAGTCACGACCATCTCTTTTTGTACACAGAGACCTGGTTTGTAAACTCGAATTGCACAAGCCTCTGCAATTGCAAGCATCTTCTTGTTTCTTTGTCTGCTGACAATGGTGAATGACTTGACCGCGTCGATATCATGCCCGTAATCCACAAGATGCTTTGTTATTGAGGATTCTGGCACTTTGAACTCAGCTGTTTTCAACCATTTTGGCAAATGCTCCATCATGCGAGTAGACAATCTCCTTTCCGTATGACCTATGTATTCAGTTGACGAGTTCTACCGAAATTTGATGAATTCATTAAATCCTGCTTTATTAACCTTTATTGCTTGTTTTTTCTAATTGTTATGTTGTTGCTATTATTTACACTTAATTTAATTTAATATTCATATTCATATTGAACAGTATTATCAATGTAAATGCCTTGTTTTAATTATTACCACGGTAATGAGAAAACTAGATGCAATACTGCACTACATGCTGAAAATTTCATATCTGTACCAAAAGTATTGTTTAGAATAAAGCTATTACTATTATTATTATTATTGAGATTGATATATTAATATTGTGTGTATTAAATATTGTGTATTCCTTAATATACAACACAAATAACTTAGTGTCATTAACTGACGAAATAGACTGAACACAATGTCCGTTGCAAAGATCATGGATTTCGTGCTGATGACGTGGCCACCGGTGTTTGAAAGATGTAAAGACTTCGTGCTTTGAATTTCTGCTGATGAGGAAGCATGTGAGGACTTGGATGTTTGTTTTGAGAACTAGTTTAACATTTGATTGGGTAACTCATCTGTATTCATAATTAGCAACAGAGTTAAAACTTATAGGCTCGTAAATATTATATGTATAAGCATTTTGCACTTAGTCGTTTAAGAAAACAGTGAAATACATTCAGTTGAGATCTGCATGGGAATCTGAAATATTCAGCGTCACCTTAAATAAATACTGATGTCATAACATTTCACTGCTTTTTCAGTGGGAGATTTACTGGGTCCATCGAACAGGTAAGTTAAGCATTTCAAGAATTAGTTTACACCAATATCAGAAAATGTAAAATTCAGTCGTCACATTAAAACGTATTTCCTTACTTTTATATCACTTATTATGATTTGGCTGCCGCTGTTTGAAGTCTTGTCCATTACTGTTTGCAGTTATTTGTGGGGGTCATTCTTCTCTTGGTCTGCATTGTTTATAGTACTGTGCATAGCATTGGATAGTTGTGGCTTTGCTGCCTTGCTATAATGATCCTACAGGAGATTGATTCCTACTGCAAAAAAGCCTTTGATGGTTTTGGTGATATCATGGAAGCCACTTCATCAGTGTGCTAGTGG
Source organism: Trichobilharzia szidati (assembly GCA_944472155.2). NCBI lineage: Eukaryota > Metazoa > Platyhelminthes > Trematoda > Strigeidida > Schistosomatidae > Trichobilharzia > Trichobilharzia szidati. The sequence goes on along the minus strand of OX235279.1, from coordinate 153,856,880 downwards.
TTGGCGTCTAGGTGATAGGAGTAAACTATTGACTCTCCAGTTAACAATTTGGAGAGTCCACATCTACTCCCTTGGTTATGATAGTTTCGTAACCCTCTTATGCTATATCTTCTCATTCCTTTTGCAATATGAGTTGCCTTCCCAGATTCGAACATTGTTCGAACATTCCACACACCCATGCTTACTTTTGCTTTCATCGAAAGAAGACATGCCTTGGCTTACTGGCTTAGAAAAATTTTTCACCACCTGATATCATTTAGTGTCTGCGATTCCAGAGAAGAATAAGTTTAATTTTTCGCATATATTAGTGATTTTAAGTTTTCAGGTTATATTTAACAACGCTGAAATATTCATGAAAATACATCCATCTGACAAACCTTAACTCCCACTGTTAGTTTTTCAGTACATCAATTTATGATGATTTTATTATCGTCCACTTCACGCTATCTCACAGTTGCCATTGCCTTATAACTAAAAACACATCCGACTTTAAAAATGTAATCATGTTTTACTAAAAAAAAGATTACTGATTTCAAGCTTGAGCATCATCATAAGGATAGTGTCATTTGAAACAGCAAACTGAATTCACGAATTCTTACAAAAGATAGGAAGAATAAGCTAACGCTTATGTCCATCTCTGTGTTCATCTAATATTTCTTAAATTCTGTAAAGATGATCATATTGAGCATTAAAGGAATGTTCCCGGGAAACGCATAGCTGAAAAATACCCGGTTTGGTATGCGCAAGGGGTGGCGAATTCTTCTATCCGTATACATTATCTTGAATAACGTAATTCGTCCACTCGCGATTTATCCTTTAAGCTTATGTACGGGACTAAATTTCGTCACTCTAAATGTTGGCACTTTATCCACCTTTATATTGGCTTCAGATAACATGAACAAAAGCATAAACTGCGTATTGAAAAACTTTTTGTTAAACATGTTGATAAAGCTTATTATTTTTATTGGACGGGGTTGCTGGCCTCATGCCTGTCCTTCTGTCGTTACCAGTCTTATTACTGGTTTAGTGAGGTGAAGAAGTGCGTCTGCAGGGGATTGAACCCAAAACCACATGAGTTGTGGTTGGCGAGCATTCTGCCTCTGTGCCACCGACGCACATCATATATATATAATTTTAAGTGTCATTTAATGCTTTCAGTCATGGTGTAATTCGACTGCATAGCTTGAAAAAGAAGTCGTGGAGAAGAAATATTTCCTTGCTGAATTTAAACTGTGTTTTTCCTTATCGGGAAACAGGAAGGCTTAATTCGTCTGACTCGTGTAATCTATTTTCATAACAAATTTCTAATAATCTGATCTCTATTTGTTTAAGGTTAGATCACGGATTGATATCATTTAAAGAACCACTGAAAACCAGGGAGTACTGGACAGTTGTTTTGTCCTAGTTTTGGACTCATCGGCAGTACGCACCCACTGGGTGTCGAACCCAAGACCTTCCGATTACAACACAAGCTCGTATACCATTAAACCACTGAGACCCGTACAATGGCCCATAAATTCTAACTCCTACTAATTCTTGATTTTAGCGCGACCACCAACCATCATCGGCGGGAACTCCATCCTCACTCCCGACCTAATGGACCCCACTGGTCACGACTTCTCACCAGAACTCCAGGCAACTTCGTCCTGTATCCAGTTCAAAAAAGTATTTTCTCAGTGTGAAACCTGATCAGAATTTACTGAAGGGCATATTCCTTCTTTGGATAGACTGAGAATATGTCGCATCACGGGAAAAGAATTTTAAAATGTAACCCCCATGTACAACTGAGATATCACTGTAGGCGTTAAATAAAGACATCATTTTGATTAGACTTCATTGGTCCTCAGTATCATTTTTTCACCTAAATTATAATTATTTCATTTGTATTAAAAAAGCTATTAACGCTAACGAATGTACAACTATTAAGTGTGTGATGTATTGCAGTTATCACAGAATGCATAATTACCTGTTTCGACTCTTAGTTTTCAGGTACATGATTTCATGTACATTTATCAATGAAAGCCAAACATTTATTCACTGAACACAAATTGTAATGCATTTAAAAATTTCTCATCTTGTCTACTTGAAGTCCAACACGTAAGTTTTAAAATTAAATGATACTTTTTGTACACATTTACTCTTTCATTGATGTATCTCTGCTGGCTAAGACTTAGAGCGAGTGTATGCCATTGGAGATAATACGAGTTTACTCATAGATGTAAAGATGAAACCAGCATTAGTAACATACACTCTATGTAATTGCGGTCATGGGATGTGATTGCAGCCTTCAATTATGCAAATGTGTTGAATTCTTTATGAGCCTACACACTCTGCTAAGGATTCCCAGGTTATTAAGAAATGACTCTCATGTTATTCTCAGCTGCAGTGGAATTAAGCACCTGATGAACTATGACTTGATGCCAGTGAATTTCTAACTAATCTATAACTTGATTATTATATTTTATTGATTACAGCGGGAAATGATTGCAATTTTGTCACTACAAAACTAATTTATATTTATCCTTTTGATAGCCCAGACTCCAAGTTAGTTTATACCATAGTCGTTTTAAGCGTGCGTAATTTCTGTAAAATAAATTTCCGTTGGCAAACAAGTGATATCAGTTAAATGGGTTCACAGAAAGATCAATAGCTTCACTCTCAGGTTTACAAATAGTAAAATGAAACCCAGTACACTTTATATAATTTTATCACCATTTTCATATATATTGTGATTAAAATATTAACTTCCTACAATATTCCATACATTTTAGCCTATTAAATTATAATTTTTTGTGAACCTCGCCTAGATTACTAGGTCATTAGTATTCTAGCCGGTCCCAAGCCCGGATAAAGAGGGAGGGTTGGGGCGTGGTGCTAGCAACTCCACCCCCAAAACTTAACCAAATTGCTACTAAAACTTCAACGCACAAATATATTCAAAATCCTAAAATTACAAATAGTGACCTTATTTTTTGCTGCAATCGGGGAAGTGAAATGACGCAGGCTGGTGAAAGCCTTCGGGAAGCCAGTCAGCCGATGTGCCTCCTTTCGATGAAAGCGAAAATAAGGATGGGGACGTGGAATGTTCGTACAATGTACGAAGCTGGGAAGGCTGCTCAGGTAGCCGCAGAAATGAGGAGATATAAAATAGAAGTGTTGGGAATCTGTGAGAGCAGATGGAACGGATGTGGAAGGAGCCAACTACCAACTGGACAGACAATAATCTACTCCGGTCACCCAGAGGACAATCACGAGCACACCGAGGGAGTAGCCATCATGATGTCACCAACAGCGGCTAAAGCTCTCATGCAGTGGGAACCAATCTCCTCCAGGATAATGACAGCCAGGTTCAACTCAAAAGGAAAGAAGGTTACAATCATTCAGTGCTATGCGCCTACAAACACCTCAGAACATGAGAAGAAGGAGGATTTCTACAGTCAACTACAAGCAGTAATGGACAACGTCCCAAAGAGCGATATCAAAATCCTGATGGGCGACATGAATGCGAAACTGGGAGGAGACAATACAGGAAGAGAACTCACCATGGGTCGTGAGGCCCTCGGTGAAATGAACGAAAATGGCGAACTCTTCTCAGACTTCTGCGCCTTCAATGATTTGGTGATTGGTGGCAGTGTGTTCAAACACAGGGATATACACAAGGCAACATGGATTTCACCAGATGGACACACCAAAAACCAGATAGACTTCATTTCAATCTCAAGGAAGTGGAGACGGAGCCTACTGGACACAAGATCGAGGAGAGGAGCAGATGTGGGTTCAGACCACTATCTAGTACAAGGGACTTTCAAGGTGAAGCTGAAAGCCTCGAGGATACCTGGGGATAGGCTACAATGCAAGTTCAACACTCACAAACTGAAAGACACAACCACAAAGGACACTTTCACTGCAACTGTCAGAGCAAAACAGGAAACACTACGTGGCACCACTGAGGAATCATCCGTGGAAGACCATTGGAACTCTCTGAAGGTAATTTTCAACGAAACGTGCTCAACGGTTTTAGGAAGAAAGAAGAAACAAGACAAGGAATGGCTCTCAACAGACACTTGGAAGCTAATAGAGGAGAGGAGAATGGTGAAAGAAAAAATGATTCAATGCAAAGATGGACAAGAGTTTGAGACGCTGAACTCAACTTACACAGCACTGGACAAAGAAGTGAAGAAGAGTGCCAGGAAGGACAAAAGACAATTCTACGACAACCTGGCCACTGAAGCTGAGAAGGCAGCAGGCAAAAGGGATCTGAGGACACTATATCAGATAACCAAGTCTCTATCCGGGAAGAGATCAACACAAGTGAAACCTATAAAAGACAGCCAAGGGAACCCAATTACCAAAGAAGAAAGACAGATTAAACAATGGTGGGACCACTTCAAAGGACTCTTGAACCGACCACCACCTACAACCCGTCCAGAAATACCGACAACAGCACGTACACAACTGCAAGTTGACACCAATCCTCCAACGAAAACTGAAGTCATGATTGCAATCAAGCTTCTGAAAGCTGGAAAAGCAGCTGGACAAGATGGAATACCCCCGGAAGCACTGAAAGCGGACCCAGAAACGACAGCAGATATGCTGACTCCATTATTGCAAAAGATCTGGAAAGAGGGAAAGGTGCCTACTGACTGGAGGAAAGGTTACCTGGTGAAACTACCAAAGAAGGGCGACCTGGGACTCTGCAAGAACTGGCGAGGAATCATGCTCCTGTCGACGACAAGTAAAATCCTGAGTCGCATCATCCTGGAGAGAATGAAGGACGCACTGGATACAGAACCCCGCCAACCAGAACAAGCTGGATTCAGGAAAGGCAAATCATGTCCTGACCAAATTGCAACTCTACGCATTATCATCGAACAAAGCATGGAATGGCAATCAAATCTCTACCTCAACTTTATAGACTTTGAGAAGGCCTTCGACAGCGTTGACCGCGAAGTAATTTGGAAACTACTCGAGTACTACGGCGTACCCCAAATATTCATCAACCTTATTCAACAACTGTACGACAACGGCACATGTCAAGTGATCCACAACGGAAAACTCACCGAGGCGTTTGGAGTAAACACAGGAGTCAGACAAGGGTGCTTATTATCACCAATGATATTCCTAATTGTGGTGGACTGGACTGGATTATGCGTCAGACAGTGGGAAACGAGAAGACAGGGATTTCCTGGACCGACGTGAAGAACCTAGAAGACCTGGATTTTGCGGATGATTTATGTTGATGTCAAACAAAATCGAAGACTTACAAGCGAAAACCGACAAACTCGTCGAAGAAGCAGCAAAGACAGGACTCCAGGTGAACATAGACAAGACGGAGGTTATGAAAATGACCAACCGACAACAACAACAGCAGCAGCAACATCCAGTGCCAATCACCATCAACGGGAGGGATTTGAAAGACGTAACTTCATTCACTTATCTAGGAAGCATTGTCTCAAACACAGGAGGAACCAACGAGGATGTCAAATCGAGAATCGGGAAGGCGAGAAACATATTCATCAACCTGAAACCAATCTGGAAATCTTCGTCACTCACCATCAACAACAAAATTCGGACTTTCAATACAAACGTGAAGTCAATTCTGCTTTACGGATCAGAAACTTGACGGGTCACCAAGAATATTTTCAACAGGTTGCAGACCTTTATCAACAACTGTCTTCGCTCCATACTGAAGATTAGATGGCCGGAAAGAATCACAAACAAGAAGCTATGGGAACAAACGAAACAGGAACCAATCGCCCAACAAATATGCAGGAGGAAGTGGAGATGGATTGGACACTCGCTGAGGAGGCCGTTGAGTGACATCGCGCGTCAAGCCGTCGAGTGGAACCCGAAAGGGAAGCGGCGAGTGGGACGTCCAAGGGTGACATGGAGGAGATCGTGTGAGGAGGAGATGAAACAGTATGGACTAAGATGGATGCAAGTGAAAAGTACAGCAGAAGACAGAAGCAAGTGGAGACGTGCAGTTGAAGCCCTATGTTCCACTAGGAACCCAAGGGAACAATAATAATAAATTATAATTTTTTGTGAACATACACCTGTCAAGGAACTTAGGCTTAAGTTCCTATTGTTACGTAGGCGATTTGAACCGATAATGACTAAGTATTTCGTTTCAACTTTAAATTCAAAACACCAGTATTCCTTGAACGAATTTTTATTGTTTGGCAATTGAAGCGAGACAAAATACAGAGTCTACAAACAAATGTTTAGTACAAATGAAGTTATAAAGTACTTTTATTCGTATTCCTTTCCGCCTTCAGCCAACTTGCAAGCGATCGAACCATTCGCACCTTCGAGTTGCCCACCAAACGCTGCCAGGTCCAAAAAACAAACGTTCAATGTTCACGTCCATTGACAACACCTGTTTGCTAATAACTCCACTGCCAATTTGTTATAACTGAACTGAACTGAATAAATCCATTCGCTACCTTGTTATGTCTGCGCCAAGCAAATATCAAAAGACAGAGGCTTGCCTGTGACTGTAAGATATTGTATTATTGTCAATCTATCAGGCAACAAAACATCATATTTATACATTTTCTTCACCATAATAAAGTCAGCTCACAACCGTGAGAATGGACTGTTCTTTTGACTGAAAACGTCTATTCTGATTGGTTTGGTGGCCTATCAATTCTAATTCCTGCCAGTTACATTTTCATGCTTTGATGTTGCTGTATGAGGTCTATTGTCATATCATCGCTGTATTTATAAACGTCTTACATTTATAATGTTTCAGCTTCAGCGTCTCCTGAAACAGGTTAGAATTTGTCTTCTAAACTTCATAATTATATAGTACTATTATTTATTTTATTATATTTAAGTCTGCTTTCCAACAAGTGGACTGGTGTCATTTTCGTTACATTAGGTGAACTACTACACATAGTGGCGATTTTGTAGTGACTAAAGAGGAAAGATCTCTGCGGAAGGTGATTTTGCAGTGAATACATTACGGACGTTAATTGAAATTACGTGAATTTTGACCACAAAGCCCTATTAGAATGTATGCATTATATCAAATTTGATGATCAGTGAAATGTATGCTGCTTAAAATTGTTTGGAGAAGTATCAGCGGTAGGCACCCATAAATATAATAATGGTCGAAAGGAAAATAATTGTTATCAGTCTCTTGAGTTCTGAGTGGAAAATAGGGCTTCAACAACACATCTCCACTTTCTTCTATTTTCTGCTGCCCATAATCTCTCATCTCCTTCTCACCACACGATCTCCTCCATGTCATCTTCGCATTGATGACCCACTCATCACTCCCAATTCGGATTCCGTTCGAGCAATGACTTGCATTGCGTGCGATGTCATTTAATGGCCTCCTCAACGTATGCACGATCAATCTCCATTTTATACCACATATTTCTTGAGCAGTCGGTTCCTGGTTGGTTTGTTCCCAGCCACAGTTTCTTGTTGCTAATTCTTTCTGGCCAGCCGGCCATTTGATATTCAGAATGGAGTTACTGAAGACAGCTGTTGATAAATGTTTGCAGCAAGCTGTTGAAAATCCTTTTCGTGACACTCCGGCCATGTCTCTGACCCATATAGAAGAACTGACTCACTTGACATTTGTATTGGGAATTCGGATTGATTGATGCTGGTTTTTATCGCTGTTGGTTGTCTTCATCAACTCCATCTTCTCTATGTTCACCTGCACTCCTGTCTTCGCTGACAGCCTCTCCAAATAGTTTGTTGGTTTTCGCCTCTAAGTCTTCGAGTATGTGTGACATTAGACATAAATCATCCATGCGCGAAATCCAGATCTTCTAGATTCTTCTTATTGGTGGTCCAGCCTACTCGATTCTTTTTACTCCTCATGCAGAGTCTGACGCATAATCCAGTCCTCTACAATTAGGAATATCATTGGTGATAATAGGCAGCCAGCTTGTCCTACACTTGTATTCACTGAAAGAAAACAATTACCTAAAATGAATAACAATTTTTAAAAAACCACTTTGAATTTTTCATAATCTCATCAATACTACTTGATTTGACCTCGGATAAACTGTAAAAGGTTTTAATATATGTGTAAAACTTGGGCACTGTGGTAGTAAGTAATTCCATATTAGTTTATTTATTAGGTATATCACACAGTGTGAAACAGTATTATTTACTGGATGACGTTTCGAACAAAGTTTATTGTTCATAATCATATCAATTGTGATCACACGACTTTGACACTTGAGTTTTATAGCTTTCTTTGTTTTCTCCAATTTGTCTTAGGGGGAGTAGAATTTTCCATATATCGGGGACAGGTGATGAATCATTCCTATTACATGTATTTGCAGTTGATTCAATAAACAAACCTTCTGTTATCAATCTCTCCCTATACCCTGTGACATTAGATTTTAAAACTGTCATCCTATCCCATCCTAATGTATGGTTGTATGTGACTGCATGTAGTGCTATAGCTGAACTGTTCTCTAGATTTCTTATTTTATTCGGGTCAACCAATCTAGATTTTGCTAAGTTTTTATGTTCAGCTAGCTGAATGACAGTTTTAAAATCTAATGTCACAGGGTATAGGGAGAGATTGATAACAGAAGGTTTGTTTATTGAATCAACTGCAAATACATGTAATAGGAATGATTCATCACCTGTCCCCGATATCTGGAAAATTCTACCACACATACGACAAATGGGAGAGAACAAAGAAAATTATAAAACTCAAGTGTCAAAGTCATGTGATTACAATTGATTTGACTATGAACAATAAATTTTGTTCGAAACGTCATCCAGTAAATAATACTGTTTCACTGTGTGATATACCTAATAAAAAAACTAATATGTAAAAGATTTTGTTTTTCATATTGAAAGACAGGGATAATCCACTTAAACGTCGTTTAAGCTGACCAACACATCATCATAAAAGAAACTTTTATTGATAATAATCTTTTCTATGTCTCACGAATGCTGAAAAGTATAATATAATTTAGCGAAGATTAAGAAAATTCATATTATGACAGCTTAATCTTAGTAAGATTTACCTTCACTTCTAGACAGGTAATTCATATCTGAGAGAGTAAAGCAGAATTATCTGTTAAGTACATATGAAATCGAGCTCACCAATCGACTTCAAAGTTTAAAAACAACGATGCTTCTCATACGCAGGTGTTTAACACAAATTTTTCTAAGGATATGAGATGTACAAAATTTTGTGATATTCAAATTTACAACTTCGAGAGTGGACCAAATCCCAGGCACCGTTGTTTGTTGAATCTGTAGTGTATGCAACCTCACAGGGCAGACATTAAATCACAAATTATGTCACTGGAAAACTGAATAAGAGGAGAATCGGAATATAAATCTTGTCATCATTGTTTCAAAATATTTCAGTCTCAATGCCTTCTGCTACGCGTAAGAATCTATATCTATCTTATATTCATAGCGCTTTAGTAATATTTGCTTTATCTCCAAAAGCTTACGTTGATAATTCAGTGCTTTTTTGTTGGGAGCAAAGCTTAATCACTTCAACTTATTTTGTTTCTGCAGATGGTTAGTTGGGACACCAGTGCTGATACTGAAAAAGATTTGTCTGTGAATAACTCGTTCCGGACATGATATAGGACACATGACTTAAGACGCAAACTGAGAATTGTGAAGTAGTAAATATAATAATGTGCGTCGGTGGTATAGCGCTTAGGACGCTCATGCACATGGTCCGGGGTTCGATCCCCAGCCGGCGCACTCCTTTACCTTGCTGAGCCAGATATAATGTTGGTAAAGGGGGAAGGTTAGGTATGAGGCTAGCAACCCCATCCTGTAAAATAAACACTGCTACAGAAACTTCAAGCCACTAGCTTGAAGCCCTATGTTCCACTGGGGAACGTGAGGGGAAAAAATATATATAATAATAATTTTCCTTCTGTTCTAAATGAAGCTTGGAACTGATGGAATATTCGTGGTAAAATCTCAGCTGGATAAAAATTATACGGCCACACTTTCACCCTGATACAGTGTTCTTGGTTTGTGTAATTCTCACTGAATACCAGCGCCAGGCCAAACCATTTAGTTCAAGATCCTATACTCATCTTTATTAATAAGTCTTTTACTATTACTTATTTACATTCAAACTAACAAGTATTGTGAATTTTCGGTATTCATTGGTTCTAGTGCTCCATCTGCAGCTGTAGCGTCAAATATGAGCCCTACTATAAGGTTTCATATTCTATACTGAAGATCAGATGGCCGGAAAGAATCACCAACAAGAAACTATGGGAACAAACAAAACAAAAACCAATCGCCCAACAAATATGCAGGAGAAAGTGGAGATGGATTGGACACTCGCTGAGGAGGCCATTGGGTGACATCGCGCGTCAAGCCATAGCTCGAGTGGAACGCGAAAGGGAAGCGGCGAGTGGGACATCCAAGGGTGACATGGAAGAGATCGTGTGAAGAGGAGCTGAAACAGTATGGAATAACATGGATGCAGGTGAGAAGTACATCAGAAGATAGAAGCAAGTGGATACGTGTAGTTGAAGCCCTTTGTTCCACTAGGAACCCAAGGGAACAATAATAATAATAAAGGTTACATATGTTGGCGAATGCAGTGAATGGCCAGCGAGGCGATTTTAGTGGTAGACATACTGGGGCACGTAATGTGTGTAGTGTCCTGAATGCACTCATAATCCAAAGGCTTTTGTTTCGTAAGACGATGGCATTTGCTTTGACCTCACCAATGTTCTACTATGATCATAAAAAATTGCTGTAAACTAGTTGATTTCAAAACCTAATTTACAATAAATTAAACATTAAGATATACCTTCCTGTAAATTTACATACCTCTTCTTACTTTCAAAATATTTTAGCTCCAAAGGGCGAGAAAACATGTAAGGACTTACATTTAGTATTGTAATTGTATTAGTTATTTCTGAAGACAATTATCCCAAAATTTATTTCTTATAATGCACTGCTTTGCTAGGTCTCTATCAAACCAACGTTGACTTCATAAGTATGCATACACATGCTAACAGTTAAATGTTGCCCGTTAGCCAACAGTCACTGCAGATTCTTGATATCTCCACATCTACACACAATAATGCCACAAGGTTATTGGTTCAGTTACTTGTTTTATCTGTAAGCACCACTATTACTTCACCAAAGTTCTTTCAATGCTCCACATATATGACATAAAATCAATCGCTGTTTTTAGTGTAAAAAATAATTATATAATAGTTGGACCACATGGAAGGTATCTCTAGATTTGTTTTAAACGGAAAATGACAGCGATGAAATTTGATTACTTGTTAGCGTCTGTTCACGTTCGATTTGCATTTTCTTAGACGTCGTGTCCTACTAAAAAAAGAATTTTGCTTTAAAATAAAATACCATAGAAATACTAACAGCACAATCTCATACTTGAGTAAAGTCTATTCTTTACTTTTAGCATCTGGTGGTTTATTGGATACGTTACTTGGGTGAGAAATATTATATGTCAGTGATATATTAGGAATTCAATTATAACTCATTTTTCTCCCATATGCGTGACATTCACATAGGATAGTAGGTAACAACGATTACTTCAACAATGTTCTGTAATTGACCGAATTGAAATATTATAGAATTTCTATGGCAGCAAAGAAAACATTTGAGAATTAAACATCTGCTTCTAGGTGTGCACATGACAATTACTAGTGAACGCTATCACAGAAATAAGCAGCTGTTCTTACACAGCTACTTTGCAACTGGACTTCACTGTTATTTATCAGCTGCATCTCTCCTAATTATTCCTTACTTTTCGACTTCATTCACAACACTTATTCCGTCTCAGTGATTTTCTTCAGACTCATTTTGGGATTTACTCTTTTAATGTGAATAAATTATCTTCAAAAGAGTTAGATGGATATCGTCTGCTTCAGATAGAACCATGCATTAGAAACCTCAGCGTTTCGTCCTAATTCAATAAATGTGATAACGTGAAATCTGAAATATTAAAACGCTATCATAAACCATTGGTTAGCTGGTTTCTGAATGCATCATATCAGTCTGCGAATGTTGTTGATTACAAATTATGAAATGACTCTACGTTTTGTCAATATACATAACTCAGTGCCTGTAAGTTCATAAATAATGTTTGTATATTCATGTAAACAATCGCGTCCTCAATATGAATCGTAGAATCAAATTTATATAATGTTACGACAGACATTGTGCGTCGGTGGCGTAGCGGTTAGGACGCTCGCCGACCATGCACATGGTCCGGGGTTCAATCCCCGGCCGATGCACTCCTTTACCTCGCTAAGCCAGAACTAAAGCTGGTGAAGAGGAAAGGTCGGGCATGAGGCTAGCAACCCCATCCTGTAAATAAACACTGCTACAGAAACTCCAAGCCACTAGCTTGAAGCCCTATGTTCCACTGGGGAACGTGAAGGAAAAAAACGACAGACATTAAAACCATAAAGAGTATCCACGAGTACCTGAAAAAATATTACTGATTTTACTTAGCCCGGGCCTTAATATCTGCGATCTAAAACCCAGTCCTACCACCACATTACACGGGACAGTGAGGCTAGTAAATGATGATAATAAACTAACCCTTGAGTACTGTTTTTCAATGACCGAACACACGTCATCAAGTATTTTCACCGCTTAGAGAATACACGATAAAAGAAATATCCCGTGATTAGTAATTTCAGTATGCTAACCTATTGATTTACATAATGTATATGTATCAGTGTAATGAACTTGGGGAGTTAGATTGTCCCGGTGAATACTTTAAATAGTCATTAGTTAGTCAGTGAAGTGAAACTACGTGTGCTAATGACATCGCTAATTGAGACAAGGTCACACGCACATTGAACAGGTAATTACCTTCTGTTATAAAAGTGTCTGTGGCATAACTGACTACCTTGATGTGTTAAAAGTCAATCTGAACGAAGAATAACGGAAGTTGGAATTCATGGGCTGGCCACTGGATCGAATCTCAGTGGCTTGATGGTCTACAAGCCCACCTTGTGACCGGAAGGTGTTTGGTTCGAACCCCGATAAGTTCGTTCTCTTGCAGAGTCCCAGACTAGGACGGAACAGCTGTCCAGTACTCTCAGGCTTTCCACTGGTCTTCTAACCAATGTCAGCTCATGATTAAAATAAATATTTGAATAAGGCATTTAGAAGACAAATTTCGCGAGATGATATCATTTCGTAGTTTCTTTACAACCGCTTTACAACTAACATGGCTAACAATAATAAAATAAAGATCGTGACAATTACTCAGTTATATAAAAAACAAAAGTACATACTAATGACCAGTCATATTTAGATAGGTCATGTTGTCCAAGGTAGGCGAAGACTGAAGTCTATTTTTTTTTTGTACATACAGTTTAGGCTGTATATGATTAACCCAAAGTGCTTCCATCACCTTCAATAACCTTGAATTAGAGTTATGTGAAATAAGTGTGAAGCAGTCATTAATATTGATTTTGTGACCTGATATTAATAAGTGCTTTGCAATGAATGATGATGGATTTCTATTCAGATTAACTGCATTGGGATTTTCTGTGTTTTAATAACCATTTTGGAACATTATCTTTTCGATGAAATCGGAGCATTCTCTTGTTTCTACCTAAATAGGTGTCACCACAGCTGCAGGTCATTAGTATTTACTTTTGTTTTAGTTAACTGAGTAATTGTCACGATCTTTATTTTATTATTGTTAACCATGTTAGTTGTAAAGCGGTTGTAAAGAAACTACGAAATGATATCATCTCGCGAAATTTGTCTTTTAAATGCCTTATTCAAATTTATCAAAGGGACTAATTGTTTTAAAATAAATATTATTTGTGTGACAAGCGTGCTGGGCTGAATCTAATTAAAAAATATTGTGAAATAGGAGACAGTGGTGGTGATTGGTCATAACAGTTTCATACAATGTGGGGTAGGAATAATTGACAAGTCAGTTCAAGGTTGTAGTAGCCACTTACTTGACACCACTTTACGAATCTATTATGACTAATCACCACAATTGTCTCCCATTTCACAATATTTTGTAATCGATTTCAGCCTAGCACGTTTGTCATACAAATGATATTTGACTGGTCAAAGGATTTTATCATGAGCTGACATCAGTTAGAAAACCACCGGAAAACTTGGGAGTACTGGAAAGCTGTTTTGTCCTAGTTTGAGACTCTTCAGCACTACGCATCCACCAGAGTTCGAACCCAGGATCTTTTGGTTACAAGGCGAGCCCCTTCGACCAATCAAATAAAATATCTACTCGAAAAGTGATCTGATGCTCACTAGCGACTGGCCCTATTCATGCAGTGACCTGGGGTTCTAGTGGGGAGCCGTGACCAGTAGGGTAGGGCACGTTGAAGGTGAGGCAGTAACACATCGAAGAAGACATTGAGAAGTGGTCGCGCTATGTCATGAATTGACAGAAGTTAGAATTCATGGGGAGGCCATTGGATCGATTCCCAGTGGCTTAGTGGTGTACGAGCTCGCCTTGTAACCAGAAGGTCCTAAGTCTGAACCCCAGTGGATGCGTAGTTCTGAAGAATCCCGTACTAGGACGAAACAGCTGTGCAGTACTCCCAGGTTTTCCAGTGGTTCTCTAACTGATGTCAGCTCATAATGAAATCCTCCAACCAATCAAACAAAATCCCTAAGAAACCAATACTTGACAAATACTATTTATTTTGACACCCCATAACCAATCAGTTATTCTACGTTAAAAATGTTTCCGCCGCATAACTGGCCATTATTGTAACGATAACAAATATAATATTTTATAGTTGTAAGAACCTGAAGAGAAACTATTAGGAAGAATATTCTTCATTCAGATTGACTTTTAATTCATGATCATGGAATATTTCACACTAAAAAACCTCGATGTGTACTACTTCATTTTCATTTTTGAAGCAACATTGATGCATTAGCTAGAAGCATTGTACATTAGAGATTATAAAGAGATATATTGTTTCATGTATAAGTCAAGTGTAGTGCTTTTAACTAACATTCATTCTTCATTACCTAGTATATTTAACGACTGATATTTGAGAACATTATCATTATGGTAATGACTGAAAATGAATTCAACATGAACAGTTAATCTAAACTTACGCTAGTCCACAAACTCTCCTGTTCAAAAGTGGTGATTCTACTTTTCATAATTTTCCCAGTTGGAAGTTTCCTTCCTGCATCTAATAGCGAGTGAGTAATACTTGATACAGTTTTATTTAAATATCTCAATATATACACACAATTTCTCAACCGGCCGCAAACTACGTTCATCCCAGTGGTTACTGAATTGCAATCGTTCGATAGCCAGCATCAGTAAAAATGGTGTATTATTATTATTATGGCCTCGTATTTTCAATAGAACTTCAAATTCAGTGTGCAATGTGCAAAATAAATCTCATTCCAAACTGTCTGAAACCATTTATCATCCAGAACAAAAACTCATTCCCTGGAATAACAAACGAGTCTAAGACAGTTTTACAATGTAGTAATGTAACTTAGGTAACAATTAACGTATAAATTCTGCAGGCTTCATCTGGAGAGACAAAATGACTCCCCATTGAAAGCTACCATTTGTAATTCATTGGTGAGATTAGGGCTCATATTTAGTGAACTTTCTAAATTTTACTTATATTAGAGGATGAAATTACTTTCATCCTGTAACTTGTATATTTGAATGGTGATCAAATAGGCCGTACTGTCGAGTTCATTTGCTCAAGCATATCGCTTTCACACTTACATTACAGGAGTAACAGCTGTGAGTTTAAGACAAAATACTGTTTAGTTTCGCACGAATCTGAGGTCAAGCAAACTAATGTCCTAACAGTTTCTTAATTTTTATCACTAATGCACGAATATCAACTACAACTCGGCTAGAAATACCATCAACGTCACGTGGAGAACTGCCTGCCAGTGGACACCGATCCTTCAACTAAGGCAGAAATCCTAAATGCGATCAAGCTACTGAATGTTAGCCGGGAAGTCAGCAGGACCAGACGGAATTTCCCCCAAATCACTGAAAACGGACCAAGAGACTGCGGCAGATGTGCTAACACCATTATTGCAAAATGTTTGGGAGTAAGGAAAGGTACCCACCGATTGGAAGAAAGGCTAGCTACTTTGTCAAACTACCATAGGAGGGCGAACTAGGCCTGTGGAAGAAGTGGCGTGGAATCATGCCCTTGTCCACGCCAAGTAAAATACTAAGTCGCATCATCCTGGAGAGAGAATAGAAGATGTATTGGATACAGAACTCCGCCCAGCCTCAACAAGCTGGATTCAGGGAAGGCAAATCATGCGCTGATGAAATTGCAACCTCTACCTCAACTCCTTTCATCGACTTCGGAAAGGCCGTTGACAGCGTTGACCGGGAAGTAATTTGGAAACTGCTTCAACACTACGGTGTGCTGTGCCCAAATCTTTATCAACCTCATTCAACAGCTGGCCCTATGACAATTCAACGTGTCACGTGATCCACACTGGAAAACTGAGTGAGCCATTCGAAGTGCATACAGGAGTAAGACAAGGCTGGCTGCCTATTATCACTGATGATATTCCTAATTGTAGTGGACTGGATTATGCGTCAGACTCTGCATGAGGAGTAAAAAGAATGGAGTACGCTGGACTACCAATAAGAAGAATCTAGAAGATCTGGATTAGTGATGTCACTTGTGGTTTCCTCAGAGTATGGCCAATCCATCTCCATTTCTTCCTGCCTATTTGTTTCACAATCGGTTCCTGGTTGGTTGCTCCTAGAGATCTCTGTTGTGATCTTTTCTGGCATTATGAGTATTGAGAATAACTCTCGCGTGGATGATTTATGTCTAATGTCACACAAACTCGAAGACTTAGAGGCGAAAACCAACAAACTAGCTGGAGAGGCTGTCAGCGAAGACAGGACTGCAGGTGAACATAGAGAAGATGGAGGTGATGAAGACAACCAACCAACAGCGATAAAAACCAGCATCAATCAATCCAAATTCCCAATACAAATATCAAGTGAGTCAGTTCTTCTATATGGGTCAGAGACTTGGCCGGAGTGTCACGAAAATGATTTCCAACAGCTTGCTGCAAACATTTATCAACAGCTGTCTTCAGTGGCTCCATGCTGAATATCAAATGGCCAGCTAGCCAGAAAGAATTAGCAACAAGAAACTGTGGCTGGGAACAAACCAAGCAGGAACCGATCGCTCAACAAATATGTGGGATAAAATGGAGATTGATCGTGCATACAATGAGGAGACAGTTGGTTGACACCGCACGCCAGGCTATAGCTCGAGTGAAATCCCAGTTGGAAGCGACAAGTGGGTTGTCGGTGCGAGGTTGACATGGAGGAGATCATGTGATTTGGATGAGGAGATGAGAGATTATGGTCAGTCGTGGTCCCATCTGAAGAGGGCAACAGAGAATGGAAGAAAGTGGAGATGTGTTGCTGAAGTACAATGTTCCGCATGGAACCCAAGGGAATAATAATAATAGAGGAAATTGTAAGCAGGTCAGAATGAAGTATTTATACCTACAAAAATTTGGTGGCGAAATATCGAAATAAATTTGTGTAGGGACAGCTAGATGCCCACGAGGTGTCGTGTTAACGTTCATGTCGTTCACACATCATTTTACTATTACTTGTAAGTTTTCATGTCAAGGCTACGTAAGCAATAATCAGCATAGTCACAGATTACTCACAAACGTTGGTGGGTGCCACGCACTTTTTGCTCTACTCATTTAGAAGATGAATGCATTCGTCTATAAAATCAAACAGTATTTGAAACAATTGTCACATTTGGTTTTTAGATCACTGTCAACTTAATAAATTGTCGTCAGCGAAGACTAATCAAGATGAGAACATCCAACGAACTTTCGATCTTCCCTTTCCAAAATGTCATACGGTCTTTAAAACAAACATTTCAATAATCTAGTGAGAATAATAATTACCTGGTTAGGGTAGGGCCCATCACACTCTTATGAGAAAGAATAAACAAGGTTCCTGATTAAAAAAACAAAATGTTCGGTCACACTGTCTGAAATATACAACGATAAAACTGATCATCTTTAAAACTGTAACCATCGCGTTCGTCAGGGCCAATACAATAGCTGAAATTTCAAGGAAATGTGTTGTGACACTGAACTGCCAACAGTCCTCTCAGAATAAATAGTGATAACCACTGGACACCAACTTTTGAGATACGAAATTTGTTCTGAAAGGCACTTTAACAGAGACATTCTGATTTGCAAATGTTCTGCAAGGCCTAAGGACATCGTAATTCATTCTTTATTGTTTACACATAATTACAGTCTCAAATGTTTGAATTAACGTACTGTGTTCTTGTGCTTGAACAAAGCTGAATAAATAACTGGAAAATTCGTTAAAAATCCTGTGATTACCGATCTAACATTTTGTCCACAGATTAACCTTTGCACACCAGTAGATACTGAAACTGATATTCCTAAATATTTAGCACCATCATTGCTTGGACTTTTATCTAGGTAAGTAATTTCGACATACATTTCATATGCAGCTACCTCTAATCAGGTAAAAAATATGTATATATATGTATACTAAAAGGTGGGAATAATTTAACACTATGAACTTATTGACAATCAGTGATATTGGACTCGAAAGTTTTATGCCATACTGGAAACCGTTCGCTAGCACTTCAGAATGCATGGAGTTATTCATTTTAATCACAGTTATGATGTAAATTTTATGGATGCAACTCCATGTGAAGAAAAGTAAGTTGTGAAATCTAATTACCAGTTTGCTTAACTAACCCCGCCCTCTGATAGAATGTCCACAACGGTTCAAAGTGTTCAACGACTAAGGCAACTATCAAATATTCAGCTACTGAAAGGTGTATTGTCGTTTAAAATCAAAAAAACAAGTTCCCTAGTATATCCAGATGAGTCATCTAGCAAACGTATTCCAGCAGGACCAGTTTTTATGGTGTTCTAAGGAATATTGGCTGCGAATTAACATCGTCTGAAAATACTTTTGACAACTTTTGTCTCCAGTTACTCACGTATGCATCCGAATGTTTTCCATTTTTCAGTGTGGGTGAGTGTATAAATTTTGGAAAAAATACTATCACAAAACAGCACCAGGAAAACATTTGATTTTAAATCGATGGTGCCTTATTTTCAGTGTATCTGTTGTTGCAGTTCATTGTGTTTGCATACACTACTTTGTCTGAGGACTAAAACAAATTAGAATTGTGTCAGGCTTTATTGCATCGAAAATTTGCAATTTCATTATAATACTGTTCTCACTTTTACGCCTTTAAGTGGAAGGAAAGTAATCCCAAATGTCAAACAGACGATACCTGAAGAGAATAGACAAACACTTTCCACAACTTAATGACTGTCATTTATTCAACTGACATTCTGAAAATCTAACTAACTCATTGCTCATGTTCACTCCATTACTAGGAGATTTACATCTTTCATACTGCACATCATTGTCACCCGTCAGAATGTTAGGTATGTTTGCAAACAGTTGAAGATTACTGGCGAACATCTGACAATAAGTGAAACAATGTGTATAATATAGAACAGCCTGTAGCTTTTAGAGTCGCAATACAGTTCATTTGAATTAGCAATGAGATAATATGATCTTTAATACATGAATA
The DNA here is from genome assembly GCA_944472155.2 of Trichobilharzia szidati. Taxonomy (NCBI): domain Eukaryota; kingdom Metazoa; phylum Platyhelminthes; class Trematoda; order Strigeidida; family Schistosomatidae; genus Trichobilharzia; species Trichobilharzia szidati. The sequence goes on along the minus strand of OX235279.1, from coordinate 153,837,279 downwards.
TTGAGAATACATAAGATATTTGAATGGATAGCGTGACTTTAGATTTAACCAGTCTTTATCGCTGTTAAGTATGCAAACAAATTTCTTACTTAGTGACTTCAATAAAAATAAGACACCGTTAGTTGGAAATATACCATGAATTAAGCGTTATTTTCCGTGACTTTAACTTGACTTACATTTTGATGTAGCTGCGTCCTTTGAGCTGGATATTCTACTTGAGAAGTTTTCACGGCCTTACTTCATCTTCACTGCATACTTCAGTTTAAAGTGAGCATTTAAAAGCGCTGAAGATGTTGCCTAGTAAGGCAATGAAAGCTTCACAAGTAAACCATCCAGCTCAGAGAATATACTATATCAAAATCATCCACCTGAGCTACAAATCTCTATCATATCTAACTTATATTTATTGCGCGCAAATCTATGAAGCCTATATTTCGACTGCTGAGGTTGTTTATAAGTTTCTTTTACTGATAAACTCTTTCAGCGGGTGGTTTTTTACCCACTTCACTTGCACCGTGAGCGTTGTTTTGCGTAATATAATAATTGTTATTTCAGATAAAAAATCAAAAATTTTTTGGCGTTTTTATTTGTGTACGTATTCTTATGTGACAAAGTAGGAATATGCACCTCCTGTTCGGTAGGAATAATCAGTGAATAACTCTTCAGAACAGTTTAAGGCTCACTGAGTCGTCTTCCTTTAACACGGTGAAAGTTTAGCACTGTATCGTAAACGCTTTGTGTAGGGTGTAAACTACAGATACAATTTACGGTATCACGTGGTAAACCGACTTTACCTACTATTCGCACTGGTTGAATCCTCGCCAACAATGAGCATAGTACGGGGCTTGATTCTTAGGCGATGCACTGACAAACCGCGCTAAGTTTATAGCTAGCCATGTAAAGTGGGAAGCTTTGGCTTAAGACTAACAACATCACCTCATGAAGAAAACACCACTGCTACTGAAACTTCATAGTTCAAATCTGAGGCCCCATTTTCCACTGGGAACACAAAAAAGATAAAATAACACTAAGTAATTGTGTAATAAATTAGGAGGTTTATTTTAAAATTCACTAATATTATAAATTAATTTAGGAAGAATATAATAATTGAGTACTCTGACTGTAAAACTTAGAGATTTCTGAGAAACCGATAGTTTGTACATTTTTTTGTCAAAACGTTCGAGTGAATTATATTGTTAAATGTCCCGTAATAATGTTTTGGGATAAATGAATGGAAACAGAGTCATGTGAAAAAGTGACCACATATTTTGAAATAATAGAAAAAATTTGTAGCTCTGCAACTAAACCAACCAGCTCAGAGAACACTATTAATTGCTGACCACATATTTGTTAAATACGACTACATTTTAGCAGACCATGTATATTGAAATGAATTGTGCGAATGGTCAAGCTGAAGACAGAACATCCAAAAGTATCTTCTAAATATACATGTGTACATTCCAGTAAACTCACAAAGGTTCTTTTGTATGCCAGGCATCAAATCTTTTAGCATATGTGGTAATGGATAAAATTAAAATAGCCGTAAAAGTCGTTCACCTAGATACCCGTTAATTAACTCACTAATGCTCACATTGTTTAAAAGATGTAGATAGGTATTTCCGAGTACAAAAAATTAAGTTCCTAAGGCAAAGGCTAACACAACTGGCTCCACAGCAGCAGCTTATCCTAATGATTTGATATTATTTCTTTAAAAAACATTACAGTTTTTGATAACAGAGATCTTTTAAACTACTATGTATGTGTAACTTTAGAGAGTGATGAAGATGTTACCAAACAGAATATTCTCTGCTCAATGATCAGTCTTTTGAAATAATTTCCTACTTCATATTGTTGCCTCTGTGGCTTGATTTACCTGAAAAGACTTAGTTTTTCATCGGGTGTTCACGCTATTATATGTTCTATTCATTTACTGCCTCATGCAAGAAGCATATTCTTGACGCCAATCTATCTCTTCTAATGAAGCGAATTATTGCTGGAGTTAATGTCCTTAGTTCTTTACATATTATTTATTGCATATGTAATATATATAATATGCTTTCGGGGATGAATGACGGTATGGTACTTCACTAAGGGAATTCACATTAAAATATTTTTCATCATAAGTTAGAGTTTATCCAAAGACACACAAGAGAAGACAGACATCACTTAAAAGTGTCTCAGTTTGCGCAAAATTAGTTTCACTGTCGCTTATAAATACAACAAGAACTTCAGTGAGTTTTGATTATTAAACACTGGAAGTTAGGCGGATATTTGGCTTAAGCTCAGAAGGTCATTTGAACAATATTCATCGCATTAAAACAGTGCTTCCATTTTATTACGTTTGTAAAATTTCATATTTCCCTCTTTTATATGTGCAAATCCAAACTGTGACGCACAGTGAGAGTAAGTTAGTCTTTTAGTATCCTTTTGAGTAAGGAAACTATGAGTTTGCTTTGTGTACATTTACAAATGTAACGATTTAACTGTACTTAACACTATATTTTATGAAACTTATATTACTGTTAACAGAAATGATAACTAAATATTGATGTAACATGGATGGAGATAGTCACCTGGCTCCTAGGTCTCGTGCTTTTGTACTCATCAGCAAACTATCTGTATTCTTGGAAGAACTCATTTCCTTTCTGAGATTCAAGTCTTTGGTAGTGACGAGCCACCTAGCTCGGTTACCTGACCGACAGAATTCACTCGGCACCAAACCAAGGACTACATGCATGTCATTGCTACCACATGGTGACCAATCTGTCTATAATTTAATATTCTTATGAACAAAGCCAAAGTTATAAGAAATGGAGGAATCTACTTAAAAAGTTAATGAGGGAGAAAAATGTCTGTTTTACATTTCTATTTACGTGATGAAGCCTCCTAGTTTTAATAATTATTTGTGAGAATTAGAGCATTATGCTGAAATAGAGTCATACACTTAAAAAGATTTGATAAAATATCTGTAATTTCTATTTAAAATGGTTTACCTGATCGAAATTTCTACAAAATGCGTTGAATTGATGTTTCAGAAGTATGTAAGTAATCACATTCATGCATAAATACTTTCTCACTTACTATTACTCTCTTGAGTTCCGAGTGGAACATGTTGCTTCAACCACATATCTCCATTTCATACTGTTCTCTGGAGAACTCCCTGGTTGGTCTCACGATTGCCCATAAGCTCTCATCTCTCCCTCACACGATCCCTCAAGTCACCCTTGAATGCCCAACTCGCCGTTTCCAACTCGGGTTCCACTCGAGAGCCAGCTTTGTTGCTAATGCTTTCAGTCTGATTTTCGGTGTTGAGCTAAGTAAGCTGTTGATGGTATTCTGTAGAAGCCTGTTGGGAATGCTTTTTGTGACGTGCGTATCAAGAACTGACTTGAAATCGGTACTGAAAATTCGGAATTTTGTATTTTATGCTGCTGAGTGCGGCAGGTTTCCATTCTGATTTCAACTGCCTTTGAAATTCCCATCTGTACCGCCTGTAAATAAAAAGTTACTACCTTGATAACTGAAAGAAATAACTTACTTCAAACTTCTCTAGTTCATGGTGATTGATCCTTGTTGTCGGTTGTATTTTCTTTACCTCTGCCTTCAATGGGAACTTCTTGTTTTCAATCTGCAGGTCTTCAGTTCCATGTACCATTGGATATATATCATCTACGAACTCTACATCTTCAAACGTATGTCTGTCTTCTCGCCCTGTCGGGTCTCCTGCATGAAGCAGCCCACTACAGTCAGTAATATCATCAGTGACAGAAGGCAGTATTGTCGTCTGAAGTGACCAGCTCATTGATACCTTTGTTTCCCCCTCTTGGTGGCTAGGTTCCATTCGCTGTCTTTCATAGGCTTAATCTGTGTTCATAAATGTCCAAAAAAGTTCACTTTTAACAGTCTGAAAAAATTTGCGTACTGGGAAAATGATATTCATTATGATAAAAGATTTCGTATCACCCGGATAGAGGTTTAGTTATATAACACAATATCCTGCGATCTCTTTTGTCTGAAGCCTGTTGTGCTTCTGTTGACAGTGTGTCGCAGAATTGTCTTTTGTCTTTCCCAACACTCTTCTCCACTTCTTTATTCAATGCATTGTAGACTGAAGCCAGTTTCTTTCGTAATTGCCACTCTACTCTATTAGCTTTCTGGTATCCGTAGACAGCCCTTCCAGGTCGTTCCAACTAGTTTCCTTCGAAATCACTTGCGAAGAGTTCAAATGTTGTTTCACACAAGTTTCCTCAATGATAGTACTTAATGTCTCCGACTTCCTTCTGATGGCCTAAGTGAAGCTGTTATTGTAGTTTCGTCCATCAGTTTCTGGGTTTTGAAGTGTGATCTATCTTAAGCTTTTTTGGAAACCCCCAACTTGGCCTTGAAGCTTGACTGGAGTAAGTATTGATATAAGATTAAATCTGACTTGATTTTGCATATGGCAGACTACGTCTCCACTTTCTTGAGTGAAATTATGTCTATCTGATTTTTAAGTGTGTCCGTCTGGTGAAACGCAACTCGCCTTATATATGTTTTTCCGTCTGTACGTACTGACTTCAATCACTGATTCATTAAGAGCACAGAGGTCCGTGAAGAGTTCTCTGTTCTCATTCATCTTGCCAAGAGCCTCTCGATCCATGTGAGTTCTCTTTCTGTGTTATTTGGTACCAGTTAGGTATTCATATAACCCATTAAGATTTGATTGTCACTATTTAGCGTCATGTCTATTACTCTCCGCAGTTATCCTCTGGGTTACAAGAGCAGACTATCGACCCTCCAGTTAACAATTAGGAGATTCCGCATCCTTACACTGGAGCTCGCAGATTCCTGTAACTTCCATACAATATGAGCAACTTTTCCAGCTTCGAACATCGTTGGGAAATTGCACGTCCCCCTGTTTATTTCTTGCTTTCATCAAAAGAAGACAGAGTGGTTGACTGGTTTCCCGAAGGCTTTCACCAGCCTGCGTCATTCTGTCTCTCCAATTACAGCGAAGAATAAATTGGGTTTTATATTTCTGTTGCGTTTTGAAATTCCAGTAGCGACTTGAGTGATTTTTCGGGGTTGGGCCACTAGCCTCATCCCACAGCCTTCCCTCTCTTCTCAGGCCTAGGACTGGCTACCAAACTGGGCGATGTTACGAATTTAATTAACCCTAAAATTTCCGGTGTTTTCCCTGTAGGAAATTTTTTATGAGTGGAAAGAATTATCGTAGTACAGCAATACCTTTATTCATCTTTCGTCATCAAATAAGCTCAAATATTTAATAGGCACAAAATAAAATAAAGTACATGGTATCTTTACAAAAACTATTTTCTCAAAACTGTTTAAATTTTTGCCAGTTAATTCAAAATGATATTGGTTAGCATCAGACGAATAATACACCACTCCCACCATTTCTCTAAATAAATAGAAAAATGGACATAATATTTAAACCATAATTTGGTAAAAACAATTTAGTTCCAAAGATATCATTGTATTTTTTCAAACGACTTACTGTTCAATTTAAACAGCATTTCCATTTGCATAAATTTTACTTATAGTCGAATACAGTAAGTGTTATTTGACAAACGAGTCGGTTACACAGTGGTCAATATAAGCGTAAGAAAAGTTACTACAACATTCAGACAACAAATACACTCTGGCTTTCCCAGTGTATAATTTCTTGTGCACATTGTAACAAATGAGAGAGAGAGTCTTAAGGAATTATTCCCTCAGAGTGCTCAGATGAGGCAATTGAGGTTACTTTATGTCCAAACAGTTACATTTCAGTTTTGAAGAGATGTCTTACATAACAAAGCAATGGCACTCTCAATTTCAAGGTGTTGTTAATCATCCTTTACAGAATTTATACAAACGTTACCTTCTAGAGTAATTGCATAAATACGAGACAACTTCATGCTTATGTTAGTCAGTTACGTATTTCTTGTGGTAATCCGCGTAACAGATTTCAAAGTTTTATCCTCTATACAGTAGCTATCGATGTCTACGACAGGTTATTTTAAAATTAACATTTATTTCAATTTACTCCTTATTTCACAGTTCATGAGACATGATTCATTAAGTACACTTTTCCATCTACATTATTCATTTTTATTAAAAAAAAGTGTTGAATCAGACTGTGAAAGTGCTTTTCCGGAGGTGAGTGATGTTACTTATTCACTCCTTTGATACATAACATTTTTCAAAAATGTATCTAAGATAGGGAAATTAGTGTGACATACAGAGTTATAAAAGCTCAGCGAAAATAAATCCCTTGCACATTTCGTTGCAGTCAAACCCCCTTTTCAATAACTGTGTGTGTGACCTTCATTCCCGTAAATCCTACATAACCGTGTTATTTTATGTAGTGAACCATAATGCGTTCACTATTGGTTGTTTACAGTTACTCAAGATCTGAAGTAGATGGAAACCTCTTCAGTCATGTGGAAACTGTCTTCAGTACTATCATCATTTTCTGTTTCGAGTTGATTAACACATTTCAATACACCTGCCATACAACTGCGCTCGGAAAGCGGTTATTCGAATATTAGGTATTAGTGAACAGAAAGCAGATCATTTTAAGAAATACGCTACCGTACTAGGTGGAATTAGAATTACGTTTTAATGAGGAGATAGACAACGCAAGTGTAGAATCTGGACGATGTTGTCTAATATCACTGTATACTAGATGAGTTTATTTTGTATTACGCACAGTGTTACAGTATTGTCAACTGGATTATGTTTCGAAATTTACTATCCATATTCTAATATCATAGTAACAGATGCGTCATATTTTTGTTTGACATCTCATCCACTTATCACTACTATATATCACTATTTGTTATATCAAATAAACTTATCTGATATGGAATGAGATAGATAGTCAGTATTGTCAAGTGCAACATAACAGCATCTTTCTGTCTGTCTTCAATTAAAATATATATTTGACCTTGAGGCAAAAGTCACTTCCCATTAGTATTGAATCTGTTGTTATGACGCATATATGAATTTACTTCTTGCAAATCAAGCTAATCCTCATTTGTATTTCTTATTTTTGGTTTAAAGTAAGTCTTTATTGGATTTATTCGCATTTGTGTACATTTCGGGCTAATTTCTAACTGGTAATGAAGGGTATTTATTCTGCGATATCTAATTTACTGGTTTAATGCAGTTGGCATCTGCATAGACCAATTATTTGTTACCTTCCTAATTATGAAAGCCTCCTAAGAGATGAAGTTACGTTCTCATTGGTTGGTGGTCACGCTAAATCACGAATTGGTAGAAATTAGAATTCATGGACTGGCCACTGAATCGGGTCGCAGTGGCCGAATGGTATACAAGCTTGCCTTGTGTCCGCGAAATCCTGGGTTCGAAACCCAGTGAGTGCGTACTGCCGATGATTCCCAAACTATGATGAAACAGCTGTCCAGTACTCCCTGGTTTTCAATGGTTCTGTAATTGATATCAATCCGTGATCAACTCGTTCTCACATAAGTTTTGCATTCTGAAGTTTTCGTTGTTGTGCGTCTCATGATGGATAATACTGAGGGGCAGTACGTGCGCTCGGCCAGTTATAAAAATTACCAATCAAAGAATACGGGGGTAAATATAAAAATGATATCCCATAGGTGACAGTAGGTTGAGCTGGAGATGGAAAAGAATAATAACAATTATATTGCACTATAAATATCCAGACCTCAAATGTTACAGACTTCATGGAATAATTATATTAATCATAATCTCTGTAAATCCAACTTATTTTCAGAAACCAATGAAAGTGAGTAGTCTACTTTTATAATAACCTCCAGTTAAACTTGATCACAGTTACTGTACTCCAATTCATGGGAACTAAATGTTCATTAAACACATATCCGAGTATAGAAATTTTGTAAACATCGTTAGTGTTAGGACACTTCGAAATAACTTTTCAGCGCAGACATCTCAAATGCTTCGGAATTTTATAAAACGCAACTATAAATTAGTTATGGGGTGTCAAAATAAATAGTCGTATTTGTGTGACAAACTTGCTGGGCTGAAATCGATTACAAAATATTGTAAAATGGAAGACAATGGTGATTAGTCATAATAGATTTGTAGAGAGTGGGTTAGGAAAATTAACAAGTCAGTTCAAGGTTATAAAAGGTGTCAGGTGAGTGGCTAGTACAAAGTGGTATGCACTAAAGAGGAGATAGTCAGACTGCAATGAGAGGTTCATAATGTAATAACTAATGTGTGAAATGAAACAGGTGGAGGCATATATTGAGAAAAGAGATAATCTCACTAGTAATAAGTCCGGATAGTATAAATGGAAAAATCGATAGTATTGAGAGAATGTTTGCATGAACGGTTTAAATTATGACGAATAATAATTATAATAATACATGGATAATCCCCATCCAGGCAATAATGAAAACAAAAAACGTAGTTCAGCGAAAAGTCTCTTTTCGACGAATTCATTTTCTTAGCTATACAATCGCGTCGGTGGCACAGTGGTTAGGACTCTCGCCGTCCATGCACATGGTCCGGGGTTCGATCCCCTGCCGGCGCACACCCGATATCTATGGTATGCCTGAATTTGGGCAACTGATATCCATGCTGAAAATTCCATACTTGTAAATACGGTGTGGAATCAAGCTGTAAATAAAAAAAAAAATATGTATGTATATATATTATTTTGTATGTATGTGTACATTAAGTTTATCAAACAAAACTACAATTGGTTATGGTTATTTTAACTAAACAGGTGAAGATTGGTAATTGGAGTTATGTAATACAAAATCAGTCAAGAAAATTAGGTGTTAATGAAATTAGGGTAGTAACAAAGGTGATGAGTTGTCACAAACAGTTGTTAAAAGAAGTTATGTAATAATGTGAATAGTTTGATGAGTGAGTTTTACTCAGATACACATAGGAACAAAGTAGAGAATACGAAATTACGTCAGATTTCTAAACGAATACAAGAATTATAGGCAATTCAAGAATTGGCAGACAAACAAAATTAAGTCGTCAAAATCAACAAAGTTGTTAGCAAGACAGTAGAAGTGGTTGAGTAATTCTCTTTTGACAAGTGATTTAATTAAATTCCACTTTTGTTGAATGGGTACCCAGCTATAGAAGCTTGTTAGTTGACAATTCCACTATCACTCGCATCTGTAGTTTCAACGTACTAGAAACAGAATTAGATATTCTGAGAGAAATCTTCATCCAAAATGGATACCCACCAAGATTCATTGACAAAAGTATCGAACCAAGAATTTGGAGAAACGAAACTTCACTTGCGCCTAAAAGGAAACTCTACATGAACTTGGATTTCAGGGGAGATTTAACAAACGATATTCTCAAGAGAAGGATCATATCATCTATGAGAAGAACATTCTTTGCAGCAACACTAAGAATAGTGTTCTCCAGTCGCCCACTGGTCAGCAGAAACCTCAAGGACAAGATCCCGCATCTAACCACTTCTATGTGCATATATTAGTTCACGTGCTACTGTAGAGGCAGGTACATCGGTCGTTCGACGCCCATCCTGTCCAAGGGGATTCAAGAACACTATCCAGCGTGATTGTGAAAAGGCAATAGTGGTGCAATAAGGAGTGCGATAATTGTACACCTGGTTAAAACTGATCATTCCATCTCAACAAACACCTTCTTCAAAGTAATCTACAGAGTCGAGAATAACCTACCAAAGGCAATACGGTTTCATCTCCTTTGTATCGCTGAAACTCTGGGCATTCACATAGAAAAATCGGAGCCGTGCACAAAAAAGAGAATTACTCAACCACTTCTACTATTTTTTAAATCATGGAAAATTCCCATTGTAACATATAGAAAATCAAACAAATGATTCAGCGAAGAGACTCTTTTCAACAAATTTATCATCAAGCTTCACAATCGTATATATATAGTTTTTAAGAAGTTATATCCGGTGAGGGAATTGAAACATAAGTGTGAATGCATAGTTACGAAAAGGTGGAAGTGGAGCAATAAGAAGCTCGATCATTGAACATCTGGTCGATAATGATCACCCTATCTCTATAGCCTCCGCCTTCAAAGTCATCTACAAGGCAAAGGGTAATTTACCCAAATCCCTACGTACCCGACTCATCTGTATTGCTGAAGCTTTGGCTATTGAAACAGAAAAGCCAGATCTCTGTGTACAGAAAAAGTTCGTTCAACCCCTCCAACTTTCATGGTCTTAATCCCTGTATGCTAAAGTATGGTAATCCCCAATCATATTTTAGCTCTACCAATTCTTCATTTTTTCATTTTTGTGTATTCAGTTTGTATGCTCTTCCTTATTACGTCAATTGTTACTATTACTACTCTCACTTTTAATTGTCCCCGGTATTATTTCACTTGTTCCACTTGTCATTCTAAATCATTTCCTTTATGCAACATTAAATTCTATGCTATTAAATTTCACACAATATTACGTAACGTTCTTATTTTATTCGATTTGTCTACTAATCTTATAATTGCACACCCTTTTTCAAGTTCTATACATCTTATGAATTATTTCATATATGACATTAATTCGCTTTGCCACTTAACATTTAACTATGATTATAATCACAAACACTTTAGTTTTAATTGCATTTCATATTATTATTATTATTTTATGCATTCAATTCCTTTACTTCTACTATATCATGGTAACGACTTTGTTTTTTGATGACTTAATTTTGTTTGCTTGCTTATTTCCTTAATTGCTTATAATTCTTTTATTCATTTAGAAATCTTACGTAATTTCGTATTCTCTACTTTGTTCCTATGTGTATCTGAGTAAAACTCACTCATCAAACTATTCACATTATTACATAACTTCTTTTAACAACTGTTTGTGACAACTCATCACCTTTGTTACTACCCTAATTTCATTAACACCTAATTTTCTTGACTGATTTTGTATTATATAACTCCAATTACCAATCTTCACCTGTTTAGTTAAAATAACCATAACCAATTGTAGTTTTGTTTGATAAACTTAATGTACACATACATACAAAATAATATATATACATATATTTGCGATTGTACAGCTAAGAGAATGAATTCGTCGAAAAGAGACTCTTCGCTGAACTACGTGTTTTGTTTTTAATTATAATAATAAGCAAAGAAAGTAAAGAAACCAAGAGGGTTTAGGGGAAGAAGCACTCTTGCTGAGAAGAAGAATACTATTTATTTTGACAACCCATAACTAATCTGTTATTCTGCGTAAAAATGTATCCGCCGCATAACTGGCCATTATTGTAACGGCAACTATAAATATTTGAAATTTTCTTAGCAGCCTGCTGAATGATGGAGACCGAGAATGTTTTACTCGGAATGACTTCTTTTCTGTGAACTTATTGTGATTATTTCAGAATTTAGGCTGAGATTTAAGTTAATCTCTCCATGTTTGTTGCATAGATCTTGACACTGTGTTATGTAAATTTATTTGGTATTTTTAGTAAAACATTCGATAATTTAACTTCGATAAGATGTTTTTCAACATTCCTGTTTTTCAAGTAAACTATTCTGACGTTAGATGTCAAACGTCTTGATACATCCATGTGCCTTCAAATATTCATTCGTCAATTCTCATTTCCAAGAATGTGTTTCAAATCCAATGCTATCTTCTACACAAATTTTCTCCAGTTCATTTTCAGTTTTTCTAATATTTATTTATCTCATACAGCTAATCCATGTAAGAATTGTTTAATGCATGTATCCTCTAAACTATTTCCAGTTAAAGCATAGATGTTGGAGACTTTGATCAAGTTATCATAACAAGTGACGCAATATTGTCTAAATTTCGTTCTCATTGTTAAAAGTAGAATTTTCCATTGAAGGAAAGCAACATGCACGTTTATCTTACCAGTGACGGTAGATATAAATTCATATCCTACTTTCAGTAGGCAGTAGACAGATGACTCATAATTCACATTTTGTTAAATTTTACGCTCAAATATTAAGAATTAAGATACTGATCTTTGTGCGCCAGTGGTACAGTGGTAGAATGCTCGTCAACCACACCTCCTGTGGTCTGGGGTTCGATCCCCGGCTAACACACTCCTTTACCTCGCTAAGCCAGTAATAAGACTGGTAAAGAGGGAAGGTTATGCATGAGGCTAGCAACCCCATCCCATGAAAATAAACATTGCTGCTACCAAAACTTCGAGCCTGTGGCCCGACGCTCTATGTCCCATTGGGAACTTAAAGGAATAAAGAAATATGGATTTTTTAAACCATTTCTTTCTTCAGAGGTCTCAGTCACTGCATAAATGGATTAGTTCTTAAATCACTACTGAAATTAGTAGTCGCACAGTATATGAATCAATCTATAGTGCTAATCAGTTGGAGTTTCAAATAAATCTAAATGTCTTGTTGAACAATAAATATCCCCTCCCCACTTTTGTTTACTTGTTTTTAGTGAGAGAAAGTAAGCCGAAATCGACCAGTTTACTCTATGTATAACGATGATCTCTAGTCTTTTACTAATGGCCTCTTAATCAAAACAACTTCTGTGGTCCGTTTTGCATGCAGAACGGAGTCTTAGGATATACATTCATAAAAAGTGACAGTTAATAGCTGAAACAACAAACTTTTCCCATTAGAATGTTTTGGAATGTAACATGAATGAATAACACACAGTAAAAAGTTTCATTTGATTAGTACGATCATTTGAAACTCGTTACAAAAACATTTACTATAGTTTATTCACAGGACTATAAACGGCTAAGTTCCAGTACTGCGTACTTACATACTCAAGTTCATATGTAATGATGTGGCAATTTATACGACAGACTGTATTTAAATCATTTTTCTGCAAATAAAGTTCTACGAAGAATATGTTTTAAGAGGATGCCTCCTCGTAAAAATAAGTTAGATTATCGCAGTTTGAAGATTGGTTACATAATTACTGTTCAAGAAATTGAAATAATTTCATAACATTGGAACTTTCTGTGAGCAGTTTAGACAAGTGATGCGTTTTATGTCTATTAAACACACTGTTTTATAAATTTCTTGAAATCAATCTTGCTTCTCCTGTTGATTTACTGAACCGAAATGGTCTGCTTCCATTGATATGTCGCTCTCTAGTATGGATTAACGTTATTTGGTAGGTAGTGATTAGCAGTAAAATCTAGGATGCGCATTTCATCCTGTCTGGGACTTGTCAGCTGCCATTTGAAACGAATGGTACTCGGCGTAAGTCTCACTGGTACAGCCTCATGGACTTCGTATTACAGGTGTATCCAGTTGGCGTGTCACAAATTGGACGAAATGCGCATGCTGGATTTCATGTATAGTCAATATCCACCAAATAACAATCTTTCATTGATGAAATGCAAGCCCAGATTCGGAAAATAGGACACTTAGTAAATACTAAAATATAATCATTAGCAAGCGAAATTGAATCGCTGTAAGTATAGCAAAGTAGCCGGATTGGTTGAGAAGTACCTGGTGAGTTCTTACGACAGACATTTCTTATGTGATCTGAATAATCAGCTGATTAGCAGTAGATAGAAGGTACCCAATTCGTATTAAAGTGTGATGTTATCACAAAATCAGAACTATACATCAAAAAATTACCAGACAGTGCTTTTCATATTCTTGCTGAATTTATTAACTTTACTCAACAGAATCGTATACCTTGCCTATACCCATATGACCGTATGGCATTCTGGAAATGAGGTGAATATGATCCAGATTGGGTGTTGTATGGTATTATGTAACTAATTTGAAATAAAATGTCTGGCGTTCATTTTCCAGTAGTCCAAACTCAGTATCAAAGTTGGCGTTGAATAACTAGAAATCAAATACGTTCTTTTGCAGCGTTGAACGGATTTGTTTGCAAATATTTCCCCACGTAAGTGTAGTCTCTATTAACCGCATAGTGTCTGTTCAAATGAGATCTTTGTCTTAAAGTACATTTGTTATAAAACATCAGCCAATACCAAAACTGTAAACATATCACTATATATTACGGTAGACAGTTATGGAAGAAGAATTGAATTCGGGAACTGCCATTGATTATAATTTAATTACAGAATAATTTTATTTTATAGAAACAAGCAGTGATACAGTAATGTACACTGAAATTGAAAATGCTTTATCTCTCAGTGTTTAAATCAAACAAAATTATTTTACGACGGATTGAAAGGGTTCTGAATCTTGTTTAAATCAACTTCATTTCCAGCACTTTACCTAATTTCAAGACAACAACAAGATACTTCTCACCACTACATTTTAAGATTTACCTGTCAATTTGCAAATAGCTTTTGCCTTAAAAGTTTGAGAATACCTCTTCATTATAAGTGTCTCAGTAAGTCGAATGAAGGACATATTCCCCTCCTTGAGATAACGTGCAGACCACTTTGCCTACTTTTGAGATCAGCTTGAACAAATGATCGGAAAGCCATTGAAATTAACAACTTAACGGATGTAACTTCATCACTAAAGAGCCCGTAAAAGCAACTTAATCAGGTTCAAAACAAAGTCATCAGCCCAGAGGTATAATCTTATCGTTTTTTTCATTTTTTTTCAGTCTATGTAAGTTTACGAGATGGCTCAATGCTGTTCATGTCATTTATGCATTCTTAGCGTCAAAATCGAACCACCATGAGGATTTCTCAGGCGAATAACTTTGAAAAGGCGTAAATTACAGCCAGCTGAAGAGTACCTGTAGTTGAAGCCACGACTATATTCACTTCCACAATGTCTGTATAGTGAATTTATTGTGGTGTAGTATCATGGTATATTCACATTTTTCATTCAGATCCTGTAGATCAAATTCCAGTGTCTACGTTTAAATATTCAACACGTTGTATCACTTATTTTAAATGGATTTCAGATGAATCACTTTTTTATCGATGAAACAGAAGTCTTCAGAAATACTGTCGTAGAGACACAGATAATTTCCGTTAGATATTAGGCTACTTCTATCTCTGCTTGGTCAGCAGAGTATTTAGGAAATCTACACAAAACTAGGTATTAGTGAATAACTTAGAGAATAAATGGCGTTTTCCTTCACATCTATTCTCGCTAAACGTCATACTTTATAACAGTAGGAGGCAAGACACGGAAGCCAAGGTATATTTTCAAGTGATCAAGCCGTATGCATATATATATACATATATATTGTTACATATTCTTCAACCAATCACTGAGCGTGGGATCTTGGTTTACAATAAACGACATAAAATAGAATGTTTAAATACATACAGTATTCTGTCGCCAATCCCGTACTGAACTGTGAGAATATGTGAGAATAGTATTCCGTTGGAACACATTGTTCGTATCACACATCTACGACACTAGATACTGAATAAAAAAGTGACACCTAATATAAAAAATTTTGATTAACATCAAATAAGGTTTTCCCTTATCTTTCTCAACTATTTTAGACTTTGAATAGTATAGTTCACACTACCTGGTAAAATGAAAGGGTGGTATAAAGTGATAAAAAAAACAGCCGACAGAAAGCGAGTTCTGAAAGACATCTCTTTAAACTTCAATGATAAATGTATTTTAAATAAACAGCTTTTTATGAATAAAGAAATTTCACTTTTCTAACTTCAAATGGTCTCTGAATTCGGACATAAAAGCTGAATATGACAGTTGAGTGTGTCCAGCATCTCCCAACAGACCATACATGATAACACCCAACAAAACGATCAAGATGAGAAATTTGTTTCGAACTGGATATATATTTATCACGTAATGAAAATAAGATACTTGGACCTCATATGAAACCGTTATTGAGTTCCACAAATCTGGTCACCTCTGTTAGTTTATCATGAAGCAGGGTAAACTAGCTCTGTAGTTGTGATTTCCAGGTTCTCAGCATGAGACTGTTAGGACTACTTTACGTTACAGAAGTTACTAAAAACAGAAAAAAACAATCCAGGGGTAACAGAAAATTTTGCGAAATCAGGGATCGAAAATCGAGATGATCAAAATAGATTAACACCGAAATTGCTAGCTGAATGGTCATCAGTTTACTTGCGTTAACGAGTAGACAATTCGAGAAGAGTAAAATTACTGAAAAATTAGGAACGATTATTAATAATAAAGAGGTAAGATTATTATTAATTTAAGAGGAAATGTGGTGGTTTGTATCTCAAAGTTTATTACAAGTCTCTACGTCAAAGCAGAGTTCATCCCAATAGGAAGATGCTGAAATGATATGCACTAAATCAAACAGCCTCTTTGTCTACATTCACACAAGAGAATGAAATGAATATCGCTTGCAGGCAATATGCGGTAGATGAACTGCCAGAAGATCTTAGAACGCCTTTTATGGAATACGTTACTGAAGTTAGTGAAGGAAGAGCACAGAAGAAGTAGATAGAGCTTATGAAAGGACTTGAAAGGAAGCCAGAGGCTGGTAAATTTCCAGCAGATCCTAAAACGTACGTCTTCAGTCATAGTAGTGTTGAATTAAATAAGGTGCAACTTGAAGTACTTTCCCTTTGCCTTCGATTTTGTGATAAACCGAAACGAGTTATTCACTTAGATACTGATATTGAATTTGAAAACCTATTTAGTCAAACAAGGGATCTAGTTCCATCATCCACTTTGGAACTAGAACGCTTCAAATCCAGTTTAGGGTATTGTTGTTATCAGTACAAAAATCTCAAATGCGACAGTAAACGTTTCTTGATAAAGGAACACAGAGAAGAATTAAAAAAACTGATAAATGATGAGAGACTGATAATCACAAAGCCGGATAAAGGAGCAGGAGTAGTCCTCCTTTATAGAAGTGACTATATTAAAAAGACGAATGATATATTGAAGGACACACAGAAGTTTCAAAAACTTGAGGAGAAGAAATATTTCGATAACAAAATAGAGAATGAATTAACCAAACGTTTGAAGAAACTAAGAGAGGAGCAGATATTTTCTGAAAGTTTATATGAAGAAATCAGACCAACGGGCACGTAAACGCCAAGATTGTATGGCCTACCTAAAGTACATAAACCGGGGGTACCGTTAAGACCAATACTTGATATGCAAAATTCGCCCTACCATGCTCTAGCTAGATGGTTAGTAAACATTCTCAAACCTTTGCATGATAAGATAGTGAAATATAGAGTCAAAGATGTATTTGAATTCGTAGACAAAATCAAAGATATTACTATCAAGGACAAAACCATGATATCCCTGGACATAACATCGTTATTCACAAGTGTACCTCTAATAGAAACAGTTAATTGCATATGTGAACAAGTGAACAAGCAGTCGATAAACATCGGCATCCGTACTGAAATCCCAAAAGAATTTATATTAGGATGTACCATGAATGTAAACTTCAAATTTGATGGCACGCTTTACAGGCAAGTGGACGGGTGGAGATGGGCTCCCCATTGGGTTCCATCCTGGCTGATTTCTTTCTAAGTAAGCTAGAAAATGGACCTCTGAACAACCTTATCAGTAAGCTCTCATTTTACTGCCGATATATGGATGATACCTTTATTCTTTGTGATAATGGTTCTGATAGGAGTACAACAATTACTGGATTCAAAAAAGTGCATTCGGCAATGAAATTCACATGCGAAGAGGAATCCCAAGACAGAATTGCCTTCGTGGATGTCATACTTACGAGAAAACCAGATGGTAGCTTTAAAAGAAATTTGCTTAGAAAAAGCACTTGGACAGGACACTATACACATTTCCACAGCTTTGTTGTTATCAAGTACAAAAGAAATTTAGTGAAGACCCTCAGCCAGAGAGTTAGAGCTATATGCTCAGAAGAAGTAATTGAAGATGAACTAAGCATTGTATATGATACTTTGATCGAAAATAGCTATCTCGAAAAATCTATCAAGAAACACATGACAAAGAAAGTGGAAAAGGACTACTCACTGTCTGTAAACAAGAAGCCACCTAATATACGACTGTAATTCAAGGGCAATATACCAAGTGAGATAATTACGAGGAAATAAAGAAAATCAGTTCAAAGAACTTTTAATGCTGGCGAACTCCACGTATTATTCTCTACATGACCATGGTGCTGCTTCGAATGAAAGATGAAGTACCTAGAAATTAAGTCAAACAGATAGTGTAAGCTTACCTCTGCGTGATGTTAAAACCATGTCTATGAGTTATTTAGTTGGTGCTGGCTATAAGTGGAATCCAGAGCACTTGTTTGATTGTACTTCAAATTTTTCACTGGAACGTGTGTGAACCGCCAGTGAGTGGCGGTGTTTCTACTGAAACTCAAACCAAGCATCTGTCGATCAAGACATCAAAGCCTTATCAGCTAGGAACAACGGGAACGCCGCTACTCACTGGGATGCATTCAAATCCATCCCAGGTGTCCCAAATAAGATGAACTAAAAGTCATTAATTCCGCTGCTACATACTACGAACCATTTAGTATTGCATTATCTTAAAGACATGGTCAAAGCACCCATATTATTAGCCGACATGTCAACAGAGACAGGACATTTTGGACGTTACAACATCAGTTAACGGGAAATCCAAAAATGATGCTTCCAAGAAATCTAAGGCTTCGCGTCCACTGTTTGGGAATTTTGCGTAATATAAGAACTAACAATCCATTAGAAATTTTGTTGTATTGAAAGCAGAACTAAAGCGTTTATTGAGTTTCAAGCGAAAATAGTCAAATGTCAAACCTGCAAAAATCCAATGTTATAATATATGACAATCTGCTTAAACTTCATTTGTATCCATCAGCATATTATTTACTTTTAAGGTGTATGTGCTAATTAACCTGTTAGTTCCTTCATACATTCGATAACCTAGCCACGAAGCTGTTCTGTTTCTTTGGTTCATCCTTGCATCAGACATTAAATCCAATAAAAATCCCTTTCTGTACCATCTTGAATTTTTCCAGGGTTGTTAGAAGACCTTTGATGTAAAATGCAAATATTTTAGTAAACTTCTACTTCACACTACTTTTGTGCAAATCGCCATTCGGTAAAATATCGTCAACCGATGATTTCTTATCACTGTGAAGTATATCAGAGAGTCATTTTGGCGTACTATATACAAAATGTGTTACATTTCTTATGATAAATGAAATTTATCGAAATCTTGGATGACCACATGGATATTTTTTCAAATATGTGTGTTACACTACTGACAAATTTTAGAGTAGTCCACAATTCTATATATAATGTTTTAAAAGTAAACTAAATATTAGTCATTATTATAAAAGTAGTCAGTGATATGACTGATTTAAAATTGATTTGCGGGTTCAGATACCTTTCCTCCTCTTTCTGTAGTGAAAATTAAAGGTTTGCTTCTTTAAACATTTCGTCATAAGTCGACACAAATCGGGGAATTACTGAAAACTAGTTTGTAGCGTACAAATTTTCCCTCCTAGTTTTAGAATCTACAGTAGTGCAGAAATATGGCCCCTCCTGGGACCTTCAGGTTAAGAGGTCAGTTTGTTGACAATTCAGCCACTGGGTTGAAATTCAACGACCTGTGAGTTATAACGTCTTTCAACTTGTGGTATAGCAAGTATTGCCAACCAATGAACATCCACTTCACCTTAATATGACATGCCTCACCGGCCACATCTCTTCATTGCATCTTCATGAGATTCATGCTGCATCCACTAACGAATCATAGATTGCTATTTTGCTGAAGAAACTGTGACTTACACAGTGAAACATTTTAGTTTTTTCAACACGCTGGGATTATCTGAATTAATTTATAATGATTCAATCTGACTTGGCACTCAAGTTATTTCAGGGACATTTGTAACATTTACGGTCTGGATACTTACAATGTAGACGTTCATTGATATAAAACCATAGACTTTGTGGAACATATGAATAAATAAAAATAATAATCTGCTTTATTCTAAGAACAGTACTTACGATACAGAATAGAATTCTCAGCATTTGTCATAACTAGTAGACCAATTTATAATCTAGAACAAAACACTTAAGCGAACAATACTGTTTTCAATTAGATCTCATGAGGCTTAACTCTAATATACATAACTTTAAAAATTCAAATATAAACCAATCATCGTGATTTGTCTATAGGATAGTAAGACTCTGCATATAAATTGTGCAGTTAGTTATAATAATAATAATAATAATAATATTTTATCAATAATAAGGATGAAAATGTGAGGCAATCTTTGATAAAAAGAATAACGAAAAACAGCATGATTAAACAAACAAATGTAGTCAATAAAGGCTAAGAAAAACAAATGAACTGATTAAGTAATGCTGGGTTGTAAGGGAAGTAAATGAAATACGTTTTAATGAAGATGTAATAAGATTAAGAGATGATAATCAACAGATTGAAAGGTTACAGTTTTTGTGATCAACTGACTTATGACCACTACCGATCTAATGACAACAGATGATATTTGAAAATTCATATTTATCACTATCTGGCCAGGAAGAATTAGCACCAAGAAACCCCGGCTGGGAACAAACATACCAAGAGCCGATCGCTAAACAAATATTTAGGAGAAAATGGAGATGGATCGAGCATACGTTGAGGAGGCTGCTGAATGACATCGCGCGCAATGCAGGCAACCACTCGAGTTGAATCCCAATGGGAAGCAACGAGTGAGCCGTGACTGCAAGAGTAACATAAAGGAGATCGTATGGGGAGGAGGAGATGAGAGATTATGGTCAATCGTGGACCCAGCTGTAGAGGATAGCACGTAACAGAAGAAAGTGGAGATGTAAGAATAAAACTTGTGCACTGTGGTAGAGTGTAATTCCATTATGAGTAAATTTTGTTTTAATAAAGTCTCACAGTGTTGTCCAGTACTATTAACTGATGACGTTTGGAGCACAATTTATTGCTCATAATCATATCAAGGTATGATTTACGTACGAAGAATAATGAAATAATTGTAATTTTAATCAGGTTTAACCATGTGACTTTCGTCCCATTAGGGGCGAACGATTAGTATCACCTGAATTTTCTTTCAATCAAGACGAACACTTGAGCTATACACACAGTTAAACTGAAGCTACTGTACATCTCGAAACAACTGAGGTTTAAACAGAGCATTGCCTAATGATATTGCAAATGTAGTAGTGAAAACTTTATTGCTATGTCGTTTATCATTCATCAAAGGATAGGAAAGTTTGAGAATTATCTGAAAAACAGCCCAACGCTGAGGTATGCAAGTGAATGCATATTGCAAACAGACAAAATAAATTAACTATTTCAATCACAGCCTAATAAATATTCGCCAATAGGTTTGGAGAATAATAAGCTTTTACCAGAAAGAACTTAGCACTTGAATGTGAACGCAGAACTTAGGTACCAATCTGCGTCATATTTCCTGTAATGCTGTTCTGTCTGTCGATAAGTGCAGAAACATAGGCAGTTGTCCTTCTAATTATGCACCTAAGCAAATTTTGTTGGTATCAGGTTCACACCGGAGGTTCACCAAAAAAATGTAAATCATTTTGAAAGTGAATTTCATCAGTAATCGACCTTATCTACAGAATCGTTAGAAACTGGGAGGTTAATTTTATCCAAGCTTGTGAATCTTCAGCACAGCGTTACTGTTATTCCTTCTGGAATTAAACTGAGATATTCATTTTCAAGAGATGAGCTCTCTGGCCTTCAGGTGACCAAGTTGTAATAATTCTAACCTCTGTCGGTCCACGTGATATATTGTACTGAATCTGCCATCCTTACTTATCTCCCTCAGCAGCCAACATTTTGAACTCTACCGATTAAGATTTTTCATCAGGTGTCCATCAAGTCTATTTTATTGGAGCACACTGCTAAGGAGTTTTTAGCTAGGGTTAAACAGCTGTGCAGTGCTTCTTGGTTTTCAAAACTTCAAAAATGGTGTCAATGTTTAACGAAGTCTCCCTTGAAATCAGTCAAGACATTACAACCCAACCCTTTCAAATCCAATTCGTTTTTTAGCAGTAACTGAAAAAAGAATAATTTGTAACATTTACTACACTTAAGTGTGTTTTTGCACGCAACTTATTGTTAGAAAATGATCGCTTAGTTAAGGAACATCATTTACACTCTACACGATTTAAGAAAATATTAGTCTTTTGCTTCATGCCTTTAAATTTTGCACTACAGAATACGGTGCTTTATGAAGTTGACTGCAACAATGTGATTTGACATTTATCAGAGCATTTTGTGAAATCCCAAGTATACCCTGTATGCTTGAACATACAGAGGAATCCAATAAAGATTTAACATATCCATATGTCAGCAAGTACGTTAGATGAGCAGATGAAAGATAAGTCGTTTCAGCTTTGTGAGAAAGAAAGAGAATATCTATTTTGTTGTTATGTGAAAAAAATTCAAAAGTAACATTTACGTAAATATCATCACACCATGTCACTCTGCTCAGGTGTTTGTTCCAAAACATTTTCATGAAAGTTGATATTAATCAGTTGGTAGCTAACAAGTTATTTAAAAATTTGAGCTTGTATTGTGTTAGCTACTTAGTTCTTTCTTTCGTTCATTACATTTAGTATTCATGAAAGGCTGTAGTTGCTCTCCCTCCCATTCTCATTACATTAAAAGTACACTGGGAGAAAGATTTATGTATCAGATACATTTCAGGATGAACAGTCTAATGAGATGGTTCATTTATCTCACCAGTAAATCATTTTATTCGCTCTGCCTTTATTTTATATTATACATTTAACGTAGCCATGGGAAATATAAGTCTGTGAGCACCAGCGACCACATTAGGCATCAAAGACAAGACATTCAGGTGACTGAGTGAGACTACCCACCGTTTAGCTACCTAATAGTAACCTAACAACTTTTGAATTCGATAGTCATCAGATATATTATAAAACTAGAGAAAATAGCATTACTGAAATCAGACATTATCCCTTTTTCTGAGGAAAAGAGAGAATTCCAGTGTACATGTAGCAGAAACACACTACGTTGATATAATCATCGTCGGATTCCTTAAAATAATTAGAATGATCTACACATATATTCAAATGTACACATCCATAAATATGAAATACTCTATGGATTCGAGAGCAGAGATGTCGGTGATCGCTGAAGAACACTGTCTCAACCTCTGCAGTGATTTCAAAGATTAGTAAAATTGGTGAAATCGCACTTAATGATAAATATATCTCAGTTATTTAAGAAACCAAACTAAATACACAGTAACTTATATCGTTATGATATGCGTTATTTTTAAGCCTATTTTTCGGCGAATACCCTATGAGTTCAAACGAAATTGTGAACAAATTTGCCTCAGTTAATGGGAAAAAGTTTGTCAATGATAAAAAGAGAAAAAAAACTTTTAAAAAACTGCATAATATCTTATTATACTCGTTACTTTGCATATTTATTTTTATGTAAACAGGAATACAGAAGCAACAGGATAGAAGACTGAAGAATAGAGTTGATGGAATACGCACCTTTAAAGGCACACGGTTTCTTACCATATTATAGGTACGTTTACAAGACATCAGTCTTCTACAGTAGTTATTAAAAAGACAATTGCAGCGAAGAAAATTTTCCTTTCAACGAAGTCATCATCTAGGCTGTACATCTGTGTATTTATATCAAATGGATGGGAAAGTTCCAGAGTAATTTCCGGTTAAGGGTCAAAGTAATAAAAATTACAATTAGGAATTATAATGCCATAATAAACAGGGGACGGATAAAACTCGAACAAAGTAGCATTATAATAACTAAGAAGATTGACATTGTGCAATTGGGGGTTAGAAATGTAGAAATAACAAAATATACGGGATGTTTGGATAAAAAACCAATATGATAAATAACTGTTTATGCAATCAGGGATTAAATATGTAGAAATAGTAAAATGACAAAATAAACAGGAAGAGTGGATATGAAAATATGGTAGTGTAGACAGGGATTAAGAAAAACTTAAAATAACATGGATAAACAAGAAGTTTAGATAAGTAAAAAATTTTTACCTGTTTATGATGGCCATGGCAGGGACAGGGGTTGGACGTAATTCTTTTGGATACAAAGCGTGGGTTTGAGGTTTTGGATAGCTAGCGCCTCAGCTATGCCCAGATGTCTTGAATTGACTTCCTCTTCTACAGTAGTAAAGCTACTGTAGTATATGGAAACAGACATCTGGTAATACACACGTAGGCTCAGTTTTAAATTCATTCCGTCTTTGTCTATGGAAGCCGGATTTATGAACTGTAGGTCCAACCCAAGGATACGGGTTCAATTTCAAATTCATTTTTTTTACTTTATGGGGTTTTTAATCGCTTCTCCGTTTCCATAAAGCTTTACTGTCACCCACAAAAGCATATGGTATGAAAAGTGAAGCTGCATTTTTCGCATAACTAATTTACATATTGACACCTGAAAAACGAAGAACATTTCAAGTGTATATAACTCTCTTTAGTGACCTTTAAAGTCATGGTAACTGCGAAAATTTGAAATTATTGGTGGTTGATTCAGGTTACTACATGTTTTTTTTAATAAATCACAATTTTCGATGGATAAGTTCACCCTGGCCAACTAAAGATATATTTGCATGTGACCTAATGTTAATTGCGGGCTACTAGACAAAGAAAATTTCTTTTTCCTAGAAGTTCTATGTGGTCTTCCAGTCGACCAAGTTTTTTCCAAGTAAAATTATTGGATGCAAAGTTAGATTATTCTTATACTAAGAGTATATTGTTCACTTCTCTTTAACTTCCTATTCGAATGAATAGTTCTTCGGAAGGCTGAGCTGACTTCATTGACACTGAATACGAATTTGGGACTCATCATTCATACATGCTGATATTTCCTTGGTTGGTGGTGTTATTAGTTTTGATTATCCCATGGGTTTAATTTAAGCTTGGCCAGTTGTTTACTGTATTCACAGTCCGTCTCATTCGGTTGGTTGAAAATCACGCTTTTGGTACATAAATTATAATCTTCACAAACTCGTCAGTAAAACATATTGTCACCTGTTCATCATTCGCTGTATATACCGCGTGCCTTTAAATCTTTATGGTTTAATATAAGTATACAACTTGGGCACTGTGGTAAAGTATAACTCCATCATGGCTAAGAATTTATTTTGATAAATCACACAGTGTTATACAGTAATATTAACTGATGATATGATTATGAGCAATAGTTTGTGCTCGAAAGGTCATCATTTAATATTACTGTATAGCACTGTGTGATTTATCAAAATACAATCTTATCCATAATGCAGTTATACTCTATGATTTAAATCCATCTCATTTGATTTCTTCTCATGTAATTATGAATTTGACTTTACAGGTTATTCTGTTACGAAGCAAAAATTGTGAGTAGCTATTCAAGATAACGATTCCACAATATGGGTAGGGTTTCGGTGGTCTTTCTGTTCAAATATACTTGAAAAAGAGACATGTAGATAGACTCATTTTCATACACTTCTCCACAAACAAATTATCTACAGTAATGCAGCAATAAGACCACCAAAGAATCTGCTGTGAAGAAAATAGTAGCATAGGGTTACATAATATCAGCAATCGTCTTTCTGACAGCTAAGCACTGCAGTTGGTAGTGGCTGACTAAAAGACAAAAGACTGGTATGGTCTACTGTGACTCGGACGATCGTCACAATTTGTCTTACTATCTAAAACTAAAAGCATTCAACTGAAATTTGATGAAGTTTCTATTTATATTTCGATAATCAGTAGATATAGGACACGCGTCATGCTGCTGCTTGGTGTAAATTTCTTACAAACAAAACTGCGCTCACGCTCGTATCCACTTAATAACGTTCGGTGCACAACAAAAAACCGAAATGTGTCACCACCTAAATGAAAGTGTGAATAGCATACCAGAATTATCGCCGAAGATGAAGTATTTCGAAATCCGTTACTTAAATCAATACCAGACTGGTGAAATCTTTCAGAATTGACGTAGCCCAAAACTTAACAGTGTCATTTTACTCAAAACTACGTCTACCAAAATACTCAACAGAAAATAAGATGATATCAGATCATTTGAAATATAAAATACGACAACTGTAACCAACTTGAATATGCAATCTGCTGACACAATGGCATATATGAAATTTGTCCAAACATAAAATGGAAGTCACCTGAACAAAAGGTTAACAATAAAAGATATGATCATGACATAATGTGTTGGATTCCGTCTCAGAAGAAAAACAGAATAACTGTTAAGTGATGCATGCAGGAATTGGTTGAAAATTCGGGGAATATCCTGAGTGTGTTAGTAGACTTAGCGAATTTTGTCTCATCTTGGTGCAAAGCCATTTTCTCACTAATCTAAGTCAACGTTACCTGAAAAACCTTTTAATGAAACTCTGCTAACCTTAAACTGAGACTAAACTCAACTACCGTTCATCTCCCTCAAAGGCTTAGTAAAAAACAATGCCTACTTATCATACAAAAAATTGATCGCCTCATCTTACTCCACGCAAACTACTGTTTATGCTTTATTTAAATATTTTCAAGTATTGGTTTTGAAGGGATTTTGTTTGATTGGTTGGAGGATTTCATCGTGAGCTGACATCCTTTTAATAAATATTGGGAAAACCTGGGAGTACTGGACAGCTGTCTCGTCAGACTGGTTTGGAACTCTTCATCACTACGCACCCACCGGGGTCCGAACCTATGACCTTCTGGTTACAAAGCGAGCTCGTAGACCATTGAGCCAATGGGAGCCGATCCAATGGTCCATGAATTCTAACTTCTGCCAGTTCATGATGTAGTGCGACAACTTCGCAATGACTTCTCAGATGAGTTACTACCTCAATTAGAACCTGCTGTAAATATCGCTGACATTTATTACCGCCGTCTCCTGTATCAATTTCTTCCTCAGGTTGAACTTTCATAGGCACATTCTTATTTTGGCGTTTTATTATTATTATTATTAGATATTGTCTTGTTAACCGAATTTTCAAATAGATTTGTCAGCATATATGCTTTATTAATTATTAAGTTACGAACGTTTTCAGTTTTGTTCTTATTTACACATTAATACGAAAAGATGTATTTTATTCTGATTTTACTCTTGAACTATATCAAATTATTTTTATTCTTAT
Organism: Trichobilharzia szidati; assembly: GCA_944472155.2. Lineage (NCBI taxonomy): Eukaryota > Metazoa > Platyhelminthes > Trematoda > Strigeidida > Schistosomatidae > Trichobilharzia > Trichobilharzia szidati. The sequence continues at coordinate 153,810,314 of OX235279.1, read as the reverse complement.
AATGGCATTCTAAATTTACAAATTTGAACTTGATGCATTTGTGGACGATGCAGAGGACACAGTATGTTATGTCCTTGCATTAAAAAAAGAAACAAGTGCAGTTTTCAATGAAGTGAATATATAATTAGACAGTACGTTTGCATGCAAGGGACCAATTCGAAACATTCTATCACCAGTACTTCCGCTTTTGTATCCTTCCCTTCATACTTCATAGACAGAAGTGATTATGTGGGCTGACTAATAGTATTTGAGTAATAACAGATGGAAATCTCGGGAATGGGACGGTGTTTTGTTCAAGCTTTTAAATTCTTTAAAATACTGCATTATTCTTTATTTTACTGACTTCAGTTTAATGACTTGAATTCGGTCTAACATTAGACCGTCGCTTAATCTCTTGGGCGAGTGTTTATTTCCCCTAAATTTCACTTCTTGAAGCGCACACTTTGTAGTGCATATAAAATGACAATGACACTGATGTTTACTGCTTTAATTCATTGCATTTATATCCTTAATTTACACTAATTTTTGCTTCCTTGGAACAGTTAGTTTCTTTTCTTTTCTAACAGTTTTAGAGTCAGGTTGTCTTCAGATGATGAGAACTTTGAAATTACAGTGACATCGACTTTTTACTGCAGGTTTCATTCGACATTCTTTATCAAAACTTAACAAGGGATGCCAAATGTGCAAAATACAATAACTCTTGGAA